>WOXC01001907.1:0-174283 GCA_011680675.1 Gymnobelideus leadbeateri | reverse complement strand
ATACAGACCAAGGGTCAAAGGTTGTGATTCACCACAGAGGCCACATGACCACTTGAGGCTAGCTTAGAACAATGTAAGAAAAAGTTTAGCTTTGCTAACGGGTAGAAACTAGCCTGAATAAGTAGATAATGAATTACATGTATAAAGACAAACCAAAAAAGACAGTAACAAAAGCATAAAACAGGGGTTAAAGATTTCAGGTGTCCTAAGCCATAGATAACCCCAGAAAAATGTGAATATATATCCAGTTGGTAAAGGATGGCCTAAAGTCAAGGACAGGAATCTTTGGGAACAAATCAGGCAGTGTCATAATTAAGGAAGACAAAAGGAAAATGAGCAAAAGCCAGGAAAGCTAAGGAGTTAAAGTATAGCCTAAAAGCCACAACATGTGGAACTCAAATCTTTTAAGTTAAAATTAGGAAAAAGATATTTAGAGGAACTAAGGCTGCTATCATACCTGCAAATAGGCTCTGGTAAGAAATTAGGATATCATCTGATCTGAAATTTCAGTTGGTGCTAACCTAAACTATATTGGACTAAAAGTTTGCAGATCCTTTTCATCCAACTAAGACATAAATAAGGAATCAGATCTTTGACACTGCATTAATCACACAGATCTATAGCTAGATTACATGTTCTTAACCGTTTTTGTGTCGTTAATAGCTAACATTTATATAGTACTTAAGATTTCCAAGTGTTTTACCAATATTGTCCCATTTTATCCTTCCAAAAACTCTGTGAAGTAGGTACTATTATTATACCCAACATACAGATTAGAAAACTAGGGTAGACAAGAGGTTAAGTGACTTGCTCAGGGTCACACAACTAGTAAGTGTCTGAGTCTGGATTTGAACTCAGATCTTCCTGACCTCTAAGTCCTGTGCTCTACCCACTGTACCACCCAGTTGCCTTGGACTGTTTTGGTACTCTGGTAAACCCATGGACTCTTCAGCATATTATTATTATTACATGTATAAAGTAAAATATACAGTACAAAGGAAATCAATTTTACTGTTATCAAAATATTTACAGTTATAAGAATATTTTAAAAATCAGCTTATGGACTGGGTTAGCTGTTAAAGACAGCATAAGGACTTGGACCTATAATTCACTAGTATGAAGAAGTCCTAGGTGAGAAAATTCCCTGGATTAATGCAGGATGACAACCCTGGAACTTCCATCTTAGAAAATTGCCAAGGGCACTGAGAAGTTCTAAGTGACTTGCCCAGAATCACAGTCAGTGTCAGAGATAAGACTTGAACCTGAGTCTCCTAAGATCTGAGGAGCCTACATTCCTTTCAGATATTAAAAGTTAGGGGTCATAAATGTACATTCTAAACTAGCTCATGTCTCTGTTTTTCTATAAGTGGTTTTTTTTTTTTTTTGGTTTGCCTTGCCTTTATTTCTTAGTATTTCCTAGTTCCTTCTAAAATCTTTGTCTCAGTTCCACAAAAACACTGATTTTACAACAACTTAGTCAGGATTGAGATCATGGGATTCAGTGTACCACTAAAAGTTTGGAGCAGATGTGAAAGCAGCAAAGTGAGCAGTTTCAGAGTCTGTGGAAAATGAGAGGAGCTAAGATGTTAAACAGGAAAAACTAGAAGGGAAATCTAGGAAATAACTAGGGAAGAGCATGGCACAAAAAGCAGAGGGAGGTGACCAAAAATGCAGTACTGAGTACAATTACGCCATACAGTAGAGGAAGAAACAGACAGCCACATTCTCTAATTTAGGGGGAAGAGAAATAGCTAAGGAAGTAATAAAATCAGACATTAATTATGAGAACGGCACAATTACTGAAATAGTTGTTAATAATAACAAATTCAGTATCTGGATAAAATACACTAACTACCAGGAGAACACAAATTGAGAAGCTATAAATCATGGTTCTTAACCACGCTCATCCCTAATGCCAATGGCAAGAGAAGCTTGGTCGGCTGTTAAGTTACTTCAATGCTGTGTTCTCCAGTCACAAGAGAAGGTCTTCCAATAAAGGGTCTCCATCAGCCTTATGACTTTAGCTGGGAAGCACTTACACAAAAATCCAGTTGGTAAGAAAAAGCCCCTAAAACCAAGATAGGAAGAGACCCAAGGTTCCCTGATTTTAACATGGGGGCAAAAATAATAGTTCCAAAACTTCCAGGAGACTCAGATCAATGTCCACAGAGTAGCTATTCTCCAGTTTAGCTTCTTCTAGGCCACTAATCCAAAGAAGTCATTGCAGGCTGTATCACATAGTAGTGATCAAGATAAAGAAATCTTTGCCTTGAGGCCTAGAAGCTAGTCCTTGGTGTTCTCAGTTGGGCAGACATTTAACCCCAGGGTAACCTAATAAAAACTGAGTCATCTTGTAACAAAAATCTTACTATTAAAAGTCAGAGAATGGTATGACCCAGGGGAAAGAACAATGGACTTGAAATTAAAAAATACTTCCAGCTCAACCACTTACATGACCTTAGAAAAGTCCCATCACTTTTGTGAGCCTCTCATTTCCACATCTGTAAAATGAGGGGCCAGGCTGGATAATCTCTAAGGTCCCTTCCAACTGTTTTCATTAACTAGAGAAAAGTGAAAGGCTGGCCTTTTATTAGTAGCCAACTCTCCACAGTAACCAACAACCTGAAGTCTCTGCTCCAAGATCTAAAGCACAGCTCTTCAGAAGAGACATTTAATACCATCTTCTGGCAGCTTAAGATAAAATGAGAAAGAAAAGCAAATGTTGTACAAGGAAACCAAAGTAGGCAAGTGAGTAGTCACAAGAGTAAACATTTTAAGATAGTCTCCAAAATACCCCAGAAAAATGCTTGAATTTCAACAATTACTTTTGTCAAAAAAGAGTTATCCCTGTCTCTACTCATACTGATACAGAAATGTCAAAATGGATTTAAGTTTAAATAGGAATAACAATAACTATTAAGTAAACAAAAAAATCTATAAAAACTTATCTAGAGGGAAAAAAAGCAATGGTTAAGGCTAGTTTGTCAAAAAATTATTTTTTGTCCAAATACCAGGTTTCATTAAGTTGATCATTTCTATACCAAAGTTACTGAAAAATGCTGCTTACAATAAGGTAATAATGTTTTAGTCATGAGAGGTCCCAATTTGACTTTAACATAGCAGAAAAAGCCTGTCTCAAAAAAGTTACAACTTCTTGCTTAAAGCAGCTACTTCAAAGGTTGTAGGGTTTTTTTTGGTTAATACATTTAAGAAATTTATCTGTGGGATACAGTGCCAAGGTCCCTCAATGTAGGAATACAGAAATGAAGGCTGTGGGAGCATAAATGAGCACTTTCTTGTAATTTACTACAATAGTGAAGGAACAATGCTGGGGCTAAAATATTACTTTATATATGCAGTGATGGGTAGAGGAAAGAGGAAAGGTATGTGCTCACTCTATTCAATAAAGTGTTTCTCTAGTTTAAATTAAATAAGTTTTTTGGTTGGTATATAGATTTATATTTTTCATTAAATGTTTTCAAACTATATTTTGATTCACCATTAAAAGAAAAGGTTGATAAAGTACGCCTAGTCCCTGTATCTGCTTTCCTATGGCTTGTGAGCTATGAATCTGTACATTTTAAAAGAAAGTTTTATTGTATTTTAAAATGCAAAAACCATTCTTAGCATCCAGGTTAAACAAAAAAGGGAGGGCTCTAATCAAGAGCAATAACACACTGAACCTTTTTTAAACAATGGGTCAACTTATTTTCAATTTAATCAGGAAGGTAAAGAGTATAATACAATTCTCATAAGCTGTAAAACAGACAATGAAAGAAGTCTGACATGTCCAACAAAGCAAATACAAAGTTATAGAGAAAATGCAAAAAGAAAGACATTATCACCTCTTTGTCATGTGCTATCAGCTGAGTCTTCACATGGCCAGATACTAGATTCACTCTCCCTAGAACCTGACCAGTCTCCAGACCCCAGATAGTGCAGGTTGTATCAATGCTCGAGGTACCTGAAACAACCAACATAAATGAGCTACTTGAAATGAGACTATTTCATTCTGAGTTTTCTTTTCTTTATCTGATTATCCTTGTAACAGCATTCATTCAAACATTTCTTGAGCTCCTCCTCAGTACAAATTACTATGCTAGGCACCGAGAGGGATAAAGCATAATATAGTACATGATAAGAACACTAACTCGTATTTATATAGCACTTCAAAGTTTGCAAAACACTTTCCTCACAAGCCCTCTGTAAGACATTGCAAGTATTTTTGGATCAGACCTGTGAATTCACTGGCATAAGGAAATTCCAGTGAAAGGAAACCCTCTACCAATATAGATGAAACGGCCATATTATCCCTAGCAATTAGGTAGTCGGTATAGTGGACAGAGTGCTGGGCTTGGAGTTAGGAAGCCCTGAGTCCAAATCTCACCTCAGAAAGATACTAGCTGTGTGACCCTGGGCAAGTCACTTAACTTCTGCCTGCTTCAGTGCCCTCAACTCTGAAATATGGTTAATAATGTCACCTATTTCACAAGGTTGTTGTGATGATCAAATAAGAAAATATAGTACAGTGTCTGGCACATAGGAGATAATTAATGCTCTTTCCCTCCCTACCCCAACGAATTATTTTAGAGAGAAGGAAAATGAAGCACAAAGTGATTAATTGAATTAATAGCTATATGATTAGTATGTAATGAATTTAGAGCCTAGTAGGTGGTTATAGGTACCTTCCCTCCCCCTACTGAGATACATCTCAGGCCTACAGTTAGAAAAAGGATTGGTTTTACAACTCAGAAGACAAGGTCTTCCCTCTCCTGTCACAGGGGCTATAACATCTTGTTCCTCTTACCTAAGAGATAAGGATCTACCTCATTCCAGTCAAAGGAAGTCAAGGGAGCACAGAAGTCAGAGTTCTTGTTATTGTTTAGCAAACACTCTAGTCTGGTTTCTGTTTCACCAACCTGAAGGCAACAATAAAAATGACTAATAATAGCTATTCACAGTGTCATTTAACAGATATTTTTAAATTTTTTTTTTCAAATGAAAATTTACCTTTCCTTCCCCTACCCCCCACTGAGAAAGCAAGAAAAACAAAAACCCTGTTACAAGTCATGCATAGTCAAGCATAACAAATCCCTACATTGATCATATCAAAAAAAAAAAAGAGAGAAAGAAAAAATTTCAAAATCTGCACTGTGAGTCTACCATCTCTGTATCAGGAAATGGGGGAGCATGTTTTCCTAAGTCCTCTGGAATCACAGTGGGTCACAATGTTGATTGGAGTTGCTAAGTCTGTTAAGGCTATTTGTCTTTATAATATCTTTGTTATTCAGAGAGTTCTATAAGCCTTATATCTCACTAATAAACAACATGGAAAAAAATTATTATTTCAAAGAAGGTGGTAATAAAACCCAAGGCTCCCAAGTCTCTTTCCAAAAAGGTTCCTCCCTCTCAATTTACCTAATGATTACTTAATCTTTTAAAACCCTGTACCCAATTTCCTCTAGAGTAATGAGGTGAAAAGATCTTCCCATAATCTCATAGTCAAAAAATCCTGCCTGCATCTTGACTACTTAGTTGCCCTCTCTGCTGTTCTGATGGCAGGTCTGCTTCTATGCTGTGTATATATGCTAAAACAAAGAGACATATTATTTTGTTAAACTTACTAAAAAACAATTTGGTTGTAAAGAGGAACAAAGAGTTCAAGACACACAAATATATTGAAGATTTTAACTCAGTAGCTGTCATTTTTATATAAGGTTACCTAAACTTGTAATTTTCACAGCTGTATAAAATCAACACTTCAGATAATGGAGTTTGGATTGCTTAGAATCTTCTTGCCTTATAGTTTTTACCCTAAATCTAATATTCCATAAATTGAGAGTTTTTGTTCCTCTGTTCACACGAACACTAGAGAAGCTACATAAAGATTTGGATAGTATTAGAAATGTATGAGTAAAATAAACTTAAAATAAACCTTTAACTTGAATTTTGAAACTCCCTGGGCTAGAGAAATCAAGTTGTCCATTCATTCCAGGTTACACTGACAAAGAAAACCAACATCCTTCCTAGTCTCCTATCTGTGGGAAACCATGTTGCTATAATGTCCAACAGGCTAGCTGTTAATCAACACCATACATACTTACCCTCCACACACGGAGATAGTCACCACTGGTTGCCAACAGATCTGGGTAGACTCCCTTCGTGTCAGGGATCCACATCAGCTTTGTTGTGGGGTAAGGATGGTCAAAAGTATTTCTGCAAATAAATTCGGAACTCTCCTCATCTAAACCTACAAGTTGGACCTGGAATACACAAAATTTGAGTAATATAATAATGTATTTGAATAATTATTTGAGTAATATATTAATGTTGGGTTTTTTCCCCATAAAGTAAATCATCCAGGTGACGGTGGAGAAATGATATAACAAATCAAGGGTCAATGACAGAGATCCTGACAACCTTACTACTAATCAAGACTTGTAGAGAAAATTATCTTCATTATACAGATGTTTATATGGTTCTACAGAGGTTTCTTTAAAAATGGAGCTTTTTATACAACATTTGATGCAAAGGCAAACACTCATTCCATTTAAAGTTGAAAGTGGACAGTTCAGATAGAAATGAGAAATCTCCCTCTGGTTCTGGCTTCTCACTCTTCCTTGGAATGGATTTTGGTCAATACTCATTTACATGCTTTGCTGTCAACCACTAAATTGGCTTCAGAGGATTTTGTGACTTTGAACTGCCAAGAACCTGGTCTTTTACTGACCCTGTCAGTTGGAATAGTGGTAATTCTTAGTAAGCAGTTATTATGAGACTTTAAGTCCTTACTCTGCAAATATATAAATTTTTTTTTTACTAACTTCCTTCCCCCCGTCTACTTCTCTTATGAGACTAAGACACAAAAGCATTGTTCTTTTTCCCCATTTCTAATTATGTATTCATTTGGTAAGCCCAGGTAGAACTAAATCCAATCAAAACAAAAAATATTTATTGAGTACTTACAGTGGGTAGAATGGGGATACAAAGATGTCTAAGACCCAGTTCTTGCCCTCAAAGAGTTAAAAATATAATTGAAAAGATATAACAGTGATAAAACATTTAGATCACACAGTTTAATAAAAGAGAAGAGTTGTGGGATGGGTAGGTGGCACAGCGAATAGAACACTGGCTCCAGAGTCAAGAGGACCTGAGTTCAAATGTGACCTCAGACACAAAACAAAAACTAGCCATGTGACCTTGGGCAAGTCACTTAATCCCAACTGTCCCTCAAAAAAAAAAAAAGGCAAGAGAAGAGTTGTCACAAGGAACGATAGAAGGCTTGGCTACCAAATGAACTGTACAAACGATAATGCAGTGAGTTTCAAGGAGGCAGAGGTTATTACTTTAGAGTGGGTGATCAAGAAGAGTGTAATTAGTTCTTTCTTCTTTAGATTGTAGGAAAGACTTCACAGGTCATTTAGCTCAACCAATCTCTCCTCCACCTATCCCAGTCACCCCCAATTTAAAGATGGAAGAAACTGAGGCTCAGAGAGGGAATATAACTTGGCCAAGGTCAAACAGGTTGTAATGTAAGAGAGTCCTGATGCCAAAACGAACAGTTCTATTATATCATGTTGCCCTGAAGAAATATAATTTGGATAGGGAGACATAAAAGAGGAAGGTTTTGAAAGTAGGTATAACAACAGGAACAAAAGTAGATATGAGAAAATTCAAGGTGTATTAAAGGTGAATAAACCTGTCTGTAAGGAGAATGTAAAAGATATCATGTATAAGATACAGCCGGATAGGCAGCCTTGGGGCCAGACTATAGAGGGCCTTGAATGCCAGACTAAAGAGTCCAGACTTAACGTAGAGTCAAGTTATATCAACAAGTATTTATATTAAGTGCCCACTATATGCCAAGCACTGTGAAGTAAATGAAGATTATTTTAATCTCCTCAAGTGATATGACCAAAGAGAGGTTTTTGGAATATTATTCTGCAGTAGTATGCATAAAGGATTGGAGACACTGAAGGATAATAAAGCATTCATACTGTAATAGTCCAGAAATAAGGTAATAAAAGCATGAACTCAGTAGTGTGAATATGAAGAGATATTGAAAAAAAAAAACTCATGATTTGATGAATCAATGAATCAAATCAGTATCCTCTGTAATGTTACAGGAAGAAATTTGTACGTAATATAAAGAAAATTAAAAATGAAGCAGGGGAAGTGAGCAGCAAGGGCTCCGGGAGAGCAGGGGCAGAAGGACTCAGCTGGTCCTCAGACACAGATTTAATGGACACACAAGCTTCTAGCAACTAAATTACAATACCAATTTCACAGGTTGGCACCAGTACAAAGAGAACAGTGTCTCACAAGACTGTGAACTCCTTGAGTGTAGGGTCTGGTTTTTGCCTTTCTTTGTACCCCCAGCACTTAGAACAGTGCCTGCCGCAAAGTCAGTAGTTAAAAAATGCTTGTTGACTTGATTTGACATAGAAGAAAATTGAGGTTTTTTTCTAGAAAGGTTCAAGTCCCACTATTTTCCCACATAAAAGAGTAACTTGATATGAAGTCTGAAGGGTTTTCTCTTTTATTATCAGTAATAATAATGATGATGATATGACACTTGGTTATATGGCACACAGAGGATTTGCCCATTCAGCTAGAAGGTGTCTAAGGCAGTATTTGAACTTGGGTCTTATTGACTCCAAGTCCAGCATTCTATTACATCACCTTTGTTTCCTGAGAATTCTAACTTTGTAGGTACCTCCTGAATTGTGGATGCTTCTTAAAAATTTACTAAGGTTTCCCACTCTGAGGCTAGTATAAGGGAAAAGACGTTGAAGGTCTGAGGACAAAGTCGTCTACCTTCACAGGGTCAAATCTTTGGATAGGTTCTACTCCCTCTCACCTGCTAAAGTTTCAAAATGATTTTAGAGAGTCTAAGGATGGATGCCAGAAATCTGATGTTTTTCACATGGAGCAAATTAAAGCAGAGCAAAACAGATTAGTTAATCCATTAGAATAAGTGGAACTTGTTCAATTAGGATCCTTTTAAGATAAAGCCTGGAAACAAATACTTACATATATATTACAAATCCCGCCCCCTTTTGGTGAATCTTCCTAATACAACACACTTTAAACTTTGCTTTTGCTTGCCTGAAGATGATCAATCAGGGGCAGCTAGGCAGCGCAGTGAATAGAGTCAGGCCCTGGAGTCAGGAGGTCCTGAGTTTAAATCTGGCCTCAGACACTTAACACTTACTAGTCGTGTGACCTTGGGCAAGTCACTTAACCCCAAATGCCCTGCATTCCCCCCTGCAAAAATAAAAAGAAACAAAAAAGATGACCAGTATTTATTAAATAGTACCTATTATGTGCTAGGTGCCAAGGGCAAAGACAAAACTGAAACAAACTCAGCTAAATCTTGACGATTTAGCCAGGAAATATAGGCTGGGATACTGGGTGGGTTCCTATGATCACCTCATGGGAGGACATGAACTAGAGTCGCACAGGATTATTGGGTATGACTTGATCATAATTTAAAACAATGGAAAGAATCCCCACATCAAGGAGATTACAGATCCTTATAAATATTTGAATCACCAGAGGAGGAATTACACTTGAGTTCCTTGACACCAGGGGGGCAGACTGAAAACCAATGGAATCAAGTTGCAAAAAGGCAGATTTAGGCTTGATGTCAGGAAAAACTTATGTAATTAGAGTTGTCTAAAGAAGGGGTAGGTTCAATTAAATCCACCAAATAAAATTTATTAAGTGCCTCCTGTGTTCCAGGCTTGGGGGTCAATGCTGGGACTATGAAGCCAAAACAAAACAGTGCCTTCCACCAAGAAGCTTTACTTCCATTGGAAATCTTCAGGCAAAGACTGTGTGCCTACTAGTCAGGTATATTGCAGAGGGGATTTTTTAAGTATTTAAGTACCTACTATGTACCAGGCCAAGAGCTTTTACAAATATCAGACCTGACTTCGAAGGTCACTGATATCTTCTGATTTCCTGAGTGAATTCCAGATATGGGAGACAAACAGAACAAATGAAAGGAATATCATGTAGTAGAACAATTAAGACCACTAGTGTGGATAGACCAACAGTAAGGGTAAAGGGGAGAAAAGGATAAGACTGGAAAGATAAAATGGAGACAAGTTGTAAAAAGCTTTAAATACCCAATAGGAGAGTTTTTTTATTCCAGAGGCATGAGGGAATCACCTGAGTTTACTGACTAGGAAAGTGACAGATATAATCTGTGCTTTAGGAAAATCACTTTGGCAGCTGAGTGAAGGATGGTTTGGAATAAAGAAAGACTGGTTAGGAAGACCAATTAGTAGGCTACTGAAATAATCCAGGTGAACAACGAAAAGGGCTTGAACAATGGTGATGGCTGAATGGAATGAAGAGAACAGAGTACGCAAGGAATGTTGGAGAGGTAGAAATTACAAGGTCTGACAACTAACTTGATATGTGGGGTGACAGTAAAACAAAACTAAAAATAGGGTTCTGAACTTAGGTTACAAGGGATAATGCTCCCCTTGACAAAAATAGGAGAGGGCTGGAAGAGGAATGGGTTGTGGGGCTAGGGGACAGGGGAGGGTAAAGAGTTCTGTCTTCCACTTGTTAAATTTGAGATGTCTACAGAATGATTAGCCTGATGAACAGAGGGACTCTTGCATCTGACTCAAATCTCACTATAAATGGATGTCAACATTCCAAGTTCCATATTTGAAAATGATGAGGAAAGAAGTTCACTGTAGTTATGCAGACAAAAGACTTTTTTCCCCTCTGTCTCCAGGCTCCAAATGTCCCAATTTCATCTTGTTCCCACTTTTTCTGTTAAGCAAATATATAGTTTATCTATTTGAAGGCTCAGATTAAATTAACAATCTCCTTCCATGTCCTCAAAGAAAGAAGGCCCTGGGAAACATCTAGTATTTTTTTTTTACTGAATTATATTATTTTTGTTTTTTTTTTAAATTATATTGTTTGTAATAAAAAATTTAAAAGCACTAAAGAAATTCATAGTTTACCAAGCTATTACTTAGTATAAAGTAATTGGTTTTTTTAAAATTTTTCAGTTTACATCATTCATTTCCACAAGATTTTGAGTTACAAATTTTCTCCCCGTTTTCCCCTACCCACCACGCCAAAACAGTGATCCCACCGAATGTTCCCTCCCCCAATCTGCTCTCTCCCATACCTTTCCCCCATCCTCCCCCCGACTTTCCAGTAGGGCATGGTGGATCTCTATGCCCCACTGCCTGTATATCTCATTTCCCAGTTGCATGTAAAATAGTAATAACAATATATGTATTTTTTAAACATTTGATTTTAAAACTTTGAATTCCAGATTCTTTCCCTTCCTCCCTCTTCACCCACCCTCACTGGGAAGATAAGCAATTCAATATAGGTTGTACACGTGTAGCTATGCAAAACATTTCCACAGTGGATGTATTGTGAAAGACTGACTACATTTCCCTCCATTCCATCCCACCCCCCACTTATTCTATTTTCTGCTTTGATCCTGTCCCTTTTCAAAAGTGGGTGCTTCCAACTTCCCTCCCCCCAGCCTGCCCTCCCTTCCATCATCCCCCCTCTCATCCCCTTCCCCCCTATTCTCCTGTAGGGTGAGATACCCTATTTAGTGTGTATGTCATTACCTTCCTGAGCCAAATTCAATGAGAATAAGGTTGACCCATTCCCTTTTGCCTTCCTGTTCTTCCCCTCCATTGTACCCATTTTCCCTTGCTTCTTCTATATGAGATAGTTTACCCCTTTCTGTCTCTCCCCATCTCCTCTCATTATATTCCTCTCTCACTTCTTAATTTCACCTTTTAAGTATTGTCCCTTCCTATTAAATTGGTCCTATGCCTCTATGTATACCTGTAGACATATATACACACATTCATATGTATTCATACGCCCATATACCCTCCTATATAGACATATATATGTATGTATACACACACATACATATACATATATATATATATATATATATATATATATTTCTATTCCCTTCAACTACTGTCATACTGAGATAACTTTCAAAAGTTACAGTTATCGTTTTTCCATGTAGGAATGTAAATAGTTCAACTCTGATAAGTTCCTTATGATTTCTTTTCCCTGTTTACCTTCTCATGCTTCTCTTGCTTCTTGTATCTAAATGTCAGATTTTCTATTCAACTCTGGTTTTTTCATCAAGAATTCTTGAAAGTCCTCTATTCCACTGAATGACCATATTTCCCCCTGAAACATGATACTCAGTTTTGCTGGGTAGGTGATTCTTGGTTTTAATCCCAGCTCCTTTGACCTCCAGAATATCATATTCCAAGCCCTTTAATCCCTCAGTGTCAAAGCTGCCAGATCCTGTGTTATCCTGATTGTGTTTTCACAATATTCAAATTGTTTCTTCCTGGCTGCCTGTAATATTTTCTCCTTGATCTGGGAATTTTGGAACCTGGCTATAATATTCCTAGGAGTTTTCTTTTTGGGATCTTTTTCAGGAGGTGATTGGTAGATTCTTTCAACTTCTATTTTGCCATTTGGTTCTAAAACATCAGGCCAATTTTCCTTGAGAATTTCTTGAAGGATGATTTCTAGGTTCTTTTTTTGATCATGGCTTTCAGGTAGTCCAATAATTTTTCAATGATCTCTCCTGGATCTATTTTCCAGGTCACTGGTTTTTCCCATGAGATATTTCACATTGCCTTCTATTTTTTCATTTGTTTAGATCTGTTTAATAGTACCTTGATTTCTCATAAAAGTCACTAGCTTCCATTTGCTCCAATCTAATTCTGAAGGAATGATTCTCTTCAGTGAGCTTTTGAGATTCTTTTTCCATCTGGCAAATTCAGCTTTTTAAGGCATTCTCCTCCTTGCCTTTTTGAGCCTCTTTTGCCATCTGAGTTAGTCTATTTTTTAAGGTGTTATTTTCTTCAGTCAGGTTGTTGACTCTCATTTCATAATTTTCTTGCGTTGTTCTCATTTCTCTTCCCAATTTTCCTCCACTTCTCTTATTTGGTTTTCAAAATCCTTTTTAAACTTCTCTATGGCCTGTAACCTACTCATATTTTTCTTGGAAGCTTTTGGTACAGGAGTTCTGACTTCACTGTCTTCTTCCCGTTCCATGCTTTGATCCTTTTTGTCCCCAAAATAGGAGTGTAAAGTTGGATTCCTCTGTTTGCATTGCTTCCTTTGCTTGCTCATGTTGCCACTCAATTACTTGACTTTTGTGCCTTTTGCCATAGTAGAACTCTGCTACCAGGACGGGGAGCTTTATCCCAATCACTGGGATTTTCTCAGCTGCTAGAGCTATTAGTTGGGTGCCCTCTTTGAAGCTTCCACACACTTTCTGGCAAACTAGTCACACACCCCAGGACTTCCATCCTAGATAGTGATCCAGATCCAAGCAGGTTAAAGCAAGAGCAAATACCTCTACCCCTCATACTGGTCACTTGATCCCCCTACAATCTGCAGGCCTGGGGCTCTGAAGCAGCCATGTGGCATGTGGCTGCACTCCCTTGGAGCCTCAATTGCTTCTCACCCTGGGGGCAAAGGACAGACCGCACTCCCAAATTCCCTGTTCCCTTTCACTTTGTCTTTGGCATCTATGGGTTGATAATTCTGGAAACCACCCCAGTGCTGGTTATCTGAAGTCCCTGCAGCTGGTGGCTGGTCAGGCTGTCCTGAGGCTAAAACCTCTGGCTTGCCCAGGGCTGGGCTCAGCTCCCAGAGCTTTGCACTGGCTGCTTCCTCCCGGCCTGCTGGGCTGTCTTCAGTGGGAGGTTAGCTTCTCTCTGTCATTTTGTGGGTTCTGTAGCTCCAAAGTTTGTCTAGAGTAATTTTTTACATGAATTGGAGGAGGTGAAAGCTAGAGCCTCCGGAAGTCCTGTTTCTACTCTGCCATCTTGACTCTGCCCCCTAAAGTAATTATTTTTAAACTAAAACAACCTGGCATTAGCACATCAGAATCCACCCTGTCCTCAAGAGGTTAAAAAACCAATCCAAAACCAAACAAAAAATACGAAAAAAGGCACATGATACTGACAAAAAGACACCTCTTCCACTAAATCAAATCCACTTTCTCAGAAATAACTATTTATTTTAGTACTCCTGTGTCAGCTAAATAATCTCCAATGTTCACAATTCTGCAATGTAATATCATTTTTCAAACATTCATGTCTATACAAAGATGTATTTCATTCTTAGCCAAACAGATTGTAGTAAGTTTAAATATTGAAATGATGATGTCAAAAGTGCTCACTTAGCACTCACTATTCCTCAATTTTTAAACCAAGAAAACACTCTTGAAAGAAAAAATGTATTTTTGTAAGTACATGAAATTTGAGGCACCTTGGGACCACCCAAGCTATATTTTTTATCTACAAAATCCTAAGGCCAAATTTATGCCAACAGAACTGTGCTATATCAAATCCATTTGGAAGTATTTATATCTTTACCCACAAAATTCTAAGTAGACATTCTGGACAAGAGCTGTTTAGTATCAACTAGAAGTGAGACCAGAACAATGCTAGGGGAGTAAACAGAAGACAGCAACAAAATTTTAGTCAATTTTATCATCTCTGCTTCTATCTTTATGCTGCTGTTTGTTTTTTCTTTCTCTTTGCTCTTTCTACAATCCAAATTTTGTTCAGTCTAACATTATACATCCTTTGATCTGTCTCCAGATCTACGTTCTTCTCTATAACTTTTGTTCTACAATTAGTTACTTGATGTTCTACATGAGTGGGGGGGGAAAGGGTTCGAAAACAAAAAATTTCCATAAAAATAATTTTATTCATCTAAAAATGTGTACACATATTAGATAGTAGTTTGAGGAATATTTACTATTTGTCTAATGACCAAAAATTGACTTAAAAATGTAACATCTGGATGTGGTAAACTTCTTGAAGTTTCATTTTTAAGCCTTTCCTAAACTGATCTCACAAATTAGGACATTCAGTTCAATTCAAACAAACATAGATTTCTTAAATAGCCGACTATGAGCACAGCATCATGATAAATAGTAAGGGAGATATAAGGTGGGTTGTGTGTGTGTGTTTGTGTATGCATGCATATATATACATATACACACACAAATGTGTACCTATATACACAAAAATGACAACAATGTCAAATAGCACATAAAAAAAGGTACAAAGTGCTACGTGAAGTCAAATTAAGGATCTCAACTATATTTTCTTGCAAACTGGAAAAAGAATATCTCTATTCTGTCAATTGGATTCCAGTTTGATCGTACATAATGCTAACATGTAGTTCCTTAAATATATAAATTATAAATATATCCCAAGAAAATTAAAATGCACATAATCTAAATTTAGTGTCAGTGTGGAGATTCCAGAATATAACTATTATATTTAAGGCATCTTTTAAGAATCTCTAAAAGTTTTTTTCATTCTCTTCTAGTGGAGGGCATCACTCTGATTTTCACTACTGTCACAACCTCTAACTCAAAACCTCAACTATAAAATTATTCGACCACATTACTAGCTTTAAAATCTTACTGACTTACTGTGGAATTGACCAGACTATCTAGAGATGTGTCAGCTACCACACTAGTAAAAAGCACCCCTCCAATGCATTTTAGGTGGTTCTACTTAATAAATTTCAGCACATCACACCTCTGTGCCTGGCTCAGAGGCTCTGATAAAGTTATCTCATGGCATGCCAGACAATGTTAAAGAACCATTTCTTGCTCAAATCACACACACACAGTATGTGTGTCCACATGAACAAAGGTAAACTGGGAAAACAACAAAGAAATTAGCAGTTTATCCAGAGGCCTTGAGGGAGTTTACTCCTCTCTCCTCAATCAGTAACAGAGGAACTGTTTGTAATCTAAATTTTAGTTCCATTTCCCATTGACTTTCCAGGGAGATCTTTCTGAGTGTATCTTGAGAAAGTCTCAAGCAACTGAAAAAGGTACAAATGTAATAAAAGGTTTTCACCGGAGAAACATTTAAAACTCAAATATACACATATTTGCTTGCCAATTTCTCAGCAAGTATCTAAATGCAGGGAATACCATAAAGATCATGGTGAAAAGCTGCCACAAATATTAGGAAATAAAATGTCATAAAGCAAAGTAAAAAACAACAAAACTACATGCTGCATTTGTAAAATATTCTTTCATTAAAATCCTCAGAGGAATTAGCAACACGCAACTATTTACACAACAGAAGGCAAAGGCTTAACAAGATTCATTATCATATTTTTTATTATAAAAGCATTGGTTCACAAAACACAACACCTCTCACATCAACTTTTCTTTAAAAATTTTAATTATAAAATTACTATTTAAAAAATAAAATAATAAAACCATACACAGTCATAAAATCCAAATCACCTGAGTCAGCATTTATAAAAAATCTCTAAAAATCCTGAACTTTCAAGTTCATGGAAAATGGATATTTTTCTATGCTAAGAGAAAATAAAACTCAATTACCTTATTAAAAATTTCCTGAAATATAAATATGTAGCATCCTTTCTAGGATACCAATCTGGAGGATGGTAACAATTTCTAAATCCCAGAGCACAGTAATATAATAGATATCAGTACATTAACATTCAACTAGTTATGCAGAAACTGGTTAAAAGAAACCATTCTAACTTGTAAAGGAAAATACCTTAAAAACCTGTTCAATTACAAAAAGGGATCTAAAATAAAAGGGGAAAAAATAAAGATTTTTTTTTTAGTGTATTCTTCTAAGATTAAGGTTAACACAAGGAGAGTACCAGGTGGAAAATTTCTCTTGTGGATCCCTATAAATGTACAGAGGACTCAAATCCTGAGAAAATCTCCCACATACATTCTCTGAACCACCTTACCCACTTGGCATTCACAGATTCGTAGTTTGGGTTTTTAGGAGGGTGATTATTCTCAGGTTCTAGGGTCCTCTGTGGGCTAGTACTCTTAAAATGATAGTTCACAAGCTCCCATTGGTGAGCTTCCCCTTAACAGTCACTAGTAGACACAATTAGAACAAATCCAAAGGCATTTACTAAGATAGCTCAGTAAGAACAGCAGCCCCCTATAAACCTAGGGAATATTGTCCCACAAATACAGTGTCTGTGGAAAGAACAGGCACCAACTTGGGAGTATAATGGGAGTGAAACACACAAGTAGGAAACATACATAGCCATGGCAACTCACTCCTCTGGTATTGCAGAGTCTTGACGCCCTTTTCTCCCTAGGGAATTCTTATGATACTTCTAACTTTGGGTGTTCTATCTTTGCTGAGCAGGTAAACTGGATGAATCCCTAGAATCGGCACTTCTCCAAGGCAGTCTCTCGTCTATGCTGCCAGAGGGCGCTCCTTGAAGTTGTTCTCTTGGTGTCTTTCTGTGTCTGCCTGGAGACTGCTTGTCTCTGTTTCCTGTTGGATTTGGTGTGTTCTACTAAGTGTCTCTGTTTCAAAGTATCATGGGCAATAGGGAGAATAGGAAGGAGAGAAAAAAAAAACTCCTTTCCCAACCCCCCATACCCCCAGGCAAATCCTTTTAAGGTCTAGATTCTTGCTTAATTGTCGATTCTGTCAGTAACGACTCCAGATCAGCCCTTTAAGGCCCCAAAATTCAGTTCAATCAAGAAAAACTTCATTAAACTCCATAAAAGGCCGATAAGTTGGATAGGCAGTTTGATACTCTAATTCTATCAAGAAAAAACTATCTCAAACTTCACAAAGCAAAATAAGGTATTAATACTTTACCTCATTATCTGTTATCTGCCCTGTGTTTTCTGTGATTATATTAAAGTGAGGGTCAGAGACCAGCTACTGCCTCTTACTCCCTCTAACCCCATAAGTAGAACTGAAGCTAACCCAGAAATTTAACTAAGCACCTTAGCCACTGGCACACTCTGAAGCAATGTTATTAATGTATCTATAATAGTGAAAAGAGAAGAAAGTGGGCTTAAAATAGAGCAAGAGATAGTCAGATATTGCTAAAGCAGATTCTAGAATCTGAAAAGAGATTTAAGGGAGGTCAAGGAATTTATTTACTCTAGGTCTTTAAAAGCATACATAAAGGATCTACAACTAGGTGGCAGCTAGGTGGTAAAGTGCTTGGCTTGGAATCAGGAAGACTCCTCTTCCTGAGTTTAACTGGCCTCAGACACTTACCAGTTGTGTGACCCCAGGCAAGTCACTTAACCGTGTTTGCCTTACTTTTCTCATCTGTAAAATGAGCTGCAAAAGGAAATGGTAAATCACGCCAGTATCTTTGCCAAGAAAACCCCAAATGGGGTCATGAAGAGTCCGACACAACAACAGCAAAAGTGACTGAAGACAACAAAGGAACTAAAACTGACTTGGTGACCTATTGAGGTTCTTACCTGCCTTGAGATTCTGATTCTTTTCTGAAAAAAAGGAACCAGAAAATCAGACTTGTCAAAACAAAATTCCACACTCAGTTATTTATGGTCTTAATATCATCTCCAGTAGTTAATATTTATGGTGGTAGAATTCAAATACTTTGTTTCCCACTGTCACTTTTAGTTTCTCCCTTTACTACCATTACTAGCAACTTCTTTTTAAATTCATTTAATCCAAATCTATCACACAGTTCAGATTCTGGTGCCTATAATCCATGGACTCTCAGTTGCACATTTTCCCTCCTTTCTTAATAAATTTAATGCCTAGCTAATATTCCTTTCTACCGTAACTAATTTCCCCCCATTTATGCCAGCCTATGTTGACGTTCCTTCAAAAACTTCCAATTCCTTAATCTACTCTCAACTCCTATAACTACTCCTCTACTCCATCTAAGTCCTTAAAGAGAGAATCACATATCCTTGATTTTACCATTATCCACAAGTATACTGCTTCATGTTTAAGGAACTCTAACCTTCCTTTACTTGATCACAATCTTTCTTTTATCTTTTCATTTCTCCCTGTCTCACTCCAAAACTTACTGTTCATCCTCACAATGATCTCTAATACTTCAAAAATCTCCCAGGTCCACTGTGGAACCAGTTCAATTCTACACTATTTGCTACTCTTTTTTTTTTTTTTAATTATTTTATTTTAGTTTTCAACATTCATTTCTACAAGATTTTGAGTCCAAATTTCCCCCTCATCTCTCCCCTCTACCCACCTCAAGATAGTGTGCATTCTGAATACCCCTTCCCCCAGTGTGCCCTCCCTTCTATCACATGCCCTCCCTTATTTCCACCACCCCCTTATTTTCTTGTAGGGCAAGAAAGATTTCTCTACCCCACTGCCCGTATATCTTATTTCCCAGTTGTATGTACAAACAATTTTTTAACATTTGTTTTTAAAACTCTGAGTTATAAATTCTCTCCCTTCTTTCCTCCCCACCCAACCCCATTGAGAAGGCAAGCGATTTGACATAGGTTATACACGTGTAGCTATGCAAAACACTTCCATAACAGTCACGTTATGAAGGACTAACTATATTTTCCTCCATCCTATCCTTTGAACCCTGTCCCTTTCCACCCCTCCCCCAATCTGTCCTTCCTTCTATCACCTCCCCTACCCTTGTCTCCTTCCCCCTCCTTACTTTTCTGTAGGGTAAAATACCCAATTGAGTGTTTATGTTATTCCCTCCTTAAGCCAAATCTGATGAGAATATGGTTCACCCTCTCACCTCTACACTCTTCCCTTCCATTGTGAAACCTTTTTCTTGCCTCTTTTATGTGAGCTAATTTACCCCATTCTATCCTTCTCACCCCTTAATTTTATTTTTCAGACATTAGCCCTTCATATTCAACTCACCCTGTGTCATCCATCCAGTCATCCACCCATCTATCTATCTATCTATCTATCTATCTATCTATCTATCTATCTATCTATCTTATCTATCTATCTCCTCCAACTACCCCAATACTGAGAAAGATCTCATGAGTTATAGATATCATCTTTCCATGCAGGAATGAATTAAGTACCTTATGATTTCTCTTTCCTGTTTACCTTTTCATGCTTCTCTTGAATCTTGTATTTGAAAGTCAAATTTTCTATTCAGCTCTGGTCCTTCCAGCAAGAATGTTTTAAAGTCATCTATTTCACTGAATATCCATTTTTTCCCCTGAAATATTATACCCAGTTTTGCTGGGAAGGTGATTCTTGGTTTTAATCCTAGCTCCTTGGACTTGCAAAATATCATATTCCAAGCCCTTCAATCCCTTACTGTAGAAGGTCTTGTGTTATCCTCTGATTATATTTCCACAATACTTGAATTGTTTCTTTCTGGCTGCTTGCAATATTTTCTCCTTGACCTGGGAACTCTGGAATTTGGCTATGATGTTCCTAGGAGTTTTCCTTTTGGGATCTCTTTCAAGAGGAAATTTGTGGATTCTTCCTTTCTTTTTTTTATTGTAGTTTAGTTTTTATTTCATAATCATAAACTTAACTCTGTTGTCTAGCCAGACTTGTGGAAGGAAAAAGGAAGTGAAATCCAAAGAGAATTGCAGCAAGGGAGAGCACAAGGATTACAGGGTATAAGAGCAGATAGGGTTGGGGGGGGGGGGGTTGCTCTTTCCAGCTACAGAGGAATGGTTTGATGGTTAAGACAAAAAACAAAACAAAACAAAAAACCTATGAAAGCTGTCCACAGTCAGTGATAGTGATCTTCTTGCTGGTCTTGCCATCCCAAGAACTGAAACCCTCCATGGCTTCCACCACGTTCTTGCCTTCTTTCACTTGGCCAAGGACAACATGCTTACCATCCAACCAATCAGTCTTAGCAGTACAGATGAAAAACTGGGAGCCATTTGTGTTGAGTCCAGCATTTGCCATGGACAAGATGCCAGGACCAGTATGCTTCAGGATGAAGTTCTCATCAGCAAATTTTTCCCCATAGATGGACTTGCCACCAGTGCCATCATGGCGTGTGAAGTCACCACCCCGGCACATGAACCCAGGAACGATTCTGTGGAAGCAGGATCCCTTGTAACCAAATCCCTTTTCTCCAGTGCTCAGAGCATGGAAATTTTCTGTTGTCTTTGGAACCTTGTCTGCAAAGAGCTTGAAAGTAATCTGGCCCAGGGGCTCGTTATCGATGTCGAAGTACATGTTGGGGTTGGCATTGGCCACAGAGGAAGAGGTGGCGGGGATCTGAGTAGGGCAGACAGAACCAAGACGAGGACTCCTGGTGGCGGCGTCTGCAAAGCCAGTGGATTCTTTCAATTTCTATTTTACCCTCTGGTTCTAGAATACTCTAGAATATCAGGGCAGTTTTCCTTGACAATTTCTTGAAAGATGACATTATAGACTCTTTCTGATCATGGCTTTCAGGTAGTCCAGTAACTTTCAAATTATCTCTCTTGGATCTATTTCCCAGGTCCATGGTTTTCCCAATGAGATTATTTCACATTGTCTTCTATTTTTTCATTCTTTTGGATCTGTTTTATAATTTCTTGATTTCTCATAATGTCATTAGCTTCTATTTGCTCCATTCTAATTTTGAAGGAATCATTTTCTTCAGTAAGCTTTTGGACCTCCTTTTCCATTTGACCAATTCTGCTTTTTAAGGCATATTCTTCTCACTAGGTTTTTGGACCTCTTTTGCCATTTGGACTAGTCTTTTTTTTTTTTTTTTGGCTTTTTTACAGGGGGGAATGCCAGGGCAATTGGGTTAAGTGACTTGCCCAAGGTCACAGAGCTAGTGGCCAAATTTGAACTCAGGTGCTCCTGACTCCAGGACTGGTTCTCTATTCACTGCACCATCTAGCTGCCTCTATTCTATTTTTTTAAGGTGCTATTTTCTTCATTTTTGGGGGGGGGGTCTCTTTTAGCAAGCTATTAACTCATTTTTCATGATTTTCTTGTATCACTCTCATTTCTCTTCCCAATTTTTTCTCTATTTCTCTTGATTTTCAAAATTCTCTTTGAGTACTTCCATGGCCTGCAACCAATTCATATTTTTCTTGGAGGCTTTTGATGCAGGAGTTTTGACTCTGTTATCTTCTGCTGGTTGTATGTTTTTATCTTCTTTGTCACCAAAGTAACATTCTATAGTCTGACACTTTTTTTTTCACTGTTTACTCATCTTCCCAAGTCAAATACTTGACTTTCTTACTCCCTGTCAAGGCAGGACTCTGCTTCCAGTGGGAGTGGGGTGGATGTACTGTTCAGGGATTTTGTATCAGTCACTGGACCCCCCATCATCTGAGATCTTTGGAAGCAGCCACTGCTGCTGCTGTTGCTGCTGCCTGACAGCACCTCCACTACCCTGGGGCTGGGGCCAGACCTCATGATCCTCTTTCACCCAGGTCCCACAGAATTCCCCCACTGTTCTTGGCGTTGTAGGGTGAGAAGACACCACAGCTGCCAGTGATTCAGTCCCCTGAGGCCTGCTCAGGCCCTGTCTGCACCCAGCACAGCCCATGCTGGACTGCACTCTATTCCTAGTCCCATGTGATATACCCTGCATGTTGTCCTTCCAAGCTATCTTGGGCTTGAGATGTGTTTCACTCTGTCACTTTGTGGGTTCTGAAGCTCTAGAATTTGTTTAGTCATTTTTTTACAGGTATTTGGAGGGGTTTGTGGGTGAGCTCAAGCAAGTCCCTGGTTTTACTCTGCCATCTTGGCTCTCTACCCCATCCTCTACTCTTGAATCCCTTGCTTCCTTAACCCATCATAAGTTTACCTTGCCAAAACCCAACCCTGAATTACTATTTTCTTCACTTCTAAATTTACTTAGTGCTGAATGGAACTGGAGGAAATTACGAAAGCTATGTAGACACAGTCCACTATAAATTTATGCTAATTTCAGCTAGACCCTCACTACAGCAAAGCAATCCTACTACCCTTTCCTAATTGATTCCTATCACATTCCCCAAAGCAACCATTCTAAATCTTTTCTTCCCTCTACAAGCCACTCCTTTCCTCCACCCTCTCTGCTGAGGATTTAACCTTATAAATCACTAAAGAAAAAAAAACCAAACAACCCTCTTCACTCCTAACAACCAACTCATATGTATCCCTCACTATCTATCTCCTCCCCTTCATTCCAAGTTCTGATGAGATGGCCCTTCTCTTTGCCAAGGCCAATTCCTCTACATGTGGATGTATGCCATCCTCATCTTCTCCAGGTAGAATGCTCCCCCCATTTTCCCGACACCCTAATCTTCAATGTCTCCCTATCAACTGGCTCTTTCCCTGATGCCTACAAACAATGCACAAGTCACCCCCCCATCCTTAAAAAAAAAAAAAAAAAACCAATAACCCTCACTAGATCCTACCATGCCTGCCAGCTATCATCCTTTATCTCGCCTGCCTCTTCTTGGCTAAACTTTAAAGTTACCAATGACTGCTTCATTTCCAAATATAATTTCATCTTCTAAATCTTTTTGTAGCATTTGACATTACTGACAACTGTTCCTCTCCTGGACACTCTTTTCTCTCTAGGTTTTCTAGGTACCTATCTGACTGGTACTTCTAAGTCTTATTTTTCTGGATTTTCATGTTATGTCCACTAACAGGTTATCTCCCAAGGACTTTTTCCTTTTCCTCTTTTCACTCTATACTCCCTCTTGTGATTTCATCAGCTTCCATGAGTTCAATTATTTTATCTATGCAGATGATTCCTGCTCTTGACAATCACATTATCTCCAACTGCCTCCTGGACATCTCAAATTCAACATGTCCAAAACAAAATTCAACCCCTTTTCTACCACCTTAGTTCAGGCCCTCATCAGCTCTTGCCTGTACAGCTGCCAATAACCTTCTAATTATTCTCCCAGCAAAAAATCTCCCCCACTCCTGTTCCATTTTCCACTTTCCTAAAGCACTTAAGTCTGGACCATTTCGCACCACTCCCCCCGGGGAACCCCAGTGGTTCCCCTATTAAATCCAGAAACAAATATAAAGTCCCTTGCTCTAATCTTACATTTTATTCCCCTTCATGTACTCTATGATTCAGCCATACTAATCTACTTGCTGTTCCTCTGTGTCTTTGGACTGGCTGTTCTCATTGCCTGTAACTTTATACATGTTGACTAATTCAAGCTCCATCACTGCCATTGTACTAAACAGACACCAGACACAGATAATATTTACGCAGGTCCAAAAAGTTTTAGTGCAGCCTTAAGTTCTAAACACCATCTTAAGCTTTAATAGCTTAATTAGAGCTTAATCTAATAAACTATTAGAGCTTAACATTGCATTAAGACTTTTGGGACACCCTGTATACACTTAGGCTAACATCAAGTACAGAATGAATTTCATCATTCCCTGCCTAGACAAGACTCTCTTTAAGAATCAATTAAATTAAAAGGTTACCTTTGCCCTGTCATCTATCATATCTCCTCTGTGAGCAGGAGAGTAATTTCCTAAACTCATTTTTTATTTTCATTTTAAAGAGACATTTTCCAAATGAAAAGAACTATGAACTGATGACTCAGCAACTTGAGCCCTACATTCAAGTGCATCATGTTTCTATATTATGCTTGACTTTATTATACTGGTCTCAGTTTACTTATCTGAGACAACACTCCTCTTTAAAGAGATCTGTAAAGATAAAGATCTAAAAAGTTCAAAATCATCGGGGCTAGGTGGTGCATTGAGTAGAGCACCTGGCCAGAGTCAGGGAGACCTGAGTTCAAATTTGGTCTCAGACACTTGACACACTTACTAGCTATGTGACTTTGGGCAAGTCACTTAACCCCGACTGTCCCCCAAAAAGCCAAAAAAAAAAAAAGTTCAAAATCCCCTGTCAATATTTTCCTTGCATTCACTCCAACAATGGATCTAGTTTCAGTATAAAAGATATTGGTCTAATTTAGGATCAGTAAAAGAGTTATCAAATCCATTCTTTTCCGAAAATCATGATTCAATGTAGTCCCATAAGAAATAAAGTTGCACTAAGCAGAGAAGTACTACCACTCTAATGTAATTAATGTTTCTGAAAAGTTGTAAGTAAACTGATTTTTTTTGCTGGCAAATCAAGTAATATCAAGTGGTGAGAGCTTAACTTTTAAAGAAACCCCATGTAAAATCTTTCATAAAGCAAACTGAAGCCAAGAAATGTTTGCCCAAAGGCATAAAGGCCTCCTTCCTAGGACAGTGCCAGTAAAGTTGGTGTCTGAGGGACCCCCCAGAGGCTAAGTGATTTGTATACGGTCATATAGCTAAGCAGCTGAATAAGGTTTACAATCTCCTACATTGTGAGGTCACTTTTATGTAATACTATTTTTCACATCTTGTTTCCTGGACCCCGGACCCATGTTGTTAAGTCAGGCCAATGTGTTCCAGTAACAAGACAGCAAAAGGTGTTAGTTAAC
The DNA here is from genome assembly GCA_011680675.1 of Gymnobelideus leadbeateri. Classification (NCBI taxonomy): domain Eukaryota; kingdom Metazoa; phylum Chordata; class Mammalia; order Diprotodontia; family Petauridae; genus Gymnobelideus; species Gymnobelideus leadbeateri. Next base: position 149,058 of record WOXC01001907.1, on the reverse strand, counting down.
CAGCTCAGTCATGCTCAATCATAACTTTTCATAATATAAAGCATCTTAAGGTTGCCTTACAGACACTTTTTTTCTACTGATATATGAAACTTTCTCTTTTTCCTATAAAAAAAAGCCTAAACTTTACACTGCAATTGCAAATGAAAATCTTTTAATAGTAAATATGGATTCTACCAGCAATGAACCTCTTTTTCAAAACAGGTATCTAAGACTGTTAAAGTATAAAGCCTAAGGCAAAAGGAAGAGTAACTTTAATCAACAAACAATAGCTAGTTTGTGGCTGCAGATTCAGGTTCTACCACAAGGCCTCAGTTTCTCCACCTGTTAAATAAATAAGGGATTATATCAAATGACCTAAAGTTCCTTCATAGGCTAACATTCAATAATTTTAAATCCTCCCCAAAAGGGGTGTGGGTTAATTAGCTAGAAGTTTCACAAGTGAAGAGTCTGGAGTAGCTTCATAGAATAGAAATACTGAACTTTGCTCCTGCCAGTTGAACAGGAAGGGAATTTGTCAAGCAGCACTGAAGTGAAAAAGACTACTGTTCAATAGCCTTAGAATAGAAAGCAACAGAATCAACAGGAGGAAGAGATGAATTTCTACCAACTGAAACTAATATCGCCCTGTGATTTCCATTACACAAATACAAAGAGTCAGGCACAAAAGACACAAAGTCCAAGACAAAACAATCCCTGCTCTCATGAAGCTTACCTTCTATGGAAGGGATTTAACATGTATACTGACCAAAATTCATGAAGGGCAGGAGTCTGAAATAAAGCTGGAAACAACCTCTGGCTAGAGCCATACTTTGAAGAACCTCAGAATGCCAGGTTGGGGAAGGCCTCTTCTACCAGAGACAAAACTGAGGAGCCAATGAAGGTTTTAACAATCTTTTAACAAGATGATGTTGGTAGTTGTCTGGATGATGGATTGGATGAAAGACTGGAAGCCAGAAGACCAATCAGGATGCTATTACACTAGCCCAGGCAAGAGGTAATCAGGGTTTGAACTAGGCTGGTGGTCTTATGAGTGGAATAGAGATACATGAAAGTGATGATGGGGAGATGAAATCCACAAAGAAGGGTTGGATGGGAGAAATTAAGTATGTCTCAGAGGTTTTAAGTTACAAACATGGTGTGACTAGATTCACAGTGGTGCCCTCAAGAGAAAAAGGGAAGCCTGGAGAAAAAGTAGGTTGATAAGTTTTCTTTAAACAAAATAATACTACCTGACATTTAGAAAACACTTCAAAGCTTAAAACAAATTGCAAAGGACTGAAATAATATTATCTTACTTTGTGAGATAAATACTACAGGTATTATCAACTCCCATAAGCCTCAGTACCCTCATCTGTAAAATGGTACAGGATATAAAAGGCTAGTCTTGAAACCAGAAAGACACGGGTTCCAGTACTGCCTCTGACACACTAACTAGCTGTGTGACCATGGGCAAGTCATTTAGCTTGTCATGCCCCAAGGAACTCTCAGGTTAAAAACTACAGATGAGGGGCGGCTAGGTGGCGCAGTGAGTAGAGCACCAGCCCTGGAGTCAGAAGGACCAGAGTTCGGATCTGGCCTCAGACACTTAACGCACATAAACAAAGACCTAGCTGTGTGACCTTGGGCAAGTTACTTAACCCCAATAGCCCTCCAAAAAGCAAAAAAAAAAAGTTACAGATGACTTGCTGATTGGCATTCATGTTAAGAATTTCAACAATGGACCATAAATCACAGAAATGAACCAAAAAAAAAACCTGATGGGAGTAAATGACCTCATGACCACACAGCTAGCAAGTCATTGGAGGGAGAATATTTACTATCAGGTTTCTCCTAAGAACTCTTTTTATTATACCATACTTTGACCAGTTGAGCTTGTTATGCCTATCTATATCTATATGGGAAATGCCCTAACACCCCCCCCCCCCTTTACTGACAAGGAACAGGGAGGGGGGAATAGAGTTCAGAAGAAAAGTTAGGTCTGCATACTTCTGGGAATCTTCTAAATCAAAAAAACACTTGAAGCCATAAGTACAGCCATCAAGGAAGAGAGTAAAGACAGCTTAGAGAAAATGTCTCAGGACAGGGCCCCCTGAGGAGACCTAAGCCAAGAAGAGCAGAGCTGGAGCAAAGGAGACCAAGAAATAGGCACAAAGTAAAAGAGCAACGTTATTGTACCCAGAACAAAGGGAAGAGTCAAGAGTCAAAGATATACACAGGGCAAGGACAGAGAAAAGGTCAGTCAAAAGTTACCCTGAAGAAAGCACTGGGGTCATTAAGAAGTCAGAAGACAATAGGATGGTGAAGAAATCGAGATAAGGAATGTGGAGAGTCCTTCCTACTCTTTCTGCAATGAAAGGAAAATATACATGTATATATAGTGTGTTCCTAAAGTTTTAGTGCAATTTTAAGTTAAGTGTGTGCACATGTGTGTATGTGTCTCTTGCCCAGCAACCATCAGTGTAAAGCAGCACTTTTCCTTGACCTGTGATTTCATTGGTGCAGAGAACTCTGATATGGAAAGAAACCCCTCCACTGAGGTTACTGTTAGAGCTGCTGGGGCAGTGAGAGGTTAAGAGCCTCGTCCACAAGCTCATGAAGCTCCTTCCACAGATGCTGCTCTAATTTACAGCCTTTCCGGGGCTATGTGGGGCGCTGAAAGATTAAGTGAATTGCCCTTGACCACGCGGCAGTATGCCAGCAATGGAACACGCTTTTTCCAGTGTCTCTCTACACACTCGGCCAAGCTGCCTCTCTTCACCTTTGCAGAGCACTTATTAAAGTGTTTCAATAAACGTTCACCTCCCTAAGGCGAAGAGGGAGCCAGCCCCTAGTGACACCAAGTGGCCTCTAGGAAAAGCAGGTTGATTTTACCTAGTCCTGCTTGAACCGCACAATAACACGCAGAAGCGAGTACTGCAGATCACATCCCCGGTTTACAGAGAGGAAAGAAAGGCAGGGAACTCACTAAAGAGGTGGGAAACTGAGGAAAGAGGGAAAGGAAAACTGAAGAACAGGTTGAGAAAGGAGAAAAAACCTCAAGGAGATGGTCTCAAAGACAACGGAATAGTCAGTTCTTCTTAAAACCTCGAACACTCCCCCTCCCCCGCCCACTTCCCAGTCACCTACCCCAGGGGACCCCCGGGGCAGGCCCAAGGAAGGGGGACAAGCACAGCGAGGCAGAAGCGCGAGGTTCGAGGGGAGGGGCCAGCGCCGGTCAGTTCCCTTCCCTCCCCTCCCCCAACCCCGGAGTCTCGCGCCGTTGGGCCCCGCCCCCACCTTGTTGTTGTACTCCTCCACAAAACTGCCCAGAGCCAGGCGGAAGCGCTTGTCGGGCCGCACACTCCAGTTCATGGCGTAAACCGTCCATGGTGCCTCATACTTGTAGATCTCCTTCCGCTTTCCGTGCAGGGACATGGCGGCGGCACCAGGGCCGCCCTCCGGGCCCGAAAAGCCGGAGCGGAAGACAGAGACCGGGCCCGACCCAGCCGAGAGACTCGAGGGGGAGGTCGGGGGTGGGGGGCGGGGTGGGGATGGGGTCGGGAGGTGGGACGGGAGGGAGGAGGGTGGGGTCAGCAGGGACCGGTGGCGGGGGGGGGAGGGGGAGAGCCCCGCAGCGACAGACAACGGCTCTGGTGCCCGACCCCCAGTTTCAAACCTGAGGCACTGACAACTACCACCTTCCGTTTGGGACGCTCCCCCGCCCTCAAGGAGCGGAAACCACGCGACCCAGTAACAGCCGTAGCCGTTGGCGGTTGCACACGTCGTTTAGAACGGCTCTTTGCTTTAATTGGCTGTTAGTCCCATCGGTTCCGAGGTCCTTCTTCCCATTGGCTATGCTCTTTGTCATTCCACCGAGTCTCTCTCCGCCTCCTTGGAGGAGGGGAAACAGAATTCTCGTATTCCTGAAAGTCCGTTGGCTGATTGGGATGTCAATCAAAGAGATCCTTCGAGCTTTCCAGGCTGGCCTGAAGGGGGGGGATGGGGAGGGGTGTTGGAGGTAGATGGATCGGCGTTCTCGAGACCTGCTTGTCCTAGGGCCGTTTAGATCTCAATACTCCTCTGTTGCCAGGGACCTGTTCCCAGTAGTGGGGGCTCTAAGTGACTTTGACCTCTTCGGTCTCTCTTTCTACCATAGACTGCAGGTCCTGATATGGAGTCACCTGCAGTGTACCGCGTGGAACCCATGTCTGCACTACTTTTGTCTCACGCACCCTGCTCCTTGTCTTTTAGGGCACGTCACTCGCCCATTCATCCTTGCCCCCCGCCATTGCACATCTGCTTTCTCTTTGCACACCATTTCCCAGCCCTGGAAGACGACCATGAGAGGTCAGCCTTGTGTGATCTAGAGATGGTTGGAGAAGCTTTGTTAGACCATACCCATCATCTGAAAAACAAACTGCCCCTCAAATAGCAGGAACAAGCTGCCAATAACTTACAGTTTCAGAGAACTTCCGTTTAGGGAGGTTAACTATGGTCACACAGCTAACCAGTATCAGACACTGGGTCTCAGTTTCTTCATCTGTAAAATCCGGGGGGGCCGGCCGGCGGCACGGAAATACGCATCTATCTAGCACCTACTGTGTGCCAGGCACTCCACTCAACAACCCTGTAAGGCACGTGTCATCCCCGTTTTACAATTGAGGAAACTGAGGCAAACAGAGAGGTAGGTAACTTGGCCAGGATCACACCAGGCTTCATTCTAACTCAGTCTTTCTCGACCCCCAGCCCAATTCACTTTACCACCTACCTCTATTTGGGCGGGGAGGAAGGAGAGGGAATGGGCAAGATCAAAGTTTCTTAACCTGGGTCCAGGAACTCGTTTTTCTCTTGAGATTTTGATAAAAGTATTTCAATATGATTGGTTTACTTTGTAATCTTCCTCTTTATGCATTTAAAAGCATTTTTTTCCCGAGGAATCTATAGTCTTCACCAGGCTGCCAAAAGTATTTGTGCACAAAAAACATTAAGAACCCAATGGGCTTGTCTCCAAAGGCCTTTCTAGCTCTAAGTCTTGCGTCCTGTGACTTTTGGTTTTAACAAATGATTCATAGTTGGATTCCTTTGAAAATGACAACATCCTTTGTCCTAAACCTATTTATTTGACTAAGAGACTTGGGGTGGGTAACTTAAGGTGGGAATTGACCCAGAGTGTTAGAAGCCAATGCTAATCGAAGACCAATTAAAAGCAAAGACAAGATACCTCTGAAAGGTATCACAGTGCTTAATAGCACTGTGAAATTACGTCTAGTTACCCCTCCTTGAACCTGAGGTAATTCTCTGAGGCTGTAAGTAAGTTATTGAGAGCTTGTAATTGCCATTGATGTGAGGCTTCCCATACCAATGAATTCACCGGTCTCTCAATCTATTGACCCCCTCTGTATAAAGATGAGACAGACTGGAATTGTGTGCACTTTCTTAATTTTAGTTGAAATGCAGTAATACAGAAATATCTTGCCTCCTTTATTTTAAAATGAAATTTTCATTATGAACTTGATAGTCACCAAACACAAACATTTCTATTTACAAATGACAAAAAAATTGATTGCATATGAAACTGAATCTACCATGTAAAGCTTTCATTTTTAAAGTATACATCTTAGCATGGTAGTATCAAAACTGTCCCTATTGTTTGGGTCTCTTTTGAATTTTGTTCTGTGTACTTTTGTGCATATTTCATTCATTTCATTCATTCATTCCTATCCTTTTTTCCTTCTTTTTTTCTTGCCTCAACATACCCCCAACATTCCTCCCTCCCCCCTCCACCTACAAGAAAGCTATCCTTTGTAATAAATGAGTATAGCCAATTACAATAAATGAATGGTATTGGTCCTGTATGAAAGTTCCCCATCTGTCTGCCAGAAAGTGGAACGTGTACTCTATTATCCATTTTCTGGAATATGATTGGCCCCTGCATTATCAGATTCTTAAGTCTTTTAAAATTTTTGTCCTTTACAAAATTATAATTATTTTTCAGTTATTAAGACTATAAGAGCATAATGGCCAAACTAGGATTTTACTTAAAACTTGAGTTTGTTTCTTCACTAAACCTCAGCAAAAGCACAGCAAGACAATAGGCAAAATATCTAAAATGTGACCTTTTCCCATTCTACCTATACCTCTTTTCCCATTAGAAGTCACTCTTTTCTTCATATATCACAAACCTTGGTCCCTTAGGTTTACATCAAAGTTACTACATATACAATTTATTAACAGGATGATAAATAATAATGTGGATATAAATGATTACATTATTTTAACTCTTAGAAAGATAGCAGCCAGTCACCTCTAACAACTCTTTCAGCAGAAGATCTTGCTTCATACCCTGTGAATAAACTTGAGGCTACTTCTCTGCATTACCCCTTTGATATCATAACCATCCCTATGTCTTCCTTTGTTCCAGTCTGATAATTAGGCAGTTCTCTTCACCAGTGCCAACCTCAACCCTGTCCTTTCCTATCTTCTCCAGCAGATTGCCTCCATTATCATTCCCTCCCTCTCTCTAATCTTTCATTTCTCCCTCCCAATAACCATTGGCTACTTCCCTGCTGCTCATATTCCTCTAGTATCCTCATTCTTGAAAATTCCTCACTAGATCCTACCATTCCCTCAAGCTATCATCATCTTTTATCTCTCCTCCTTCCTCAGCCAAACTCTTTGAAAGTTCTCTCACACACTGGTCAAACCTCTGCAGATTTGTTTCCTACTTCATCATTCAACTGAAATTGTTCATTCCAAAATTAGCAATGATTTTAATTGCCAGATCCCACAGCTGCTTCTACAACCTTATTCTTCATGCCCTTTCTGCAGCATTGACTCACTAGGACTACCTTTTCCTCCTGGACACTCTCCCCTCTCTGTGTTTGTTTGTTTGTTTCTCCTCCTACCTGCCCGACTTGAAAGTGTCTTTTTTAATAGGTTCTCCTAGAGTGAGATTAATGTCATGCTGCCTAACTCTGGAGATAGCCCACATAACTGTCCTGGGCCCTTTTCCCTTTTTTTCTCTGTACTTTTAAAAAATTAATTAAAACAAGTATTTCTATAACATAGCATAATAAAAAAATGCCCATGAAACTACAAATCTGTTGTGTATAACTTGCTATTCCTTTTGAATATCATAAATTTATCATGTAAATTTCTTTCTATACTTTTTCACTTGGTGACCCCATCTACTCCCATGGATCTAATGTTTTTAGATAAATTATTGTTATCTTGTGTTTTTATGTTATCTACATTTCCTACTGTATCCCTCTACTCCCCACACCCTTAACATCTGGTTGGTGAGAGCCATCCCCTATAATAAAGAAGAAAAAAAAGATTCAACAAAACTAACATTTCAAAAAAGTTTGACATAAAATGTTACACACTCTGTCGAAGGTTTAATTGTCATCTCTATCCTAGTGTCTCTCCTGAACTACAGTCTTGTTGCCTGTTGGCCATTTCACAACAGGTGTCCTCTGGTCATCTCAAACTGAACATGTCCATAATTGAACCCCCCTGTCTTCTGAGCTTCCCTGTTCCTGTCAAAGGCACCACCCTCTATCCTTTCATCATATCAGTTTGGTGGCATCCTTGGTTGCTCTCACTCATTCCACTTATACAATAAGCTGCCAAATTTTGTCATTTCTTTCTCCACAATACTCTACAGCCTAGCCAAACCGTCCTTATTTTTTTTTTTTTTGGAGGGCAATTGGGGTTAAGTAACTTGCCCAAGGTCACACGGCTAGGTTTTTGTTTGTGTGGGTTAAGTGTCTGAGGCTGGATCTGAACTCAGGTCCTTCTGACTCCAGGGCTGGCGCTCTACTCACTGCGCCACCTAGCCGCCCCCTAAACCATCCTTCTTATGAATACATGGCATTTTATCTCTCTTCTCTATGCCTTTATTTAGAGTGCACTCCTTCATCTCAGCCTGTTGAAATTCCTGGTTTCCTTCAAAGCCCATCTCACAGTGCACCTTCTGCATGAAGCTATTCCTGGTCATCCTAATTCCTAGTGCTTTCTCCCACAAGGTTACCTCTTAACAGGTTTGAATATACCTGTAAATTTGCATGTTGTCCCCCATCCCCACCTCAACTTTTAGAATGCAAACTTTAATAAAAGGGACTATTCCACTTTTGGTTTTGTATCTCCAGCATCTAGCACAGTGCCTGGCACATAGTAGGGATTAACAAATACTTATCAATTGATTGATTTCCTGTTCCTCTGCCAGTAAACCTAATCTGTGGGGGGAGGGGAAGGTGAGGGAGTGGGAGTTGAGGAGGGAGAGAAGTCCCCAAAAGAGAAAATCCTGCAAGACCCTCATTCCTACACAAAACTCACATTTCCTTAATCTCCTTTAGAAGGAGTATAGGAGTTAAATTATTTTCTATCACCTTAATTTTAGTACCCTAGGGACAGAGTTTCAATTGCCCCTACCATAGTCACAGCTCTGCCATTTGCACACTCCATTCCCAGGACTCTATGATGTGAATGCACAGAATACAAATTTATTACTACTTAACTAAGCTTGTCCTTCCCTCCACACTCTTAAGTTTGGTTGTTTTTTTTTTTTAAAGGTGATCTCAACTGATATGATTATGGATCTGGGTAAGTGACTAAGCTGGACAACCCACAGCTGTATCACGCATACAACCCAGTATGAGTTTTGATGGATTTTTTAACTAGCTAAATGCTACAACTTCCCCAAAGAGGCTCACGTGGTATTGCAGATCTATTAGAAAAGTCACTTTGGGACAAACATCAGAGGAGTAAAGACTGAGGAAAAGCCATTGTAAATGTATTAGAAGCTATGCTTTCCAGGGAAGTGATAACCACAGAAGGCAGCCCGAGTTTTCTAGCCAGAGACAATTTTTTTCTTGGTAGAAGTCACTCAGAACATGTATAATTAATTCTAGTTGTGGGGGAAGGGTGGTGACTTTGTCATTCTTTCTAGATTCTGGATATCTGTCAGTGAGGACCAGAGATCTTTCCTCTTCATCCCACTGGTCCTCAAAACCTGGCCCTGAAAAACTAGATGGTTCTTTTCTCTATGTACAGTTAATGGAATATTAGATCTTCCCTGTCCATTAATAGGCCTATTTGACCACGTGTCCCCTTTTCTCTTGGAACAGGAGCTGTGTTCCCAGGTCTAAAGGTACACAGGTATTTCAATCATGGATGTCTTGTTGCCTTTAACTTTTGCTCAGTTCACAGCTGTGATACATCCTGAGTCACATAAGACCCATATAGAGATTTATATTGCTTTGGGAGAGGAGCTTGCTTAGGGGAAAGCTTGCTTATGGGGAGGCTTGCTCGCAGGAAGGCTTTCACACCTTTTGGTACTAACCCTATTAGGCACTGAATCACATGATGCCTTCTGGCTCTAAACCTATTAGTTGAAAACTATATATAGTGGGAGGTTGGTATTTTATTTTGGGGCTAACTCCTGGGAAGAATGTTTTCTTGTGATATGGCCAGATGAGACAGGGTAGCCATTGTTACAGAGCACCCCCACCCTTGAGAACCCAGATAATGGTGTTCCCTGGTCTATTACTTTGTTTAGACAGTTGGAACCCTGTCTATTGGATCTTTTATGTTTCTCTGCTTATATTTTCTCCACGTTCAGGGTGCTGACCTTTCCCCTGGACTAGTGAATGACACCTTTATGTTTAATTAAAGTAAGATTGTTGATCCCTTTGAAACTGTCTTTCCTTTAGAAAAGCAGATCAAGGAACCTGTGCTAGCAAGCCATCCTGGGTGTGCTAGGGTACTTGCTAATACACTTTATCACATGGTAATGTTCTTTCTTTCCCCACATTGCAGAAGGACTCCTCTTCCATGGTAGCATGATTTATGAAGATGGCCACAGAGAATTGGGAAAGATGTTGAGTGCCTGCCTTACTGTTAATGAGACAAAGTTGTTTTGAGTTCATCTTGGTGCTTGGAAGCTATTTTTCTAAGAAAAATGTGTTTAGAGACCACGCTTTGGAGAGTTTGGGGGAAGCCTCACTCCCAAGCCTTGGTGATGTCTTCCTTTTCAAACCCCTATCCTACATATATACCTATACATATATAGAACACCCAGTCCTATCAGCAAGGGTGTCAGTTGTTATCAGAATCAATGAGTCAGATTCCTAGAAAGACCAGTCATATTGCTGAGCCAAATCTGAGGGGTGCTTCTGGAAGTACAGCTATTTGGGGAAGGGTTAAAGGTATTCAAGGAGTGAGGGCAAGTGGGGATATCTGTATCGGTATACTTGATGCAATCTCAGAGGGGGTGACTGAGGGGACAGAAGTTGGTCAGGATATCATTTGATGCCACCAGAAGATAAATGTCACTGGACGAAGAATCTCTTCATTTCTGAATATATTTTTCCAGGTCACTGTAGCTTGGAGTCTGGAAAAGGGGGAGAAAGAAAGTGTGAATAATAGGTATCCTTCAGGCCATTCTAAGGAACAATAGGACTGAGTCTCCCCACTTTTGAAAGGACCTCCTGCTCCTACTTAAAGATACCTCTCAGAATCTACCTCTCCACATCCAACCCACATTACAGATTTCAAGAGATGGTAGAAATGTCAAGAGATAAGCTGATAAAAAACCTCTATCTTTATTTTTAAAATGAAAATGTTTTCCAATAAACAAAAATAGCTTTCTTCTCCCATTCCCCTCTATTGATTAAAGAAAGAAAAACAAAACTCTTATGACAATTATGCATAATCAGGCAAAACAAATTCTAGCCTTGGTCATATCTAAAAAAAAAAATCTCATTTTTACACCCTGAGTCCATCCCAGCTTTTTGAAGAGGTGGGTAATATGTTTCATCATTGGTGAAATCCTCCATCTTTAGGCTAGAGAATGTTAAACTAAGAATTCTTAACCTCAATTTTGTAACATTTCAGGATTTTGCTAATTATCTCAAGGAGCATTATAAAATTCTCTCTTCTCCCATGAGTTATGATGAACTTTCATTTAAAAATAAATATGTATAATACCCTCCTTACCTTATCAGACCTCTAAATCTTTTTCTGCCCTAGGAAGTAGGAAGAAATATACCAATGTATAAATTAAGAATTCAATCTTTGGTAACTTCAAAATCCCAACTTATCCCAAATTATTTCCTATTAAGTGCAATGCCTGTCTAGTCACCAGGCACACAAGATACCTGAGGTGCTCTCTGCCCCAGCCCTATATTCAAAAGACAAGAGAAATAGATTAATAGACACAAAATGGAAGATACCTAGGACCTTTCTTTTCCTGTGAGATCTTATTTGTTCCCTCTATCTCCCAGAATTAAAAAGCTTAGTTAATGAAGTGTTAGGCTGATTTCCAAAAGCCAGATGTGGAGGTCCTGCTTTTTTCCTATTCGCATATACTGACTCAAGGAAGCTTCTGCATAAGTGGGAGGCTGGGTATTCCTCAGCAGCTTCCTTCCACCCACCTTCCAGCTGCTCTGCCCTTACTGTTCTAACAATAGGACTTTTACATGGGGAAGAATACGTTACAGAAGCAAACCCACAAGATGGAATAGAGGTGTGCCAAATGAGACAAACTTTTTAGACATGGGCGATGTATTTCTGTGTTTCGCTTAACTATATTTAGTTGTTCTAAGGGAAGGTCTTTTATGGGAGAGTGTGTGTGCCCATGCATTGGTGGGTAGTGAAAGAAATGAAATAAAAGAGCATCAATAAAATATTTAAAATGCACAAGAAAACAAACAAAAGGTCAGAGACACAAAGGAGGTAGTTTCATTACCACTTGTTTAAAAAAAACCTCAGGCAGCTAGGTGGTGCAGTGAGTAGAGCGCCGGCCCTGGAGTCAGATGGACCTGAGTTCGGATCCGGCCTCAGACACTTAACACACACACAAACAAAAACCTAGCCATGTGACCTTGGGCAAGTTACTTAACCCCAATTGCCCTTCAAAAAGCAAAAAAACAAAAACAAAAACAAACCAAAAAAAAACCTCTGTAACATGATCAGAAGAAGTTAGTGGTTTCATATGCAATCTTTTCTTTTTTTTCTGTATTCAGTTCTGGAAGCTCCTTGAGAGTGGGGTCTGTCTTTTGCTTTTCTTTGTAACCTCAGTATTTAGCACAGCACCAGGCACGTAGTAGACACTTACTAAAAATATTAGTTGACTGACTATTGAAATACTGTTTGTTGATGGTTATGATGCTCATAATTAATAAAAAAAAGAAAAGAAAGAATCCAATAAGAGATTGGGAAACAGTGATTTGCATCCTGAAGATATTCAGGTTTGGATATCTTTTGCTAAAGCACATCCTAGAAGTATTCGGTTCAAAACACATATATGTCTTGTTAACACCCCAGACTACCTCCCCTGGACCTCTTTTTAACACTCTCTGCCTTGAAGAGGTTTGTTATTCAGTCATTTCTGACTCTTTGTGACACTATTTGGGGTTTTCTTGGCAAAGATACTAGAGTGGTTTGCTATTTCCTTCTCAAGCTCATTTTATAGATGAGGAAGCTGAGGAAAACAGGGTTAAGTAACTTGCCCAAAGCCTAGTAAAGTATCTGAGGCCAGATCTGAATGCAGGTCTTCCTGACTTGAGGCCCAGGGTTTCATTCACTGTGCTACCTAGAAGAGGTTATGTCTTTGCCAATAGGTTGTTAGTTCTACAGAGAAAGGAGCAAAGGAGCTCTAACCTTAGAGGGGGAGAGAGAGGCAAAAGTACAATCAAGTCTGCCTTGGGTGGAGATAAGGACTTATCAATAGCAAAAGACTTCTCTGATAGGCTTCCCCCACAGCCTGCATTAGTAACTGATGTTTAATAAGATAGAGCTTGAGGCAAGCAGAGTGCCAAGGGGCTGCTGAACTCAGGAACTCCTACAATTTGACACTGCTCTAATAGATCTGTTAAAAATCTGTAACTCCCCACCTGGAATAGGATTTCAGCTGTCTTCAACTTCATTTGTTACCCTGTGAAAGGAGTCTCACCTGCCTAGGATAAACTCCTCTTTCCTAAAGGCACAGATATATTTGTATTGTGTGTGTGTGTGTGGGGGGGGGGGGAGCCTTAAGGGTTCTTGACCTATGACCCCAGGGGTATTTAACTTGTCCTCTGGCTCTCTAGCCTATAGACTTTTGCTCCTTGGATGATCTATCTGAGATTTACTCCTTCCTTTGTCCCCTACCATAAAATGCAACTGCTTCCTCACTAGGAAGTCACACCCCTGACTCCAGTTGGGGGTTCCCACATTCCTCAGTGGAAAAGCATAAGAAGTTCTGAGTCTTGGGGCGGCTAGGTGGTGCAGTGAATAGAGCACTGGCCCTGGAGTCAGGAGGACCTGAGTCCAAATCCGGCCTCAGACACTTAACACAAAAAACTAGCCTGTGACCTTGGGCAAGTTACTTAGCCCCAGTTGCCCTGCTTTCCCCCCTCCAAAAAGGGGGAAAAAAAGTCCTGAGTCTCTCTGTACTACCTCTGGCCCCAGTAATCAGTATCCAAACTCTGGGACCCTGAACTAGTTAAGAAAAATTCTTTGCAACCCCTTCTGAATGATACTTGAGCTCCAAGCTCTTGCCCTAGTTATTATATTAGTAGAATCTAGGACAGAGAATAAAGCTGGAATCAATATCCAGGCCCTAGTTGCTGAATGTATGTTAGTGTCACTGTAAATGGATCCTGATTGTGAGAGAGCAGTGTCCATTCTGTGAAGGCCACTGAGGAGGGGAAAAGCTCTGCTCTGCTCACCTGTCCAAGGGGTGTGGGGTCTTCTCTAGGCAAAGAACCCTGCAGCTTCATGGGTCCAGGGCCCTGAGCACCGCCAGCAGCAGCAACAGTAGCAAGAGGGGGAGGGGGAGGAGGAAACAAGTCCACAGACTCTGAAGCTGGAGAGACAGGGTCGTAGGCAGGGGGCCCTGGGGACAAATGGCGGTGCAGGAGCTTCAGAATGATGCTGAGGTCTGAAGACATCTGAGATTCCAGCCTGCCAGAGAGATCCTGGAGGTCAAGGTTGGATGGAGACACCAGGGAGCAAAGCAGACTGGGAAGGACGGCTCTCTCTGCTCTGCCTTGAGTTTTGCCTCTTACCCTTCATACCAGCCACTAGTGACTCACTACTTATTATTCTCACTTCTCATTACTTATTATTTTCACTACTCTGCTGTGCCTTTAGCAGAACCCTGGCACCAACAAACTGGACCTGCTTTTACCCCATTAAGGGTTGTGAGGCTGACCATTCCCCTGGCCCTCTTTGGGACTCTACTGAGTGAAATCATTTAGCTAATTATGTTTCAAGGTGTTTGGGTTGGGAAATGTATAGGCAAAGGAAAGTTATATACATTCAAGCCATTATTTCTCCTCCCTCCTGGCCTGAGAGTGGGACTCTGCCCTTAGAGCCACCCTGGGCTTTGATGGGTCACGAGATTTTTAGCCAACTACTACATTTAGCCCACACTTGCTCTCTACCTACCTGGTTCCTCTTTTTGTTTTGTTGTCTCCAGCTGGCTTTTATATCCCTAGTACTTAGCACAGTGCCTGGCACATAGCAGCACTTAATACATTCTTCTTTTATAAGTGCATGCATGTATGTACCTATCTATTATTCTATGTTTAATCTAAGGGTTCTTAACCATATCCATGGACCCCTTAGATTTCAGGGGATCAGGGAACTTGAATGGGGGAAAAATTACATTTTTATTTTTACTCACCTTTGATTTTCTTTGTAAATCTACGTATTTTATTTTGTTTTTTAATATTAATATAATTTTAATTTTATTTATGCATTTAAAAACATTCTGGGATTGGGTCTCAAGTTTTTCCAGAATGACAAAGGAATCCATGACACAAAAAGGTTAAAACTCATTATTTAATCTAATTATTTAATACAATTGCATAGTTCTAACAGCTAGAAAATGTAATAGGAAATGCATATAAAAGATTCCTGCACTGGGAGGGACTGGATGACTTCTAAAATCCCATTTTCAAGTTTAAGATTCTATGGTTCGTCAATAAAAAGAGATCATTAATCCAAGAGACTCATTGTGTGCCCAGTTGACCAATAGGAGGAGCTCTTGCAGCACCAATTCCATGGCCTGCCTTTGAACCTTTTATTTCCTCTTTGCTCCTCACTCAAAACATCCTGGAGCCAGCATCTTACCTGTTCAGCTGGGTCCTGAGACACTCCAACCTGGAGCCCAGATCTCTGGGCCAGCCATCCTGGCCTCCATCCTGGGGACTGTGCACCAGGGATATGTGCTGGGAAGGCATCCGGTGGGGAACTGCAGGACGGTCAGCCCAGAATTCAAAGACATCTTGGGTGCCTGGAAGCCTGGCTCTGCCTGTAAATGAGAAGAGGAAGCCAGGGCAGGGAAGGAGGCAGGGTCTGGCTTGATCTGCCCTGTCAAGGCCAGTTTCTGCCTCCCTAACCATCTTCCTATTTCCTCCACTTTCCTTCCTCCCCTGCCATGATAGAGCCAATCTGGGGGAGGGAAGAAGAGCTACTCACCTGAGTACTTCCGGGTACTGCTGCCTGCTTGAGCTAGGGAATCAGCTTTGGGACTGATGAGGTTAAAGCTGGCAGAGGAGAACTCTTCCTGGGAGCGAGGGTGAACCCTGGGTCTGGAGGAGCTGGAAGGGCTTGGAGGCCTGGTCTCAGGCTCACTGCTTAGGGAACTGGTCAAGGAGCTGCTACAGAACTCATCCCATGGGGCCTTGGCAGGGGACCCCTGTAGGTGGGTAAGTGGTGACTTCCTCAATGATTTCATGCCATCCAGCCCTGGAGAGATACCTAGAAAGGAAGGGGTTAGGGAAAGGGCCATGGAGGTCCAAAGGAACTAAAAGCTTAGAAAATATACTTACTCGCAAACTGAGTTTCCAACCCAGAGGGAAAAGGTTTCCACACCTTTACCCCAGGAATTGTTATTAATGGAAAATAAGAATCAGAGGTTGGGGGACCAGGCTTTTAGAGAGTCCCTCTTTATGCCAGTTCCTTCAGGGTCAGGAGCATCAAGGAACAGAGATTCTTATTCACTAAGAGAGAGAGAACCTCCATGATATCTGCTAAGTGTAACCCTCCCCCAAAAGAGAAGATGAGATTGAAAAACTCCTGGGAGGGAGAAGGGACTGAAGAATAATACTGATAGAGGCTGGGGGTTGGGAGAAGGGAAGGGACTGACTCTGCTTACCAAGCTTGCATCGTTTTAGAACAGATTGAGGAGGCCTGGCCCAGTGGTAGGGGACCTCCTGGTCCTGGATGGGTGGTGATCGGGAAATCCTGTCTACCTTGGGGGAACAAGAGCTTTGTGTAACAGGTAGCCAGGTCATCTCCTTGCTGAAGCCTTCCCTGATCCCACTCCCACTGCCTTGTTAGGGTTCTTGAGGTCCTCCAATTTCCTTGCAGTTACCTATCTTTGTATACATTTTGTTTCCTTACCTCTAACTTCCAATAAATGAAACAGTAGGAGGGCACGGATTGTCTGCTTTTTGTCTTTGTGCCCCCAACTGATTATGTATGGTGTCTTATACAAAGTAACTACTCAATAAATGTTTGTTTGTTTGTTTTTAAAGCAATTGGGGTTAAGTAACTTGCTCAAGGTTACACAGCTAGTTATTTTTTATGTGTGGGCTAATTTTCTGAGGCCGAACAGTTCCTGGGTCCTCCCAACTCCGGGCCTGGCGCTCTTACTCACTGTGCCACCTAGCCACCCCTTCAACAAATGTTTTGATTATGTTCATTCCTTTCCTGATTCTTTCATGATTCCCATCAGAAACTGATTCTAAGCAGGAGACATAGAGTTCAGAAACCAAGAATAGTAGATTCCAAAATGTAGGACACTAACATGAACTCAAAGGCCTACATTTAAACCAGTGAGAAGGTAAGAAGATAGATCTCTTCTTCACCTCCCCTCAATAACCAATCAAAGATCTTACCTCCAATACAACCCCACTGCCTGCTCTGCCTTGAGTACTCTAATTAGGGGTATGCTAGTAAATGTTTAACAACCAACTGTCCTCAAAAAGTCTATGGCATGACACCACTTTTGAATATTTCAGGAACACGTCTAAATTTAATCAGAATTATTATGGGAAGGAAATAAACATTTGTATGGCACCTACTACATACCAGGCCCTTTACTAATATTATCACAAATATTATCTTTCACAAATATTATTTCATTTGATCCTCACAATGATCTTGTAAGGTAGGTGCTGTTATTTAACATTTAACAGTTGAGGAAACTGAGGCAAATAGAAGTTAAGTGACTTGTAAGGGTCACATGGCTAGCAAGCCTGCTTTG
Source organism: Gymnobelideus leadbeateri (assembly GCA_011680675.1). NCBI lineage: Eukaryota > Metazoa > Chordata > Mammalia > Diprotodontia > Petauridae > Gymnobelideus > Gymnobelideus leadbeateri. The sequence continues at coordinate 131,819 of WOXC01001907.1, read as the reverse complement.
GAGACCTCTGTGATATGTTTCATGGGTCTCTTATCTCTATCTAATAGTCTTTCTGATGATTTACTGAGAAATTCAGTGCTTTATAGAAAGCCTCTTCCAGAGATAGGAAATTCTGCTGGCTCAGGGCTTTTTTTTTCCTTTTTGGAGGGGGGAAGGCTGGGCAATTGGGGTTAAATGACTTGCCCGAGGTCACATGGCTAGTAAGTGTTAAGTGAGGCTGAATTTGAACTCAGGTCCTCCTGACTGCAGGGCCAGTGCTCTATTCACTGCTCCACCTAGCTGTCCCTGGGCTCAGGGCTTTTAAGAGCATTAGAGAAGAACCCTAGTTCCAGTCTCTATCTTTTCTGTGACTCTCACTGGGAGAACAGACCTAAGTATATGATATCTTGAGGATAGTGACTGGTGGGCAGTAGAATCCCATAGCAGTGGACAAGGAAGCCTAGTTTCCATACCAAGGACAATGTCAAGACTGGTCAAGCCAGTGGACTGAAGAGGCCTTACCCGACCTGGCATTTGTACCTGGCTCAGTACCCCATGGTAGACCATTCTCCTTGGCAGCTGGGCCCAGAAATATGATTCTTACCAAGTGTCTGTTGTGTGTATATACATATGTGTGTATGTATGTATATATACATGCATATATTTGCATCTATCTATCTATGTACCTTCTGTCTATCTCTCTATCTCTCTATCTATCTATTAATTGTGACTGGAGGGCTGGTGATGGGTCTGGGCCTGATATCACTAGAAATGGTTTTGAAGGAAACCAGCCAAAAATTCCAAAATTGGGGGTGGGGAATCAGTGTCATGGTAGAGAATGGTTAAGCCCTCCAAGATGCAAACTTATAAAAAAGGCCCTGTCTCATCAGCACTGGCTAATAGCCAGTCCCAGAGGTATTAGGGCCAATTTCTCCAACTATTTGGTTCTAAAAGATTTGGGAGTATGTGTTTGGGGGAGAGAGAATGGGAAGGAACTGAATCTTTTAAAAGCAGTGTTACTATCCCTCAATCACAGAGTCAGAGACAGAACTAGAAACTGAACTCAGGGGTCTGGGCACCACCACTACTTTGCCAGGCTGCCAAATAGCCAGTGGAGGAATTTCTTCTTAACTCCACCAATAGGACTTTATGGTAGAGACCTTAGAGATCATCTAGTTCAGGGGTCCTTAATCTTTTTCTGTCTTTGGCAACCTCTTCAGAATAAAGTTTTTTGTTTATTTGTTTGTTTTTGAGGCAGTTGGGGTTAAGTGATTTGCCCAGGGACACACAGCTAGTAAGTGTCTGGGTCACATTTGAATTCAGGACCTCCTGACTACAGGGCTGAAGCTCTATCCCCTGGACCACCAAGCTGATCTCAGAAAAAAATTTAAATGCGTGAAATAAGATTACAAAGGAAGCTGATTGTATTGAAATACAGTTATCAAAGTACATATTAAAAAAAAAAACAAGTTTGTGGACCCCAGATTTAGAATCCCTGACCTACTCCAGTTTCCTCATTTACAGATAAGGAAGTAAAAGCTCAGTAAGGGAGGCAGCATAGTATAATGCTTTGAATTTGGAGTTAGACAGTGGTTCAAATCTCTGCTTATATACAGGTCTGTTATTTAGGGACCCTCCTTATACTATATTAAATTTGCCCTCATCTGTACCATAAAGCCCATGTGAATTCCTGATGGCCAATTTGAAATGTGTGAGCTAACTCCTTGGCAAGTCTTAGTTTTCTTATCTCTAAAATGCATGGGGTGTGCTAGAACTCAAGCTTCTTAAACTATGGGTCTCAACTGGTCACCACCCACAGTTTAAGAAGCGCTGAGGGGGTCAGTGAGTGGAAAAGGTTTAGAAAATCTTTCAGGTCCCTTTCAACTCAAGATGTATGATCATAAGAAGTGATCAGTCTCAGGTCACGTAAGAAATAAGTAACCTGACTGGGATTGGAATCCAGGTCAAATTCATTGTTCTTTCCACTATATTTCATGGCTTTCACACTGGGCTGAATTTTCTTGTCCTCTTGGACCCCCTGGGGTAGTGGGGGTGGGATGTCACTTTTCTGAAACCCTAGTTTAGAAGTTCTTAGTATGCAGTGTTAGTGGTCATGTGAACCACACCATCTCAAACCAAACCAGTTGGAGAAACTTGGGCCCTCTGAAATAATCTCCTTCTTTTAAACCCTGCTTGGTAGTATAGATGTTCATCAAAAAAGATGTTCTGAGATGAGTGCTCTAGGCCCATTTCAAAGGGGATAGATGGGCTATGGTAGGGGTAAACAGCCAGCTTGATGTGGTACCCATAATGAGGGTGGGGATACTGGAGTTTTGAGCATTAATTTAGGGACTCCTGACAACATGTGTTCTCCTTCAATAGGTAGAAACAACTGAGCTTACTTAGCACCTGGCTAATAAGAATTGCAAGTTAACATAGAAGGGTACCAGAGAGTACCCCTACCCTACTTCCTCCCTTGGTAGGGGTTCCCCTTGAAATGACCTCATGTAATCCAGGGTCTCTGTTTCTCCCCACCCCATTCCTCCCCATCCCACTGATGCAAGGGTTTCTATTTACCATATGTAACTGGGTTTTAAAGTTTGAGGTCTTTCCCTCTCCCATACTCAACTGGATTTGAATTAAAAAGTTGACTTGGATGTGTGTTTCATGCTTCTTGACCCTGGATACATTTTTGTAGTGCTTGCCTTGGGTGATGGGATTGTTAGTTAAGGGACTGGTCTGATGGGGTTGCTATGCTGACCCTCTTTATCAATGCCTCTGCCTTGTGGAGTACCTCCAGGGCAGTCCCTCTGACTCACATCATGCAGGTTGAAGGTGATCTCCAGTTTGCTCCAAAAGCTCTCAGAGAAGGCAGGGTACATTTCTAGCACCTCTAGCAGGTCTTCCCGTTGGATCTTGTGTAAGTCACAGTAGGTCAATGCCCGCACATCTGCATTGGACTTGCCTGGCCGGGTGTAGAGGCTGATGGGCTCCCCAAAGATGTCATTCTTCCCTGCTGGCCCAAGGTAAAAACAATTGCTTGTGGGTAGGGACCTGGCATAGATCCTTCTACTCCCAAGATGTCACTCCCAGAGATGGATGGCTTTCCAAGTTACAAATACTTCTTCCCAGATTTTCCTCCCAGGCCCTCTAACTTCTTCCAGGATTGCTCCTAGACTGGGGGACTCGGCCCACTCCCAGTATTGCTCTCTTATAGTGAATTCTGAGGAAAATGATGGTTGACTACAGGGAAAATACCTCTAGACCCTCAGGAATTATAAAATCCTGAATTCTTAGGGACAGAGCTTGTATCCCTTCTCTTCCCTCACTTAATTACCCATTTTTATTCATACTGACCCAGTGCCACGCATCCTTACATTGGCCCCTGCCTGCCATATTTCCTTACTGAAGCCATCTGTGCAATACCCAACAATTCAAATTCCAGCCATTCAGTCCTATCAAAACCTACTCTTCTGTGTCCTCAGGGTCTGCTTTCTAGGAAAATGAGTCGTAATAGACCCTTAACCTTTAAAGAGTGGATGATTAATGGTAAAAATTCCAGGTCCTGGGGCAGGCCAATGAAGGAGATATTTGGGGCCACAGGGAGGTTTAGGAATCTCCCAACTGTTCTCTGCTTGCAAAGGCTTGATAATTAAGAACATTCCTTATATCATATCAAATTTGCTCTCAGTTTCAAAGTAGAATTATAGAAAGATGGATTTAGTGCTAAAAGGAACCCAGGAAGACATTCAGTTCAACCTAGAGGAGGAAACAGAAGCTCCAAAGGGAGAAGCAACTTGCTAAAAATCCACTATGAATTATTATTAACCAACTCAGAATGTATGAGCATTCAAACACTGCCCTACCCCTCGACCCCTGTACCTTTTCCACCCCAAGTCCCAGTTTGCTGTATCCTGTTCACAGTCAAATGTCTGGAACAATCAACTGGTTCCAGGCCAGAACTGCTGGTACTTGAGTGGAAAAATAGCAGTGGTAGTAAGGGACTTTCTTTTTAATTTAAATGTCTATACATTTATGCCTCTTGAAAGAAGGTAAGGATTCAGGCTCATCCTTGGGGTGAGCCCCTTGGGGGCAAGTTTCTGGCTTCATTAATGCTCCCTCTTTTCTACACATAGAGGGAACTTTTTTTTTTTTTTTTTTTTTTTTTTTGCGATTTTTGGAGAGCAATTGGGGTTAAGTAACTTGCCCAAGGTCACACAGCTAGGTTTTTTCGTTTGGGTGTGCGTTAAGTGTCTGAGGCCACATCTGAACTCAGGTCCTTCTGACTCCAGGGCTGACGCTCTACTCACTGTGCCACCTAGCCGCCCCAACATAGAGGGAACTTTGAGGGGATTCCTGCATTGAGCTGGAGGCTGGAACAAAAACTGTCTAAAGTCCCTTCTAATTTGGAAGATCTTAAATTTATTTTAAGGTATTATTTTAGGGTATTAAAATAAAGGCTTTGGTTTAAATTGTTCCATATTTCCTGTTTGGACACACCATAGTCAGCATGTATATAAAACTTTAAGGTCTGCAGAGCACTTTACCTATATTATCTATTTCTCATAACAACCCTGGGATATAGGTACTATTATTTTACAGATAGGGAAATTGAGGCTGAGACGTATAAAGGGACTTGTTCAGGGTTACAGAGCTGGTTGGATTTGAATTCAGGTCTTCCTGACTCCAGCCCAGTGCTCTATGCACTAAGCCATCTAGCTACCCCATATACATATGTGAGTAGTTTTTCTGTCTACGTGGTTTCTAAGTTTTCCTGGGGCAAAAAACTATGATATGTATAATATATGTGTGTGTGTGTGTGTGTGTATATATATATATATATATATATATACACACACATAATGTAATCATGAATATATACATATAGCCATGCAAACATAATATAGTCAGATACATACATAGTCACACATACATACACACAGGCACACATAATATACTCAGGCAACACAATACAGTCATGCATGCGTACATACAACCGTACACACATAATATAGTCATACATGTATACAAACAGTAATGTATACACAATATAGTCAGGCATACATAATATAGTCATGCATACATAGTGTCATATATACATACATATATTTCCATATGACATTGTGGTATAGGAGAAAAAGCACTGATTGGGTTCACATCCTGCCTCTGCTGCTTACCCGTGTGACCTTGGGAAAGGCACTTAATTTCCCTAAACCTCAATTTCCTCATTTGCAAAATGAGGGCTTTGGATTAAAAGACTCTTCCCACTCCATATCAATGGCCTTAACAATCCTACATTTTCTTTTATTTCCCCCTTTCTCTCCCCCCTCCCTTCTCCAATCCAGTAGAAAGAACACTGGACAGGGAAGGAGTCAGGAATCTTGGTTCTAGTCTTGGCTCTCAGACAAGACGAATTGTGTGACTGCTTAAGGCACTTCACCTCTTGAGACTCAGCTTCCTCAACTGTTAAAAAAACAAAAACAAAAACCCTGAAACCTTCAGGGATCTGTGATAGCATCAGTATGATCCCTTCCTCCATCAGGACGGATCACAACCCTTCTATACCTCAGCAGATGGTCTTTGTAAATGACTGTGACCAAAAAGCCCCTCTATCTGGGCAACTAAGTTTCTGGGAATGATATCTCCTACTGGGAAAAAAAGTATAATACCTTAAAGCATTATATAAACAGGACCTGTGATATGTGGGCAGCCTGGCAGAGTGATACAGTATGCCATTTGAGGTAAAGATTCAAATCCGATCTATAGAGTAGGTTCAAATACTTTCACTGACACATACTTACCTTGAGGGCAAGCTTCTTGTGTGACCTTGGGCAAGTGACTTAACCTCTCTGAGTCTGAAATAACTGTCTTAGACAGTTATTTAACTTATTAAGTTATAAATGCTATCATTTGGTAGAGTACCAAAAGAGTACCTACCAGGCAAGTCCTAGGGGAGTTCCCAATATTGACAAAGTCACAGATTATTTGTGTTTTTAAGCACAATTTAGAGGGGGTTGGCAGAGGCAGCATGTTATAATGGATAGAGAAATTATTGACCATGAGCTCTCTCTGTATATAGGAACCCCTTCTGCAACATCTCCAACAAATGGACATTCACCCTTTGTGTGAAGAGGGAGGACCCCCTAACTTCCGTTCCATTTTAGGGTTGGCTCTGATTTTTGAGAATTTTTCACTTACATCAAATTTGCAATTCCCATCCATTGTTTCTAGTTCTGGTCTCTCAGGCCAAGCTAAACAAATCCAATTTCTTTTTCATATAATAGATCTTCAGATACTTGAAGATAGTTATATTCATACTTCCCTCCTCTCCCCACTCTTATCTGCTTCAGGCTAAGCACTCAGTTCCTTCTATTAATCCTTATATAATATGATTTCAAGGAGGATTTCAACTACAATATGAGGGAACCACTCAATATGACCTGTCCATTCCCAGAGGGAGCCCCAACATTTTTGACATATGTGATGCTGCCTCAGGTGACAGAGAGATCTGGCCAGACAGAGGTATGGAGAAGATACCAGGACATATTCTCTGGGAATGCATGAGCACACTAGGGGTGGGAGACTAAAAAGGACCCCTCTTTCTCTTGGCCCACTGAGTTGCCTATCTTGGGCTGCCTAGCCCACCCCACCTAGAATGGCCACAACAATGTCCTCCCGGAGAATCTCAATGGAGCCTCTGGAAATGAAGTAGAGTGTGGTCAACACGTCCCCATAATGCACCAGTGTGTCCCCTGGAGGTGCATGTGTGGTCTTGAACCTCATGGCCAAAGCTCGAAGGCAGCCTTTGCTGGCACCCTGGAAAGCCTGGCAGTGTTGCAGCAGAGAGCGGTTCAGATGCAAACATATGTCAGCCTGCAAGCACTCAGGAAAACCCTTCAGCACCTGTGGAATAGGGTGGGACAGGGGAACAGGGTCAGGGGTGACAGGAAAAATGGGGTTAAAAAGGAGAGCCTGGTCTTTAGGGTTCCCAAGAATAGTTCCCAGAAATAGAATTAACTTTTGGGGTCACTGCCAATCACAGGAAGTTGTCAGTCTGAGAGAACCCTGAGGAACGCTACATCAAATACCAGAATGGTTGCTAAAATAAAGGCCTCATTAGCTTAGTTATGGAGTTTGGAGTGTTTTGGGGAAAAAAACTAAACCAGAATCCTTAAGAAAGAGAAGAGAGGGAAAGAAATTGGAAAAAAAAAAAGAGGGAAGGGAAAAAGGCAGTAGAAATATAGAGGATTCCTTAGTCAAACCCTGAACTTTATAGCTACCTACTACCCTCTACCTCCATCCCTGGGGAAAAAAGGCAAAAATATTAAGAATGGACACAGAATAGAATTTTTTTTGTTAGAAGGGACCTTGTTATGTTGTTGTTTAATCATTTTAGTTGTATTGGGCTCTTCGTGACCCCATTTGGGTTTTCTTGGCAAAGATATTAGAGTAGTTTGCCATTTTCTTCTCCAGCTCATCTTGCAGCTGAGGAAACTGAGGCATACAGTGACTTGCCCAAGGTCACACATCTAGTAAGCATCTGAGGTCAGATTTGAACTCAGGAAGATGAGTCTTCCTGACTTCAAGTCCAGCACACTATCCACTGTATCACCTAGCTGTCCCCAAACTGTGGAGTATCCTGTCATACCTAGGAGCAAAGAAGAAATAGTAACAGTTCTCTCCCTCACACCTCAGCTACCAGTTACTCACTTGCCTTCTCTTCTATCATGTTCATTCATTTATCATGGACCTACTATGTGTGCAGAGCACTATACAAGGTACCAGGGATGTGCTCTTATTTATTTATTCATTCAAGGGAAGAAAACACTTTGCCTACATTAAAGATCTAAGTGGCTGCCTTTCTGGCCCTTAATCAAATAGAATCAAAGCATTTCAGACTTGCTAGCAAGTCCCTAGTATGGTATTTCAGGGCATATGACTGTAAAAGATTCCTCCCTTTCCTTTTAACTGTAAAACCTACCATCATCAGTGCTAGCCTGTTTGTACCTCCTCTCAACTCTTAATCTGGAGATTTGGGTAGCAAAGAAAATGGCCATTGGTGAAATAATTTGCTTGAGGTCATAGAGGTAATTAATAACAGAGGTGGATTTGAATTCAGGTCCTTTGACTCCAACTCCATCAAGTATCTAAGACAGAAGACTTTGGTGACAATGGTAATGCTTGATCTTTTCTTCCTTGCAGGGTACCTGCCTGGGTTTGGGGAGCAAAGATACCATATTTTCAAACTACTTAGAAAGAAGAGTTCAAAGATTCCATTCTGCTTAAAGAAGGAAAGAACTCTCAGAGATATGGGATACATCTCCAGTTACCAGACCATCACAAAAAATGCTGGGGGCAGCTAGGTGGTGCAGTGAATAGAGCACCGGCCCTGGAATCAGGAGGACCTGAGTTCAAATCTGGCCTCAGACACTTGACACACTTGCTGGCTGTGTGGCCTTGGGCAAGTCACTTAAGCCCAATTGCCTTGCCTCCCCCCCCCAAAAAAATGCTGCAAGCAAAATCTAGAGTCCTGGCTCCCAGGCAGTAGCTTTTGCCATAGTACTGTTATTTTTGCACCCACTAAGCTCTCCAAGCAAACTCAACTCACATTTCCTCATTTCCCTTTGGTAAGTCATGACTGGACTGAGGATTCTGGGCCATAAGCATAGCACTAAACAGGGTCAATAAGTGGATTTGGTCTGGACCTGTAATTTCATTGGTATAGAGTGCACTTGATAGGGAAACTCCTTTCTACTAATATAGATAAGTAACGTAACTTATGTTCTCAGAGAGTTGTGTTGAGAGATGAATTGCCCAGGGTCACACAAAGTGTCAGAGGCAGTACTAGAACCCAGGTTTTCCTAAGGCCAGCTCTCAACTATATGTCTCTCACTATGTCCATATCACAACTAAAACTCAACCTTCAAATAATTTTCAAGGTGAAGAAAAACAATTAGCAAACCCATGTATTACACTTGTGTTTTGCCTTTTCTTCCTGAGGGTAATAGTTTTTTATGTATTTGTATTTTCACACCAAAGATCCTGGTTCAGCAAATGAACCATCATGTCTCAGTAGTAGTACTGTCAAGTATACCAAACAAAAAACCATTTGAACAGATGGTTCATGAAAAAATACTCAGTATGTGCTTCCTAATTGTCCTTTCCTCATTTAGTTTAGATGTTATCTGGAACTTGTATTATATGCAGTCAGTATACCTTGCCCCACACCCCCACCTGAATATTTCCTTCACTTTTCTACCTTCCATGGGCACCTCACCATGCCCAGCTTCCAACTTACCGCATTCATATCGATACCATTTGTGTAAGACCAAGCATGCTGAAAATACTCCTCAAGGCGCTGACGGAGTGGGTTGGGGATCTGATGGAATCGGATGAACTCCTTGACCCGAAGCATCTGGGTGTGGTAGCGAGCAGTGCCTGAGTAGAGCCTTTGGATGATAGCAGACACATTGCCAAAGATACTGGCATACATGAGTGCTGAGGGGAGAAGCAGAGGGTGAGCCCCTGATACCCAGCAGCCTCAACATCCTGGGTTATGGGGGGGAAAGCTTCTAGACTCATTGAGGCACTCTTCCTTCAGGCCCTCTGCCATTTCAAACAACTCCTGTATGGCAGCACCATAACTAGTTAGTTATGCATGCCAGGCATAGAAAATAATTTTGCTAACATTTTTCCTTCATAACCTAAAGTCACATCTTGCTTGGGAAAGTTGTAGACTTTTTATTGGGAAACCTTTCCCAGCCCTTCTTTGTTCTAGTGCCTTCTCTCTGTTCATTATTTACCATTTGTCCTATAGACAGCTTGCTTTGTTTTTCCCTCCCCATTAGGTTGTAAGCTCCTCAAGGGAAGAAACTGTCTTTTGCCTCTTTTTATATTCCTAGTAGAATTGAAACAGTTCAAAGGAAACTCGTGATATGCAAATTTAGAGTATTCATCCCAAATGTTCACATGGACTATTTGTGCCCGACCTGTGGTAGAACATTCCAAGCTCATATTGGTCTGATCAGTCATTTTGATCCTCTTCAGGATGAAGGACATCAACCACCACCACCATATCCCTAGCACCTAGGACAGTACCTGGCACATAGTAAGCACTTAATAAATGTTTGCTTGCTTAATTTTTTTTCCTTGATTTTGTATGTCCCTCACCTTTGGGCATCTGAGACAAGTGCTTAAAGCCCTTGTAATGGTCTTGTTGCTCAGGTTTTCTGAGGCTATTTAAAAAAATTTTAGGTTCCCAAAGTGTTTCCAGAGCCTTCAGGGTTCCATTCTCCCCAGGTTCCCATGGAGACTGAGGAACAAAAAGTCAGGGACCATCAACCACTTTGGTGAAACAAAAGACCTTATGGATTCCCTAAGCTACCACTTCTGCTTGCTACCTTTTAGCCCTCCAAAAACAATAAGAAAAACAAAAAACCCCACCCCCAAAGCACAGTAACTTTCCAATCCACTTGGCAAGTTTCTGGCAGAAAATCACTATGAGTAATCAGTATTTCCTCTTCCCTCTCCTGTCTTCTCTCGTGGGACCTCCTAGCCTAGACATACTTTGATTCAAGGAAAAAGGAAAACAAAAGGGGGAAGAATATTTTCTTCCAATTGTGTACATTTTGTTCTTAGCCTATTCAAAATCTCTTTTCCTGAAATTATATCTTCAACTTTGCCAAACATGATATTGTAAATAAACCAAATTATACACAACAAGTTACAGGTGCTACATTTACAGTACAGGATTAGGGGTGGTGGTGATGGTGGTGGAACCAACAAACAAAATGATTTTTAAATATTTAAAGGGCATATACACAAAGTATTGAGAGATCACATGATATAGTGGACAGAAGGCTAGTCTTTGAACTGGGAAGATCCAGGTTCAAGCCCTATATCAGATATCTATTAACTGTTTGATTATGGACAAGTCCCTTACTTCTTTGAGTGCTAATCAATTCTCTAACATTTTAAATTAGAGTTGTTGATTTATATTGGAAGTAATTTCCACATGCATCACATAAGGGGTCCAGACCAAAAAAATACATATACTTCAATTTCCCCCTGCCCCTGCCAAACTTCCAATTTCTCTCCCATGTTTGTTCCCTCTTAATTTGGGAAATGCTTTCATCTCTGTCCCAGACAACAGCACACCTTGAGTTGTATTTGGTGATATCTCACAGACCACTTGGAGCCTCCTACCCCTTCTTAACCCTCATAACACAGGAAAACTTTTCCTATTTTCAGGTCACTTTGATCAGGAAAAAAAAAAGATCCCACAGAATACCCAAGATTATCATTTCAAACACAAGTAACAACAAAAGTAGAATTTGCCTGAATCAGTGGGAAGAATGAAGCTTTTTTTTTTATGAGATACCAATGAGAACTTTTGTCTCAGAAACAAAGATACAGACACTGACATGCTACCAGGGACCAGTTTCAAGACTTTGCCCAACCACTATTGTGAGAACCATCCCCAAGGGAGAAAGTGGGTAGAGGATGAGCAAAGGACAAGACAGAACAGGAAGGAGGAAGTCTTTGCCCCACTGAGAGCCCTCACTCACAGCCAATGAGCATGACGCAGATGGAGAAGATCTTCTCAGGGTTGGTGTTGGGGGATACGTTGCCGAAGCCCACACTGGTGAGACTGCTGAAGGTGAAGTAGAGGGCTGTGACATACTTGTCTTTGATGGAGGGGCCTGAACCGAGGTCACTGTCATTGTAGCGCTTGCCAATCTGGTCTCCCAGGTTGTCGAGCCACCCAATCTTGTGTTCCAGGTAGGGGCGCTCCACATTGCCAATAGCATACCAGATGCAGGCCAGCCAGTGGGCGATGAGGGCAAAGGTGCACATGAGGAGGAAGAGCACAGCTGCTCCATACTCTGAGTAGCGGTCTAACTTCCGGGCCACTCGCACCAATCGCAGCAGTCTTGCTGTCTTTAGAAGTCCAATCAGTGTGGTAGTCTGGGGTAAAGGTAAAGGTGAAGGATAAAGGGCCCTGCTAACCGAATTGGGCAAGCAGCCCAGGGCAACAATAAGGTGATGCACTCACTCATTCCCTCCTTCACTCACTCACTCGATTAATTTCAACAATACATTGTTCCAACACCTGCTATATTTGCAAAGCACTGTTTAGGGCATTGGGGATCCAGAGATGAAAACTGACACAGTCTTGGTGCTCAAGTGACTTACAATCTAGTAGAGATAATAAGATATCTACACAAATAAATAGGATACTAGGTAGAATATGATAGGGGACAAGGAAAGCTAGGAGAAGTGCCAAGAGAAATTTGAGGAGGTAAAGTGAGAAATTACCTTCACCCAGGGAAGGGATCATAGAGGGGTTGATGGAGGAGGTGAGAGATGAGTCAGGATTAAAGAGAGGTGGCATTCAACAGATGGAATTAGACATAGGGACCTTCTTAAACAAAGGACAGGAGAGAGCAGGATGAGTCTGAGGGATAGAGAGTATTTCAGTATGGCTAGAATGTAGGCGATGTGAGGGGGGGTGGATAAGGCTGGACTGGTAGGTCAGAGCCAGTCTGTGAAACACCTGAATGACTGGATAAAGAGTTTAAACTTTAGTTCATAAGTAGTCCTTAATTCATTTTCTGATTCATTCATTCACTCACTCAATAGCTGCCATCCATTGACTTGGTAAATAATAATTCAAGTGGTATGTTTTGTATACTCAATCCTGTATTAAGAACACGGGAGGATATTGTGTGAGACATGGTAAGACCCCTCATAGACTCTTAGGCTGGGGGACCCTCATAGAATTTAAGGCTGGGTTTTTAGTTCAGTTTTTTTTTCTGTAAAAACAAGCTATTGACCCTGAAGTGTTCCAGGAGAAGAGGATGGGAACACAGGATGCAAATGTATCTGCATGTTCACACAGGTCAAGAGACTAACAAGGATGGAAGTTGTACAAGAATTCTTAGAATACTAAATCTGCAGGATAATCATATCTGCTTGGTTCCTTGCCCAGTTATACTTTAAGGGCAAGCTGATGATGAAGTATTTCAGGAACAAGGGCAAGGACACAGGCTTTGATCACGTTTGTACATTAATCTAAAGAAAAAGGGGTCCCCAAAATGTAGGAGTTGTCTCAAATTAATGGACTGCTAAACTTACAAAATAACTGCACCTGCTTACTATGTATTTCATCACTGTCATTGAGGTAGATTTATTGTGTTTAGATTGTACCTTCAAAGCTCATGATAATGGGCCAAGAGGAAAGGGGTTAGGGAGGGGTATTGCAATTAGGGGTCTACAAAAGAATTTGTCTTCTCTGTGTCTGGTGCAGTCTGGCACTGAGAATGCATTGTATGCACTTGATGTGAGTCGCCCTTTCTCTCGAGACTGTAATAAACTCCTTTATACTTTCTACCTTGAGAAGCCTCTGAGTTTAACTTGGGCAGGAGTCTTCACTATCCCACATAATATGAAAGAAGAAGAAGGGAGGGCAAGGGAAAGGGGAGAGAACAAACATTTATTATGTGCCTACTATGTGCCAGTCACTATGCTAAGTACTTTACAAAAATTATCTCATTTGACTGTCATGACAACCCTGGGAGGTAGGTGCTTATTAATCTTCCCATTTTATGGTTGAGGAAACTGAGGCAAGCAGAGATTAAATAACTTGCCCAGGGTCACATAGCTCATAAGTGTCTGAAATCAGATTTGATCTCAGATCTTCCTAGGTCCAGGCCCAGTACCACCTAGCTGCTATATCTTGTGGTTCAGTCATTCAGACACATCTCACTCTTTGTTACCCTGTGTGGGGTTTTCTTAGCAAGTGGATTAAGGTAAACAGAGATTAAATGAATTGCCCAGGGTTATATAGCTAGTGAGTATCTGAAGCCAGATTTGAACTCAGGTCTTCCTGAGATGAGGCCCAGAGCACCTAGCTGCCTCAGTTGCTATATCTACCATTGAGGAAATTATAATTTAGTTGGTGGAGATGAAACAGAAATGATAGAAACTGTTTCTCTTCAGTCTTTTCACTTGTAACCAATTCTTTGTGACTCCATATGGGGTTTTCTTGGCAAAGATAATAGAGTGGTTTGCCATTTCCTTCTCCATATAGAAACTATAAGAAGAGTTATAATGCGATAGGTGAGGCTGTAGATAATAATGTAAGTGCTTACATTAGTGCTGGGATGTAGCAAGACATGGTAAACTAGAGTGTTGGACTTGAAGTCATGTATTCAAATCCTGTCTCGGAAACTTAGAGCTGTGAAGCCAAATAGGAAAGACACTTTACTTTTCTAAGTCTCATCCAACTATCCAAGACTCATAAACCAAGTTCTAGCTACATTGTGATCCAAACAACTTACACACAACTATATTGGGGCTTAAGGGGCATAGCGTAGAGGTTTAATCAGAGAGAGGTAGTTTGGGAACACTTTTCAGAGGAGGTGAGTTCTAAACTTACGTTTTTCCTTCCTAGATCATAGAAGGAGTGTGGTTTAAGAGGCTGAGAGCTGGGATGGTAGAAAACTAAGGGCCTTGCTCCTTTTATATCCTGGAAATAGGAGCTTGGGGGAGGGTGGGAGAGGACAAGGTAGAATTTTGGTCCCCTGAACCTGCTTGAAGCCTGATGTTTGCCTTACCCTGAGAACGAGGAGCACAGTCTTATAAAAATTGTGTCAGTAGTACTAAAGCTATCTGCAATAACTCCCAAGGAAAACAAAAAAGGATGATGTTTAAATTATGTATGTTATGGCTGATGTGCATGAGTTTTGTATAATGGATATCGTATTTCTTGCCTTCTCAATGGGTGGTGGGTGATGGGGAGTAATGGGAGGGAGAGAACTTGGAGCTGAGAATAACAATAAAAAATAAAATTTTAGAAAATGAACTATGTGTGTTAGGGGCAAGTGGAGTATCTTGCTCTAGGATTGCTGATAGATGAGATGATAACAGATGTCCATGAGAATGACTAGTCAGTCCATTTTGATTCTGTGTTATCTTCTAAGGACAATGATCTTAGAACTGGGAAAGGACAGAATAAAAATGTTTGTGGGAGAGGAGCCTAAGGTAAATGGGAAGGTGTTTGGGAAGCACCAATTTGAGATGTGGTTTCAAATTTTTTTTTACTGATGTTTCCACACAGTCAAAATAGTTTAGAGACATGAGGTAACTCATACGTATGATTGATAAACTTTGAAACAGTTTGTGAAGTGGGTGAGTTGCTGTAAGACTGGAGAAAGGCAAATTTTCCAATTTTGGGAAAAAGGAAGTGGTTATATGCTGCAAATTATAGACGAAGACTATGCCTGGAAAAATTAACCTTCTTAACCCAGGATCTGTAACTTGATTTTTTTTGGAGGGGGGAAGGCAGGGCAGTTGGGGTTGTGACTCACCCAAGGTCACACAGCTAGTAAGTGTCAAGTGTCTGAGCCAGATTTGAACTCAGGTCCTTTTGACTCCAGGGCTAGTGCTCTATTTACTGTCCTCTTGTATTTGATTTTTAAGATACTTTGATAATACAATTGGTATCCTTTATATTTTATTTTATTCATTTAAAAATATTATTCTGAGAAGGGGTCCATAGACTTCACCAGACTACCAAAGGGGTCCAGGACACAAAAATGGTTAAGTACCCATGTTCTAGAATATATTATTAAGGGAATATGGGAATAGGGGAGTACTTAAGGGCATCTAGGTGGTACAGTGGATAGAGCACCAGGCCTGGAGTCAGGAGGCCCTGAGTTCAGATCTGGTCTCAGACATTTACTAGCTGTGTGACCCTAAGTCACTTAGTCCCCGTTTACCTTAATCCACTGAAGAAAGAAATGGCAAACCACTCCAGTATCCTTGCCAAAGAAAACACTAAAAGAGGGTCACAAAGAGTAAAATAATTCAAAAACAACAACAATAAGCATTTGAAAAAGTTTCTCAGGCCATGTTTAGGGATAAGATGGAAAGATATGATAGCAGTTAAGTGATTTCTTTCTGAAGCTGGTTGAATGACTGGACCCATATGGTTAACAAGGACCATATATAAACTTATAGGGAGGTCTTAGCAGAGTATGTCAGAGATCTTTTCTCGACTTGTGCTTCTCAGTATTTTTATCAATAACTTGGACAAGTACACGTATAAGCATGTATGTGGACGAACACAAGGTTTAGAGGGAAAATTGACAATATTATCTGGATGACAGTACTTAGTAGGAGCTTAATACATGCTTATAGAGTATTTGAGAAATTATAGGACCAAAAAAGATTTTGACAAGCTAGAATCATGTGCCAACTAAAATTTGGAAGGCAGCAGAGTATAATGAAAACTGATTGATTGGAAATATGGATACCTTGGTTCATATTCCACCTTTGTCACTTATTGACTGGGTGAAATTCATTTCATAGCCTTTAGCCTCAGTTTCCTTTTTTGAGAAATTAAGGGATTGAACTAGGTAGCCTCTGAGGTACCTTTTAGCACTAAATCTAGGATCATATGACAGATAAAATTTAATGGGGATAAATGCAAAGTTCTGGCCTAAGTCCTTAAGTACTTTCTCCACTGACCTAGAATCTGAAAACTATGGTTAATTGGCTTTGGAAAAAGTATTGAACCCTGTCAAATATGGATTAACAACACTAAGTAACATGTTGATGACCAAAAAAAAAAGGACCTTAGAGATGTCTAAAGTGTTTGAAAGAAGGCACCATACTGTAGTGGAGAGGATATTAGATAAGAAATCAGGAGACCAGCACAGAAACTATGCCATTTACTTGTTTTATGAGTTATTTTTTCTGGACCTCAGTTTTCCTATTTATAAAATGAGAATATTTCATTTAAGATATTTTTAAAATTTAATATTTTATGAGTTTATAATGGAGGAAACCCTATGGAGAAAACCGTAGGAACATAATAGATGTGTCCCATGACAGCCAAGGGAGGTTGGTAACCTGGGACAGATCTTTCTCACCTCATCAGAACCAGTGTGGAAGATGAGAAGGTCAAAGGGAATTGCAGCCACCATGTCGATGAGAAACCAGCCCTTGAAATAGTGCACAGCGATCTTGCCTGGGTGACTGACCACTTCATCATTGGAATTGACATAAGTGGTTCGGAAGTTGATGACAATGTCTACAATGAACATAATATCCACGATGAGCTCCACTACAGTGAGGGGGTTACAGGAGTAGCCACAGTTCCAGTGTCTAGACTCCTCTTGATCATTGAGTAGGAAGGCAGCTGAATAGGGGGTGAAGACAGCTGTGTAGATGACCAAAAGCAGGATCAGCCAGTCCCACACGGCTTTGAAGGGACTATAATGCAGGATGGTCCATCGGTGAATTCGGGGAGCCTGCAGCTTGTACTCAGGAAGCACATCTGCGCCCAGGGACAATACCTATGTTGGAAGAACAAAGGAATAGGGTCTGGATTAGAGTAGGTACAACGAATGGTCTCTGTGGCAGAAAGGGAATCTATGAAGGGCGAGCACAAGGAGGAAAAGTACGTGAAGGGAAGGAGTCTGTGACAGGTATGTGTGAGGGGACAAAATCTGGGAGAGGACAGAGTCTAAGAGGATTGAGAATTAGTGAGGAGTAAATGTGAGGGATGGAGTTTGTGAGGGTTGAACGTGAAGGAATAATTATAATAACATTTATGTGGTGCTTTAAATTTTGTAAAGTGTTTTACAAATATTATTCCATTTTATCTTTACAAGAACCCTGGAAGCTATGGGCTATTATTAGCCCCATTTTACAGATGAGGAAACTGAGGCAGGCAGCATTGAAGTGACTTGCCCAGCATCACATAGTAAACATCTGAGTCCATATTTGAACTCGGGTCTTCCTAACTCTAGGTCCAGTGCTCTATCCACTGAATAGGGTCTATAAGAGACGAATGAAGGAATCTCTGTCAGAGAATAGATATTAAAAGGAGTGAATATTAGCATGGAGTGAATTTGAAGGGATAGTGTCTGTGAGGGATGAGGTCAATGTTGGGATAAATCAATGAAGGGTTAAGTGGGTGGGAATAGGGTCAGTGAGGCTTTAGTGTGAGGGTGGTTCTTTCACTACACCTGCTCTTCTACCCAGATGAACAGAAGCAGAATTCAGTTGTGCCATCCCTTAAGAAAAGCTGACCTTTTCAATGCCAAACTGATGAATATTCACATTTATAAAAGGATGTCTTGGTTTATAGGATTCACTAGAAGGTTCTTTTAAATAGAGCATTTTAAATCAGGTGTGATTGATAGAAATTCAATCTTCACCCAACTTTCCATAAACACTTCTGCTCTGTAAAGCAAGTCACTTAATCCATATGGATCAGCCTGTTAAAGGCAGCATCCCACATAGGCACATATGTATTACCTCTGTGTGTGTGTGTGTGTGTGTGTGTGTGTGTGCAGACCCATCAAATCTGAACTTGATTCTTCTGCTCCCCACCTCTCTTATCTCTCCCCACCCTCATCCCTTTCACAGCCCACAGGAATCAGACGGAGAGAAGTGGAAAAGACAGTCAGGATCAGGGAGTCAAACAATGGGGGCTTGCCCTAGCTCTCAAAACCAAGAGAGGTGGACAATGAGCTATATGATGGCAAGGAAAGTGGCAACTTGGGACAAACAACAGTTGGAGAGGTGCTGGTAATGCATAGAATAACCCAGCTACATGTATAGTCATTCCAGAGAGGAGCAGCCTATGGTCCAGATAGTCTGACCTTCCATTCCATGGAAGGTTGAGAGAGAAAATAGATCCAAGTAGAGGTACACCATATTTGTGGCCCTTTGGGGATGGCTGATTACTACATGGTGATGAGGGCCAGCATAGCCTGAAAGCTGAGGTACAGCTTTACAGGGATGGAAATTGCCAACCTAAGGAAGCACACCATCTGGGGAGGAAGCATGCCCCTTTGGATGCTGATACCCTGTGGTAAGACCCCATTTATGCTGTTATAGTTTTGGTTCTGAGGAAGGAACCAAACTTCTTTATTTTCTTATTTCCCTTAGCACTTTACCCAGAATTCTAAACACCGTAGGCACTCAAAAAGTGACTGATGAATGAATGAACAAAGAAGTAGCATCCCTAAAGAGGAAAGGAGAATGGGATTGGTTAACCAAAAGAAATGCCAGGGAAGAATGTGGGATTTGCCTTCCCTCCTGGGGAAAGGAAAGAATAAGTTACCAGGACATTGCATTTAGTACTGTCCTTAGAGTCTAGAGTCCAAGGTGTCTTTGTGACTTTAGTAACTAACCCCCATTGGATGGAGATCCAAGACAGACCTGCCTTGTAGAAAATGGCACCTTCTAGGGCGGAGCCAAGATGGCGGAGTAGAAACAGCCTCTCTGCCCCCAGATTCTCCACAAACTATGTAAAAAAGGACTCTGAAAATCTTCTGGAGCCCCAGAACCCACAGAACGACACAGAGAAGCTAACCTCCCGCTGAGGACAGCCCAGCACCCTGCAGGAAGGACCAGCGCAGTGGTCTGGGAGCCGGCAGCGCGCAGAGCGCAGGAGCCGAGCCGAGCCCAGGTCCACGTGAGCCGAGGTTTTAGCCCCAGGGCGGCAGGGCCAGCAGCCGGCTGGAGGAACCCCAGAACACCAGGAACTGTGGAGACGCCAGAATTATCAACATAGACTTGCCTAGGACAAAGTAAGAGGTTAGTGTCCTATGGACTTTGGGACCTGTATTTGGGGAATGCGTCAGCTCCCTCCCCTGGGGGCTAGAAGCTGCTGAGGAGACACGCCACTGTGTAGTTTTCAGAGGCATTTCCGGCTCCCAGCCTACAAATCGTGGGGAGATCCAGCGATCAGTCTTGGGGGGTAATCGCTCTTGCTTTAACCTCCCTGGATCTGGATTGTGATCTAGGGTGGAAGTTGTGGGTGGGTTTACAGCTTGCCAGAAACGGAAGTTGCCCCCCACACGTTCGGGACGAAAATTCCTCTATCTGGCCTTAAAGCCATAGTGTGGCAACAAGCCCAAAAGTCAAGCAATTAAGTGGCAACATGCCAAGGCAAAGGAAACAGAAAAATGCAACCCTAGACTCCTATTTTGGGGGCATAGAGCGGGAAAAGGACTGTGAGGTTAGAAGTCCTGCTCCAAAAGCCCCAGGGGAAAACATGAGCGGGTTGCAGGCCATAGAGGACCTTAAGAAGGACTTTAAAAATCAAATAAGAGAAGTGGAGGAAAAATTGGAAAGAAATGAGAAGGATACAGGAAAAGTATGAAATGAGGGTCAACAGCCTGACTGAGGAAAACAACACCTTAAAAAATAGACTAACTCAAATGGCAAAGGAGGCCCAAAAGGGCAATGAGGAGAAGAATGCCTTAAAAAGTCGAATTTGCCAGATGGAAAAAGAATTTCAAAAGTTCACTGAGGAGATTCATTCCTTCAGAGTTAGACTGGAGCAAATGGAAGCTAGTGACTTTATGAGAAATCAAGATGCTGTTAAGCAGATCCAAACAAATGAAAGATTAGAAGGCAATGTGAAATATCTCATGGGAAAAACCACCGACCTGGAAAATAGATCCAAGAGAGACAATTTAAAAATTATTGGACTACCCGGAAGCCATGATCAAAGAAAGAACCTAGAAATCACCCTTCAAGAAATTCTCAAGGAAAATTGCCCTGATGTTTTAGATCCAGAGGGCAACATAGAGGTTGAAAGAATCCACGATCACCTCCTGAAAAAGATCCCAAAAAGAAAACTCCCAGGAATATTATAGCCAGGTTCCAGAATCCCCAGATCAAGGAGAAAATACTACAAGCAGCCAGGAAGAAACAATTTCAATATTGTGGAAACACAATCAGAATAGCACAGGACCTGGCAGCTTCTACACTGAGGGATCGAAGGGCATGGAATATGATATTCCAGAGGGCAAAAGAACTGGGAATGACCCCACGGGTCACCTACCCAGCAAAACTGAGTATTTTGTTTCAGGGGAAAATATGGTCATTCAGTGGAATAGAGGACTTTCAAGCATTCTTGAGGAAAAAAACCAGAATTGAATAGAAAATTTGACATCCAGACACAAGAAGTAAGAGATGCCTGAGAAGGTAATCAGGGAAAAGAAATCAAAAGGAACTTATCAAAGTTGAACTATTTACATTCCTATATGGAAAAGCAATATCTGTGACTGATGATATCTTTCTCACTATGAAAATAATGGAAGAAGGGGGTGTGGTCATATGAATACATATGTGAATGTGTGTGTATATGGTTACAGTTATATATGGATAGAGGGCATAGGTTGATTTTGTTGGGAAGGGAGAGTACTCAAGGGATGAAATTATGAGGTGAGAGAGGAAAGTGGCAAGAGGAGATGGGGAGAGACATGGTAGGGTAAACTATCTCATGTAGGGAAGTGGGTGCAAAGGAGGGGGAGAATAAGGAAGGCTAAAAAGGCAAAACCACATTCACATTGAATTTGGTTCAGGGAGAAAATGACATACATACTAAATGGGATATCTCAACCTGCAGCAGGATAGGGGGAAGGGGGATGAGAGGAGGGATGATGGATGGGAGGGCATCCTTGGGGGGAGGGGAGGTTGGAAGTACCCACTATAGAAGAGGGACAGGATCATGTAGGGAATGGACCAGGTGGGGGGTGGGATGAGTGGGAGGGAATTATAAGCAGCCTTGTACAATATATCTACTATGATAATGTTTTGCATAGCTAGACATGTACAACATATACTGAATTACTTATCTCCCAAGAAGGAATGGGTGACAAGGGAGGAAGGAAATGGATCTGAAATTCGAGGTCGTAACATTAAATATTTCAAATATATATATAAATACTATTATTAATACTCTTTTGCCTATAATTGGGAGATAAGATGTGCAGGCATTGGGACACAAAGATTCATCTTCCTCTAATGGAAAAGTCGATGGGGTATGGGAGAAGGTATGGGAGAGAGCAGATTGGAGGAAGTGATATCTTGTGGGACTGCTATTCTGGGAGGTTGGGTAGGGGAATAATGGGGGGAAAATGATTGTAACTCAAAATCTGGCAGAAATGAATGATGTAAAACAGAAGTTAATAAAGTATTTGTTTAAAAAAAAAAAAAAGAAAATGGCACCTTCTTTGTTCCCTGTGCCATGAGATACTGGTGTAATAAGAACACTGGTAAGCCTGGAATTTCATAGAATCATAGTATTTCAGAGCTGGGAGGTACCTTGGAACTTATCCTGCCCTTTCATTTTGCAGAAGAAGAAACTGAGGCACAGAGACCTTAGTCCAATTCCCTCCTTTTACAGATAAGGAAACTGAAGGGAAATAATTCCATAATGCTCAGAGAATCACATAACCTGAAGTGGTACATTCAAGGTCAGAGAGTGAGTCAGTAAAGGTCCCAACACACTATGGCTCAGGAAGGGAGGGAAGGAATGAGCAACTCTGGTGTGCAATGTGCCTGAAAATTGTACCCTTTGCCTCCCAAAGGTTCCCTTGATCACTCAGGTACTGCCCCTAAAGCATAGATCTAACCATGTCACACACCCTGAAGGTCCTTCTCTTGCTGCCCCACTCAATGGCTCACTTTTACCTGCAGCATCAAATATAAAATCCTCTATTTGTCTTTTAAAGCCCTTTATAACCTGGACCCTTTTGACCTTTTGAGTCTTCTTACACCTTCCTCTTCTCCACGGATCCAGTAAAATTAGCCTCCTTGTGCAAGACACTCCACCTCTCACCTCCATGTATTTTCCTGGGTTGTGCCTCCTACCAGGAATGCTCTCCCTCCTTATCTTCATCTCTTGCCTACCCTGGCTACCTTCAGATGCCAGATAAAATCTTACCTTCTGCAAGAAGTGCTCTTCCCCATCCCACTTAATGCTAATACCTTCTCTCTTTTGCTTATTTCCAATCTTTCCTGTATGTATCTTGTTTGCACATAGTTGTTTGTGTGTTGCTCTCCCATAACGGTATGGGCCCCTTTAGAGCAGGAACTCTCTTGTTTTGTATCTTTTTTTATATCCCCAGCATTTTTCACAGTGCTTGGCACATAGTAGGTACCAAATAAGTGCTTGTCAACTTGACTTGATTTACGCCCTGATTTCCTGAAGCTCATGCCTGTCTTCTACCCCAATATTCTCTGATTGTTTGTAGTGCCAAAAAATCTGGAATTTTGCTCAAAAGAAAAATATTTCCCTTGCCCCTCCCCGCAATTCCCACCCCCAACCCACTGGAGCAGGCATGTGCTCTGCTCACCTTATCTGGGCATATGTTCTTTAAGCATCACCTCTGAGTGCTCCTCCCCCCCCCCCATCCCACCCCAGCATGAGATGGGAGCTGTGGAGAGTGAAAGAAAGAGAGGGATTTGGTAGGAGTGAGGAGAGTAGGGCTGAAGAGATGTGGGACTAGAAGAGAGCATCACAGTGTAAGCATGCAGTTAGGCTCTGGATGGATGGATAGATCCAGGGAAGGAACTGATTTTTCCACTGCCTGATATGATAGCCTCCAGGGCTATATGGGAGGAGTCCAGGATGGGAAAGGAACAGGAAAGTCCTCATGCCCAGAGCAAGAACTTGTCAACATTGATCTAGTCACCTCTGCTATCTCTCTCACCGATCCTTCATCCACAGAGAGGTGACACCTGCCAAAAGCACCAATGAGGGAAGTAAACCTGTTGCCTAGCAACTGAGCCTGGGGTGTGTGTGTGTGTGTGTGTGTGTGTGTGTGTGTGTGTGTGTGTGTGTGTGTGTGTGTGTGGAGGGAGGGCGGTTGTTGTGCATCCTTCATTCTCAAAGAGGACCAATGACATCAGGAGGGTAGTGTCTTGACTTGCAAGTGAATTGGATTTAAGTGAGGCACAGCTGTGCAAGGTTATCAGCCTCACTCTCTCCTATCCTGGTTCCTCCTCTCTGGGAGTTAGAAGAGAAGTAAGGTCTCCCACCTACTGACTGCTGTCCTACAGCCCCTTAGCTCTTTGGTCATGGGGAGACTTGAGACTTGGAGATGGGAAATTACTTGCCTGCTTCATAGGGTACTAGAATGCAGGTCTATCGATCTTGACCAAATAGCTTAGATTAGGGGCATCTCCAAGAGTGGGGAGTCAAAGGCATTCCAACATAGATTCAGTAGAGGAAAATTTCAAGCTCTCTCAAGAGCTGGAGGGTACATGCTTCATCTTATAGCCCCTATGCCCCACCTGGCTTCCAACTCTGAAGTTGGACATTTCCTATTCCAGAGCACCATGATGCTGGGGAAAGAAAGTGAGATTTGTCAATAGGAAACTTGGCTTCAGAACCTGATCCCAGCACTCATGAGCTGCTTAACCATGACAAACTGTGAAATATCCCTTGATTTTAGTTTCCTCATTTAAACCTCTTAATGGAAAGGATGATTTCATTTTCTTTTTATCCTCACCACCTAGCACAGTGCTTGGTATACAACAAGTGCATAATAAATGCTTGTTGACTGATCTTTAAAATTTGAATAATCACACTTGCATAACCTATCCCACAGGATTGTTATGGGGAAAGTTAGAGCAGTGCATGTGAGATGTGGAGCTGGAAGACCTGGGCTCACATCTGGTTCTGCCTCTGACCGTTTGTGTGAACTTGGGGAAGCCTCTTCTCATCTCTGAGCCTCAGCTTCCTCATCTACAAGGGGAGAAGGTTGACTTCAACTACCTCCTAACTCCAAAGCTATGATCTCATGATCTTAAAGTTGGTAAATTTAAAGGTAGGGCCTGGAGTCAGGAAGATCTGAGTTCAAATCTGGCCTTAGAAACTTACTGGCTGTGTGATTCTGGGCAAGTCACTTAACCTCTGTTGGTCTCAGTTTCCTCATCTGTAAAATGGGGATAATAATAACACCTACCTCACAGGATTGAAAGAGATAATAATTATAAAATGTTTAGTGTAGTGGCTGGCACATGGCATGTTCCACATAAATATCATTATTATTATTTATTATGATTATTATTCATTATCTTCTCAATAGTCTTTTGGAATTGGACTTGGCAGCCTCTGAGGTCTCTTCCAGCTCTAAATCTATGATTCTATTATTTTCCAAAGACAAGGAGGATGGATCCAAGTTTGAAACCCAGGGGAAAAGAGGAGGAAGTTAAGGAGAGAACCCTTCCATACCTTCCTCATCCTGTTCCCAATTTCTCTTGTTACTTTCCCTCTTCCATCTTCTCACTTCATCCTCATTCATTTCCACTAGAGGTGACAGGACAGTATCCCCTGGTCCCCTAAATGATTCATCTTTTTCTCTCTTCCTGAGAACAACTCCTTCCTGGTAGGAGCCGTGGATGGCGGCCACTACTTTCCACTACCTTCCAACAGTCAAATGTTCCCTCCCGTTTGATAACCTATTTGCTATGATCTTTACCTTCTCCTTGTTCATCCCACTACCTCCAAAACCCAGAGATCAGGGTACTGGTAGTAGCCATATACTGGAAAAGGGGTAGAAACTAAAATGTAGAGGCTTCAGCTGAAGTTAACCCAAGCTGGGTTAGTCCTACAGAGTGTTCTCAGGAACAGAAAGCCGGATGATTCTCAGGGTGGATAAGGAATATTTCCTCTGAAACCAACTGTTTTTCTAATCCTCCCTATCTTCATTCATACATACCATAGATGATGCCCTTCCCTTGGGGCCAAAGTTGAACACAGAACTGAAAATTGTCATGGGGATATTGGTTCATCTGTCAAGACCAGTCCCTTGGGGGATTACTAGCATGGTACAATAGCCTTTGAGATACTTGAGACTGTCTCACATAATTACTGAACAGCCTGCAGAATCAGGACTATAGGATTATCCTTGATATAGACCACGGGGTATAGTGAACTATAAATTGTCAAACAGGACCAATGTATTGATTTGTTTTGCTTAACTTCTTTGTTATATGAAATGGTTCTATTAGTATGGTAGGTCAGGGATGGATGGCATTGGGAAATGACAGCAATGTGGACAAAAGCATTAATAAAACAGAAAAAAAGAGTGAAGAGAAGAAGACAGAGGTCTCAGGGAATCCTTGGTGTGCCCGTCCTTTCTCCCCTCCCCTTGGCCAGATACTTTGCTATGCAGGTACTTTCCCTGGCATCCAGGGCAGGTTCTTTCATGTTTGCCCCCTCCCCACCACTCAGACTGGTTCCATTACCTGAGTGACCTTCTCCGTGACGTTCTGGGTGCGTTCCACCACTTTGTGGGGGGCGATGATCTCGATCTCAGTGGTAGAGCTGGATGGGTGCTTCTCCAGGTTAAACTCCACAAAGTTAAGTGTGAACTGGGGGATTTGGCTGATTGTGCGATACTTGAGCTGGTCTGCTTCCGATGCAGAGCTTCGTCTGCTTAGCTTGCCCCGGGAGCACTCTGGAAAGCATTGTCTCCATTAGAGCAGGCAGCTTCATGGATGGAAGGGCAGGGCAAGGTGGCTGAGATTCTTTACCCCTTTTCCCACCCCCACAAAAGAAGTTTGCTTGGGAATTTTATTAGGGGGCTGTCTGAGTTCAAGGGCATGGGTGGAGTAGGGAAGTGGGGATGCCATGTGCAACATGGGCAGAACAAGAGGACAGTGTGAAGATGTCCCATTCCTTGCTGTGTAGTGGTAACTGCCTTGAACAGTCACGTTCCCCATTTCCACTTCCCCCCTCCCCTTGGCTGTCTCACCGGAGTTTAGGAAGCCCTGGGACAACAGGTGTTGGGTCAGACTTCGGCTACTGCTCTTGGCCAGGAGCTGCGCCAGGTCCTCAAAGTTGAGAATGTACATGATGACGGTTCCTTCTTCATTCTTTATGGGCACCACATCCACAAGGCAGCGGAAGCATGAAGCTGTGAGCAACCAAGGAGCACAAAAAAGCTGGAGATACCAGTCCAGCTAGATTTCCTAAACCTTAGAACCCGAACACAGGGGTTATCCTGGCCACTGCCCTGCAGCGTGACAGAGGAAAAACCAGCTCAGCTTCAGAGATGACATGGCCAGTGATGGGAGCTCAGGAAGGTGACTGAGGAAGGAATTCTGATCTCTCTGAGATTCTGGTCCTAATGAGGTCCCAAGGATGGAGATTGGAAAAAAGCAAGGGCACTTCCCTCCCCCCTTTACTCCCTTCCAAAAGGAGTTGACTTGGGGAGTTTGGTAGGGGCCTGTGTCTGAGACAAGCTCAAGGGAGTAAGCAGATCAGAGAAACAAGGCTCTTGTGTACAACATACATCCTGCAGTCTGACATCCCTCAAGGACTGTGCAATCCTGGGCAGAATCCAGAGCCTGGAAGGATGGAAGGTGTGTACTGGGGGCAGGGCTGGGTCCCAGCTCCATAGGGTGTGGCTGAGAGAGCAGCTAAGCTGGTCATTAGGGGGCTGAAGTGGCATCAGGGCTTGGGCAGACTGTGCTCAGCTCCAGCGGCTCAGAGCTTAATCTTTGAGGTTTGGTTCTGTTTTAATTAAAATTGAACAGATGGGGATTAGATTAGTGCACTTGGGTGGGTGGGGGATTGAAAGCCCGCTGGAACCTCTGGCTGTCCTTTGCTCTCTTGTCTCTCTCCTTCCCTTCATTCTCCACCCAAGCATCTCTACCTCTTATTTTGGGTGGTATGCTCTTGACCTACCTCAAGATGTTCAAAGGTTCTCTCCTTTGCCTACAAGAGTGCAGACCCCTTATTCTGGCATTCAAGCCCCTCCACAATCTGCCTCTAGCCTACTTTTCCAACTGTGTCCCTACTAGTCCCTCTAACATACACAACAATCCATTTCATAGTTCTAGGGAGTTCATATCCTCATGGGTCTACACATAGCTTTATATAGAGCAGAAAAAGACCTTAGAAATCACTTAGTTCCATCCTCTCATTTTGAAGATGAGGAAACCAAGACCCAGAGAGTTATGATTAAAGACCATCTAGGTTGTAAGTAGTAAAGTTTGACTCAAACTCTTATCCTCTGACACTCATACCAGGGCTCCCTGTCTTAGTATTTCAATGGATCAGCTATCTCGTCTTCATGAGTACTCCCTTCAACCATATAATCTGCAGCCCCTTTCGTGCAACTATGTCCTCCCATAAAGCCTACACCAGGGTCTACCCAAAGTGCTGAAAGCCTCCAGGCCCTACCTTCTCAAGTTATCTTCTATCTCTCCTCCCATTCACAACTAAACTCCCTGAAAAAGCCACCTCCACACATTGCTCCCACGTCCTCTCTTCTCATTCATTGCCTGACCTTTGGTACTTACTAAGTGCTGGGCGCTGTGCTAAATGCTAGAGATACACATATACACAAAAAGAAAGGCAGCCCCTTCCCTCAGAAAGCTACATTTTAATGGGGGGGGTGGAGAAAACATAAAAGGGAGCTGAAAAGTGAGGGGTGGGAGAGTAGAGCAGGTAACCAAAGGGGAGCGAGGTGGCAACGTGTGGTGAATGAGAAGCTGGAATGGGAATGAAGCATGGCTAGTCAAGGCCCATTCCCAAGATGGAGACCTCCAGAAGGAGCTCAGCAATGGAGAAGAGGGTCGGCAGGGCCGAGGGACATTCCAGGATGTGAAGGGTTCTAGGGGTGGAGGAAAATTCCAGGGTAAGAAGTCAGCTGCGTCACAGAGGTAAAGTGAGGAAGGTCAGAAGTTCTCATCACCCAACTGATGCTGTTTTCTCCAAAGTTACCAACAGTTCCTTAGTTGCCAAAATCTGACAGTATTTTCTCAGGCCTTCTCCATACCTCTGCAGTGTTTGATGCTATTGACCACTCTTTCTTTTCTTGGATACCCTCTCTCCTCTGAGTTTTCATGACACTGCTTTCTTGGTCATCTTTATTCAATTTTCTTTGCTGAATCACCATCCTCTCTATCATGCTCCTTAACTGCAGCTGTCCTCCAAAGTTCTGCCCCTTGGGCCCTCTCCTACTTGGTGATTTCATCAGTACTTCATTAGCTCCCGTGGGATGCATTATCACCTCTGTGCATATTGGGGGCAATGAGGTGATGAAGTAGATAGTGTCAGGCTTTGATTCAGGAAGACCTGAGCTCAAATCTGGCCTCAAACATTTATTAGTTGTGTGACCCTGGGCAAGTCACTTAATCTCTGTTTGCCTCAGTTTCCTCATCTGTAAAATGAGTCAGAGAAGGAAATGGCAAACCACTCCAGACCTTTGCCAAGAAAACCCCAGATGGGGGCACAAAGAATTGGACACAACTGAAATAATACAACAATAACATACAAATGACTTCTAATCTACATGTCCAACCATAGTTTCTCTCCTGAGCTGTCACCCATATCCAACTTTCTCTTGAATATTTCAAACTAGATGTCATATAGACATCTCAAACTTATCATATCCCAAACCAAATTCATTATCTTTCACCTCCCACCACCCCCAGACTCATTTCTCTTCTCAACCTCCCTGTTTCTTTTGAGGGTACCACCATCTTTTCTAGCCACCCAGGTTCCCAAACTTGCTGTCAGCCCTAACTCCTCACTCTATTTCACTCCCCATATCCAGTCAGTTGCCAAATCTTGTTGTTCCTACCTCTACAGTATCTCTCACCACTGCCCCCCTCTCTCTACTCACATGGCAACCACTTTGGTTCAGATTCTCTTTACCTTTCTCCTGGACTACTGCTGCAGCCTTTTAATTGGTCCCCTTTCCTCAAGTCTCTCTCATCTATAATTTATATTTCCTCTCATTCCCAAAGTGATTTTCCTAAAGTGCAGAGCTGATCAAGTCATTTCTCCACTCAATAAATTTCAATGACTCCCTATATCCTTTAAGATTAAATATAAGGGGGGTGGCTAGGTGGCTCAGTAAATAAAGCACCAGCCCTACAGTCAGGAGAACTTGAGTTCAAATCTGGCCTCAGACACTTAACACTTACTAGCTGTGTGACCTTGGGCAAATAACTTAACCCCAATTGCCCCTCCAAAAAAAAAAAAAGATTAAATATAAGCTCCTCTGTTTAACTCTTAAAAAACCTTTTATAATCTGGCCCAAACCTCAGTTTCCAACTTTATCATATATCATTCCCTTTCTTGCATTCTATTGTCCAGTCAGATTATTCTTGTTGCTTTTCCTCACACATAACGCTCCTTCTCCTGTCAATATGCCTTTCCACTGGATGTCTCCCCTGCCTGGAATAGATTCCTTTCCTCTCTGCTCTCAGAATATCCTGTTTCTTTCAAAATTCTGCATATGCGCCACCTTTTACATGAAGCCTTTTCCTTATTTGTTCAGATGCTACCTTCCCCTTATCAAGAATTTGCCTTACTAGGGTACAGAAATCCATCTTGCCCTACTAGAAAGTTTCAGGGTGGGAGGAGAAATGGAGGAGGATATAAGAGAGAACAGATTGGGGGAAGGGGTATTCAGTAGTCTTGCTATTTTGGGGTGGGGGTAGGGGAAAGATGGAGAGAAAATTTGTAACTCAAAATCTTGTGGAAATGAATGTTAAAAACTAAAAATAAATAAATTGAAAAAAAAAGAATTTGCCTTGTACCTATTGCACGTATACTCATGTATGTTCATAGTGTACAATAGAATGATAGAACACAAGCCTCTCTGATGGAATGCAAGCTCCTTGAGGTCATTTTTGTCTGTGTTTCCCCCCTAACATCTTCCCCACATACATTGTACCTGGCTCATGGTAAGTGCTTCCTAAAGCTAGGGGCAGCTAGGTGGTGTCCTAGTGCATAGAGAGCTGGCCCTGGAGTCAGGAAGACTGACTTTACATCTGGCCTGAGACAATTATTGACTGTGTGACCCTGGGCAAGTCACTTCACTTCTATTTGTCTCAGTTTCCTCAAGTGTGAAATGAAGACAACAACAGCAGCTACCTCACAGGATTGTTGTAAGGATCAAAGGAGATGATATTTATAAAGTGCTTAGCATAGTGCCTGGTACATAGGTGGCACTTAATAAATGCTTTTTCCCTTTTTATGTTCACAGGAGCCATAGTGTCTCTGTAAGACTTGACATCTCTTCAGTGCATTTTTTCCCCATGACCTCCAGACACATTGGGCCATTTGGTTACATACAACTAATGTCTAAGGCAGGATTTGAACTCAGGTTTTCCTGACTTCAGGTTCAGTGCTCTATCCATTGTGTCAGCTTCCTTCTTCCATCCCCAGCTCCCTGGTCCTGATCAGTATAACTTCTACATATAACCCAGTGCTTGATTGTGGGCCTTCATATAGGGCAAGCTCTTCTCAAAGCTCACCCCACTCTCCCTTGCTATCCTCCCCTACCCTTTCTGCCTAAGCTATATGGCTGTAAGATATAAAGACATGCTGCCCATTTGACTATAGTGATCTTCCACCATCTTTGGCTAATGAAATCAGCTATGGCACAGCTTAGTGGAACCATGCCCAGGGTCTGGCAGAAATGACCAAGCTGCATGGATTTGAGCTATTCTTCTGAGATAACTTGGTATCTCCCCTTTCTCCTTAGCCTCAGCCCATGGGTACTTGACCAAAGGAAGTATGAGTCCTAGTCCTCAACTGCTTAGAGACAACAGCAATGGGGACTCAGAGGTAGAAGGCAGGATTGGTAGAGAAACCAGATGTATCTGCACAGTGCAGCTAAGTAAACCCAACAGAACAAACCCTCTCCTTTTTTCTCCTTTATTCCCCTTCATCTCACCACTGTGAGCAAGAATCCCTAAGATCAGATTCCAGACTCCAAAACCCCCAAGTATTCATTCACCAGCTGCTGGGCTTGGCCCCACAGGGAGACATTCACACAAAAGAGCTCAGAGGCAGAATTTTCAGGTTTAAGTTAAAGGGGGCCAATTGCTACCAGCTCACTTGATAGCCCAGATCTCTGGGCCTGCCCTGTCCTATTCTGCCCCACAATTGGTCTTAGGATAAGTGTTCTGTGCCTGGTTGTAGTGATTTCATGGAACAGGAGTTGGACAGAATCAGAACCTTTAAGAAAGTCACTCCATGCCTCTATATCATAGTTTTACTGTGTGAAAATAAAGAGATTGGATTAGGTGGCTTCTGAGGACTCTTCTACCCCTAAAATTCTGTGATGAAGGTTCCTTTCTATTTTGATAGTCTCAGATTCTGTGATATCCATTTCTTCAGAGACTGAACAACCTCCTGCAGCCGTGGTTAGAATTTTGCCCTTTCCGCAGACCTGTGGTTCTGTCCCTTTCTAGTTAAGACAGTGTCAGTTGGGACTGCTTCACAAGGTTGGGGCCCAGAGGAAAAGTTGGGGGACCCTGCCCAATGGAGAGATGGTGGTGGGGAGAAGGTGATTAACATGTTGTCTCTATGGTAGTTCTCTTCCCTGGAGTGAGTCTGCTGTGTGCCTGTTGGTGAGTTGTTGAATCTGAGAAATTAGCAGAACTTAGCAGACATGAGGCCATTCTGTCACACCCTACTCTCCATTACCTATTTTACATATGAAGAAATTGAGGCCAGAGAGATGAAGTAACTTTTACCTAGGAAAGGCAGCCTGGAATGGGGGAAAGTACAGTGGTTTGGTTCAAGTTTTACTAATGAACTGGGTGACCTTGGACAAAGTATGGCTCTTTCCTGAATCTTAGTTTACTCATCTGTAAAATGAGAGTTTAGAGCAGATGATTAGATAAAGGAGTTAATTAGTGTGTGAATTAGAATTCAGGCCCCCTGGACCCCAGGTCAGTGTTTACGTCTGTGTTGTTTCCATAACACTCACTCATCAGCAGCAGATGGCAACACAGGCAAGTCCGGGGATTAAATAAATTTTACAGCAGTCAACATTCTTCCATTCCCTGACACCTAAGTGGTTCCTGAGAAACATTCAAACCCAGGATACACAGAAGTAGCTAATGTACAATTATACAGGCACACAGTCACACATATTCACTCCCATAAAAACAGAGTTTTCCAAACAGGGAGTAAACCGCCCCCCCCCCCAGTTGTGTGAATCTACATCCCAAGAGGAAACAGATGTGATCAAGCTAGAGGGAAAGAAGGAACTTTCTTTCAAACTCCTATAATGCTATTTTATCCATATTTCACTCCCCCAGACTACCAAGCAACATAGGATCACAGTATATCTGAGTTAGAAATAATCGAGTATATCCCCTTTATTTTTACAGGAGAGGAAACTGAGACCCAGAGAGAGGAAGTGACTCTTCTGAGATTACAGTCTATGAGTAGAAGTCAGGATTCAAATCCAGTACCTCCAGTATTCATTCTATTACACCACACTATCTCCATTTGGCTCAAAGTCTGTCATTGTCACGTTGGGCTGATCTTTGCCTCAGTTTTCCCAACTATGAAATTAAATATCTATTCACTTTAGCTGCAAGTCTTGGTAGCCCCAAGGAAGGACTTAGAGAGTCCTTAGCCCCTTGTCCCTCTTCCTTTACCTGTCAGTTTAATAGGACATATCCTTAGCCCTATCTCTCTTTCTCTGTCTGTGCCTATTTCTTTCCCTGCTTTTGGAATAACTCTCCAGGGGAGATGGGACTGGTCGCTGGCCACTGCCCCTTCTAACCTCTGATGGGTAGGGGCTCCTTTCTCATTTTTCCTCTTCAATCTAGGGTCTAAAAATGGCTATCTCAAATCTATTTACTCAGATAGGTGCTTTCCTTTGAGCCTGTCCGTCTTTTGTTTTCTTTCTTCCTCTTGTCTTTTTCAGTTACCTTTTTTCCCTTTTCCCTCTCCCCCTCCCCTCTGTCATTCACACCTTCTCCCCTTTCTTGCACTGTTTTCCCCCCACCTACCTCACTCTGTCTCTCACCCTCTCCTCTCTCAGCCACCTCCCCAACTCTGTGTGAAATGCTCAGAGATGGAGAAGGTAATAGAAAAACAGAAAAATCTCCATGTAGGAGATGGATTCTTCCCATCCTCCTCCACCTCTTACCTCCTCTGTCAGATGTGGAATTGGGAGTATGTATTGGAAAAAGTATTATCTAGAATAAGGAAGAAGCCCCTGGCATTAAGAGGAAAATTACTTTCCCAGAAAAGGACTCTAGTGTCTTTCCTTCCAGATACTTTATGCCAAGCTAGTCCATGCCAGGTTGTCTATTCTTTGCCTTCTTTCTTCAGGGTTGTTCTGGGATTGTAGGCTCACTCCATCCTTCTTAAAAGCACCTGGGCAATCCAAACCTCTCTCTGTTCCAAATGGAGCTAAGACTAATGAACTTGAAGCCTTATTGGTCATCTGAGTTCTTCCTCTCCCTCCTTATGGCAGGAACAATATTCTGTCTTCAGCACTGAAGTCCTACTCTAGAGGTTGACTACCCAAAATGCATATATGGACCATAGGCTTTTATACCTATTAGAGAATACAAAAAGATCTGAATTTTTCCATTGGCAGAAATAGGAAGTTCAGAGTCCCTTCCTTTAACCTGTTCCTCAGCCCCAAGATATTTCTCTTATGTGCTCTATAGAAGAGGGATTGTGGTATAGTAGAAAGAATACAAGATTAGGAATCAAGAACCCTCAGTTCTAGTCCTGATTCACTGTTTTCTTGAACAAGTCATTTCCCCTCTCTAGACCTTAATTTCTTCCCCTGTAAAATGGGGGAGATAGGCTAGGACTATACAGTGTTTAGGGTTCCTTCAATCTCTGATAATCTATTATTCTAAACTTTGACTCACACTCAATTCCAACAGAGTAATGTGGTCCAGGTAAGTGACTAGTGGGGTGAGTCATGAAAAGTCTGACTCCCATCTCCTATTCTGCCCTTTTGTCCAAGTTTCCTCTGTTCCTTTTTGAAGTACTGACCCTTTTTTAAAAACAGTAATCCACTTTAGGGGCTCTCTGGATCTTGGGCAAGTAGTCCCCATTACCCTGTTGTGGAAGAGAAGGAAAGGTAAGGTTCTTGCTGAAGAGCCCTGGTTTAAGAGGCGAAGTCCATCCCTATTTTATATACCACCTTCCCAGTAATCCTAGGAGGCTGAGAGTATGATGGAACTTCCAGTCCAGGGTCCTAGATTTAGGGCTAGAATGGAACTTACAAACCATCTAGTCCAATTCTCTTATGTTACAGAACCAAATCTGAGAAAGTTTTAAGTAACTTGCCCAAGGTTACAGGGTGGTAACAGAGGTGCAGTCTGAATCCAGGTCCTCTCACTAAATCCAACACAGTTCCTAGTGCATCAAACCCAGCTCTTCCTTCCCTCTGCCTATCTGCATTTCCTGAGGCTCTAGGAGTGGTGAAGGTCCTAAAGGAGAAGATGAGTGACCCGAGTTCCCTAATCCCTGCCCACGCAGAGGGAGATCAGGGAAAGTTAATTTCTATCCCAGCTGTCTGACAGCTGGGGCTGATAGTGACTGAGGACAGCAGGCATTTCCTAGGCTTGTCAGTCAGTAGGCTAAGGTTTAATGGGGTGGGAAGGAAAGGCTAGCACCTAAAAGATCCCCAGAATACAGACCTTGACTACTAGGCAGTCAAGCCCTGACTGTACCAGCAACTTGTATGAGGTCTGGCCCCATTTCTGGCCATGAGATCTTTCGGTTCTACAGGGATAGGAAATATATCCATACATGGCTTGTGGGTTTTTTTTAAGAGCTTGAAAGGACATTAGAGATCATCTAGCTCAACTCCCTGATTTAAAATAGAAAGAAACTGAGACCCACAGAAGGGAAACAATTTGTCTATTGCCAATTGACTAGAAAGTAGCACAGCTGGGGCCAGAACCCAGGTTTTCCAATTCTACATCAGAGCTCTTTCCAAAGTATCTCTATCTCCCACAGAATTCATCTGGTTGCCCCTAGATCCCTGCTCCATGTCCCCCCAATTTGAACATTAACTACCTGGCTCCATCACCTAAAACTCAGTGAAATCTAGAACTGGAGAGAGCCTTAGAAATGGTCTAGTTCAACCTCATTTTTACAGAGCAGGAACCGAGGCTTAGCATGATCCTACCCTTTCCTCCTCTCCCTTACACTCCAACAGGAGGCCTGACCTTACCATCTTTTCTGTAATAGAGGATCTCCAGTTTGCATTCCTCAGCACCCAGCAGAGCCTGTGCCAGTTGGGACACAGCACTTGGTAGGGTGTCAGGACCAGTGAGGAAGTCACAGGTACAGGGTCGTTGCATCACTTCCACTCGGGAGTAGCCGAAGAGCTGGCAAAACCCGTCATTGCAATAAATGATGGCGCAGTTCTCTATCTGGGCATTGGCGATCAGGAACTTTCTGCCTTAGAAGTAAGAAGAGGTCAGTGGTTGGGACTGAAGTTGTTAATAGATGGGACAGGGAGAGGGGCAAGGGAGTGGAGAATCAAAAATGAGGGGTTTGTGGGTGTGGAATCAATACCACTAGTATTACCAGTAGAATTAGTAGGTAGTAATGAGAGGTAAGTGTCAGGGACTGATGAGAAAAGGGTGGGGAGAAGGAATGAAGAGTTTGTTAGGGGAGAGGAATGTGGGAGCTATAGGCTCCCTTAGAGGGGCTGATTTACAACAGGTCCTGGGAAAAGAGGAAAGTGGACAGGTACAGGACAAAGGCACTGTTCTTGTGCATAATGCCTACTGAATAATAAATATTTATTGAATTGAATTTTAACAGATTAAATTTTGTTCAATTAAAAAAAAACACAACAATTTGGGCAGAGAAAGGAGAGTCCTGTTTATCTACTCTCTAGAGTAGATAAAGTAGGGAAAGAGCTTATGGATGATAGGCATAGAGAAACAGAATAGATAGGTTGCTGGTAGGTTGATGTGGAGGTTTCAGGAACTTGAAGCATCCCACCTGTTCCCCCTCCCATTCAATTGGAAGAGTTGTAGAAAGCACCCCAGAACACAGAACAATCCTCTCCTACTCTCCCCTTTCACTGTTCTTCACCTTTTGGAGCTTTCCCAGACCCGTCATCCTTCTCGATTCTTCCCGACCTCCGACGCTCCACCCTTCTAGAAGACCCATCTACCCTCATAGGTTCACATACTCTCATACACTTACTCTGGCCCTCGAATTTTCGAATGATTGTGTCCAAGTAAGTGTTCTGGGGCGCAACGTGTCCCCTGCGAATCGGCATCCTTTGACTGCATGGGCCCAGGAGCCCGGATCCTCCGACCCCTGGCTCTCAGTCGGGCTGCCAGCACCTCAGTCGGTCTAGCAGCTGCAGGTTCCCGGAGTTAGGTGGGTGCCGCCTCCGAGGGGAGGGCTTTCCCCACCCTCGTCAAGGTGCAGGGGAGCTGCGGGCTTGAACTTCCACCCGCAGCTCCCCTGAGATCCTGTCGCGTTAACCCCACTTTATCTACTCACACCAGAAGCTGAAGACAGAGGATGCCAAGACCCCGGGAGCTGTCCCTATCACAGTGCTGAAAGGAGGAGCCTGGGCGAGAGAAAGGGGCAGGATCGTGGGCGGGGCTTTTTGGTGGGAGGATAACAGGAAAGGGCTTAGGATATGTATGTATTTACTTCCCAGGCCCACCCCATTAGGCATAATGCTTATAGTTCTGCATCTGCGTTGACCAGTCTCTGATACTTCTCTCAGGACAGGTTTTTGAACAGAATGGAGAAAGATAGGTTGGGGAAGGACCAGTAGTTCACAGACCCTTTGAATATCAGAATGGAAAGGGACCTCAGAGATATTCTAATCTTCTCCCTTCATTTCAAAAGAAAGGAAATAAGCCTAGAAAAAGATTTGCCCAAGGTCAGACAGCAGTTAGTAGTGGAGCTGGAATTATAATAATAGTTCATCTAGTGCTTTTCTTCACAGCAACCCTGTATTTGTAAAGTTGGTTTCTGCATCTATAAAATGTTGTTGGATTAAATGGTCTCTAAAGTTTCTATTGGCTTGAAATTCTAGAGGTAGAGGGTGAGTTCCTTCCTCCTTTGTCTAGCAGCAGTTCGCTGTCTAAACTATGATCCTCCTCCCAGAAACCTAACCTTTGCTGAAAACCTTGGGGTTATCTGGGTGAAAGAGCATGATGGAGTTACTTAACAAGCAAACAGAGCACTATCCTTTGTCCTTTGGGGGTAAAGAGACAAAAGATCCAGATTATACATAGTCCTGGGATTTCCATCCAATCCCCTCATTTTACAGACATGGAAATTAAATATCAGAGAGACTGAGTGACTACTCAAACAGGTGGTAAATGGCAGAGCCAAAAATTAAATCCAGGTTCATTGATTCCAAGTTTAGCACTCTCACCACTTCTTCCAAAGGTACTTACATTCTTATTATATCAGAACAAGAACAATAACAAATTAGCCTATCAAAAAGGCAAAATATGTTTTAAAAAATCCAACAGACAGAAAACATAAGTGCTGAAGTATAAAGAAGTTGTCAGAAGAGAGTAAGATTAATCTGGAAAAGATTTTTAGAAGCAGTCAGTTTTGAGCAAGGCAAAGTTTTGAGGGGAGATAAAAGGTTTGGGATAGATTGGCAAAAGGGGAATGCCTCGTGATGGGAAATGCCCTAAGCAAAGGTATAAATATGAGTGATGATATTGTGTGCAGGGAACAGCAAGAAGATTGTTTAAAAGAAATGGAGGTGCTGGTCTGGAGAGTTGGAGGTGATGATGAAGAGATAAAGGACCACTTAATGGAGGACACTAAATGTCAGTGTGATAGCTTTCCAATGTATATGCCATACTGGGGGTGGTCATCCTGATCTTTATCTTGCCACTGGACCCAGATGGGTCTGTAGAAGAAAGTGAGGTTTGTGGCTTTGCACAGCCCTCCCTCACCTAAAGCCAATTCACTTGCAAGTCATGGCATCACCTTCCTGATGTCATGGTCCTCTTTGAGAATGAAGAACAAACAACAACATGATGCCACTCCATGAAACACAGGAGCACTGCACTGTAAGTGGTCCAAAATTATCTAGTGTGCTGCCTTCCTTAACTCTATAGAAATGCCCTGTGTGTTCTGCTAATTAGTCATAGAATATACAATAGTATATGCAAATTGTTTACCAAGTAGGCTCTCCTTGAGCTACCAGCCCAGTAGTCCCTTCAGTTCATTTTTTTGGTGAATGTATGGTAATCTCCCAAAAGGCTCCCCATTGGCTACTAGAGAGCACTGAGCCTGCAACCACTTATATTCACCTTTTCCCTTCTTCTCTCTCTCCCCCTTACCCCACCATGCATTCCACAATGGAATGCTAGCCAACTAAGTCATATAAACTAGGGGATTAATGAAATATTTGCTCTCAATGATTAAAACAGGAAATTGATGGTTGTAACCCCATCTTACACCTAGAATCTTTTGTCAAATTGCCCCCTACATTTACATATACTGTGGTCACATGGTTTATTGAATATAGCACAAATAAATGGGAAAATGTTAAGTAATACTACATAAAATCCTACAACCATCTCATGAAACTCCTCCCACATAAATTCCTGGATCTTTGGGATTCTGGGGAAACAGACCCAAACTACAGGTCATGGAAAGGATTAAGGAAGGTTTTGCATGTCCGGGACCTTTTTTGGGGTCAGGGACTATACCAAAAGGAAGCAAGGGAAGGACAGTGAGAAAGAGCTGTCCTCCCCTCCATTTCAACAGTGGATGAAATTTTCAGTAGCTTCCAGTTCTTGCCTCTCAAATTCAATCAATCAAAAATCATTTGTTGAGTACCTACTATGTACCAGGTACTGTGCTAAATGCTAAGATTCTCCCAGACCTATTATATTTTATATATTATATCTGTGCCTTTGCACAGAGCTCTTCACTTCCCTATTCCCTCTATATCTTAGAGAAGATTAGGGCAATTTTACTTAGCTTTGGGTCAGGATTCTGTTCTCTTTGTGGGAATATTTCAGCTCACCACAGTGACGAAATAGTGCTGCAGAAATACCCACTACATCAGTTTGCATTTAGAGTTGATATTATCAATAATAGGGAAGTATTGATTCTTAAGATAGGAGATAAAGTGATGAAGATGGTGTTTGGGGAAAGACTACAACAGCGTTGGTGGGAGGAAAAGGACTCAAAGATCCTCACATGTAAAATGGAGTGTGGAGAGAATGGGCTAAATTATTTCTAAAGTCCCAACTCTAATAGTCCATCTATAAGACCAGATAGGAAACTTTTACAGGAGTACAAATTTGAGGGAATAGAGCTCTGGACTGCTGGGAATCGAGAGTGAGGAAGAGTAAGGATCCTTTGGGAGGCCACAGACAAATGTAGTGGTATCCAACTCCTAGGAATGGGGTCACTAATCCATACATAAAGATCCCTGTGGGATGCATATTGACTATTTTAAAATGTAGTGATATCTATGTTTTATTGTATTTTTATTTTGCTAAATATTTATCAATTACATTTTAATCTGGTTTTAATCTGCTTGGGAGTGTGTTGGGAATCACGTAGCCTGCTGGTCATGTGCTTGTCACCTCTGATATAGTTACTTCACTGTGATTCAATCTCTGGACCTCAGTCCCTTTTCCTTCTTCTGCCCCACCCTCTTCCTCCTTGATAGGACAAATCCTAGGAGCATAGGATTTAGAGTTGGAAAGGACCTCAGAGTGTCATATAATCTAACCCATCTCATTTTGCAAATGAGGAAAATGAAAGGTAAAATGACTTGGTAAAAACAGAGCCAAGATTCAAACTCAGATCCTCTGACTCTGAATTCAGTGCTTTTCCCATCACACTAGTACCAAGATGGTAGAAAAAAAATGTTCTCTGGTGGACATCACCCCAGTATCACCTGTTCCTGAAGTCCTCAAAGTTGGTCCAGGAATCCCTGGGTTCCTGAGACCTTTGCAGAAGTTCTACAAGGCCAAAACGATTTTCATAGTAATATGAAGACATTGATATAACCCACATGACCAAAAGCTCTTTATGGGGCCCTCAGAATTTAATACTGTAAATGAATCCTGAGACCAAAAAGTTTGAGAACCTCTGCCTCCTTTGGGGAGACATTAAATTCTTTGGGAAAACTGTTATTACCTGGTGACTGACAGCCTTCCTAAGGGAAAATATTGTGGGGAATAGGTGAAGAAGCCATGGGAGAGGAGAGTGTAGAGCCAAAGGTGAATGGATGCTGTGTCTTACCTTTATCTCTGATGTTAGAGAAGAGCAAAGTGGGGGGGCTCCCACCTCCTACTCTATCCTTGCATCACCCACTAGAGATGAGGGTCAGAAGTGAGTCTGTCTGACCCTTCATTTATGTACCATAAATGACAGCTTCCTGTTATCCTGCCACTGTCACTGTCTTCTTAAACAGTTAGTGTTATAACTATTCAGGAACCTGGTGAGACCCAGAGCCATCAATACCTACTAGCTATGTGACCACTTAACTGTCACTTAGCTTTTACCAGCCTCAGTTTCCTCATCTGTTAAATGGGGGCAATAATAGCACCAGTTCTCAGAGCTGCTGTTGCTCAGTCATTTCAGTCATGTCCGGTTCTTCCTAACCCCATTCAGGGTTTTCTTGGAAAAGATACTGGAGTGGTTTTCCACTTCCTTCTCCAGCTCACTTTAAGATGAGGAAACTGAGGCAAACAGAATCCAGTGACTTTCCCAGGGTCACACAGCTAGTAAGTGTCTGAGGCCAGATTTGAACCTAGGAAGATGAGTCTTCCTAACTTTAGCCTAGAGGCCCTGCCAGAGTTGTTAAGAGCATCAAATGATTTTATATACGTATATATACATATATGTCACTTGCAAACCTTAAAGTGCTTTATAAATGCTAGTTACTATGTCATCCTCATTATCACCACCATCACCATCACCACCACCATCATCATCACTTTTTATCCAGAAACCCAAAAAACTCGGAGTAGCTCCTCCTAAAAACAAATGGGCAGGTATGAGGGCAGAATGAAGAGCTGGTCATTTTTCTGCTTTGCAAAGGACATCTGGTCAGGGATTAGGATCACAGTGAAGAGCAGAAAGAGGCAGCCATCCTAAGGGTGTCCAAATTCTTCTTCTTCTTTTTTTTCAGGGGTAAAGGCAAGGCAATTGAGGTTAAGTGATTTGCCTAAGGTCACACAGCTAGTAAGTGGCAAGTATCTGAGGCCAGATTTGAACTCAGATCCTCCTGACTCCAGGGCTGGTGCTCTATTCATTGTGCCACCTAGCTGCCCCAGTCTCCAAACTCTTGAAGGTAAATTTCCATTTTGATTTTCTCATCAAGATATAGGAGGGCAGTAGGAAAAAGATTGGTCTGCTGCCTAGGGATATCCCCAAATAACGTACTTTTTAAGCTTCCTAAATCCCTCCATCTACTTCACCTCACTTTCTTCTCCAATTCCCCTCTCCTCTCCCCCATCCCCAATCTCTCCCACCTCAGGGAATTTTAAAAAGAAGCCAGGAAAGATATTTGCTTATCTCTCACTTCCCAGGACAACAGGGAACAGGCTTGGCAGCTAGAGGAGGGATGGGAAAGGTGTGCTGATCAGAACAGTCTCTTGATAGAAATGGCCACAGATTAACTCTATTTAAATATTAAATAAGTCATTTATTTATTATCTGGGGCCTGGGCCCAATTTCCTGAGCTTCCCCTGGTTTGGGCTTGGCTCTTTAGCACTTGAGGTCTGGGAGGTTTGGAAGTTGAAGGGGATACGAGCCCTACTTCTGGAGCCACATACATCTAGGTAAGACCTAACGTGAATTCTGCTATATTGCAGGGGCTTTCAGGTCAGGAAAAAGGGAGGGATATCTTTGGTAAGTGTACTGTGACATTTATAATGCACACAAATGTTATACCAATAAAGTAAAT
This sequence comes from Gymnobelideus leadbeateri, assembly GCA_011680675.1. Taxonomy (NCBI): domain Eukaryota; kingdom Metazoa; phylum Chordata; class Mammalia; order Diprotodontia; family Petauridae; genus Gymnobelideus; species Gymnobelideus leadbeateri. The sequence continues at coordinate 89,337 of WOXC01001907.1, read as the reverse complement.
AGTATATTTACTTTTTTTTTAATAGAGAGGTATCAGCAGGAGGGTAGTCCTAGGTCTTTCCTGACCTAGGACTACCCTCCTGCTCTCCCCTCCAGCCAATTTCCTAGGATTCAAGAGAATACAAAGTATGACTGACCCAAGCCCTAGGAATTTGGGGGGTAGATGGGGTTTGGATATAGACATAGCAATCAGGCAACTAGAGCAGAGGTATCTGAGCTCCAGAAGGACACTGGGAGATAAAGCTTGGGGCCTCAGGCACATGTGAACACATACACACACACACACACACACACACACACACACACACACAGAGTATCACAGTCATACACATGCACATAGCTATATAGAGTCTTATACACACTCAGTAATACCTATTAGTCACTCATGCACAAAACATCACACACAGTCATGGGCCCTGTAGTAATACATGAGCACACATAATCATAACCATCCATAATCACCACCATACCCAGCTATACAGTCACAAATAAAGATATAGCTATACAATCCGAAGTCAACCTCCACTCTTGGTCTTATATCTGCTTTCTCCCTGTCCCCCACCCCCATCCCGGCAGTTTATCCTTTCACCTCTGACCTCCCCCCACCCAAATATAAATACAGTCTGCATCACTGGTGTAGCCCTTTGTTCCTGGCCCCTATGTTTTGTTTTGCTCATTATAGAGACTGATCTTCCAGGGTTTCTTAGAGCTGAGGATGAAGACGTGGACAGATAATATCACCACAGACAGCAGCAGAAACAGGCTCAGGCTGAAGAGCAGGTACTGGCTCTTGATAACATTCTGGATCGTCATGTGGATCCCCAGAAATGTGCCTTCTTTGTTTGGATTGGGTATCTTGCCCTCAGATAGAATCTTAAGGAGTAGACCTGCTATGATCAGGAACAGGAGCAGACATAGGGTCAGCAGCACCCACTGCCCAGCAACTGCATTAGTGTTGGCCATTTCCATGGACAGGAAGTTCACTTTTCTTTTCCCTAGGGAAAACACAGCAAAACCAGGGTTAAGTACTAAGGAAAAATCAACCCCTTCTCCCTCCCACTCTAAATAGCTTCTGAGCAGCATGGATGAGTTGTAGAATGGGGGAATTTCTTGAGTACCTCCTAGGACACTTTTCAAAGGAGGATGCTATGGTTAGAACCCCCCATCCCCTATCAATCTCTACTTTTTTTTTTTTAATTTTTTTTATTTTTAGAGCAATTGGGGTTAAGTAACTTGCTCAAGGTTACACGGCTAGTCATTATTTGTGTGTGGCTGCTCATTTTCTGAGGCCGGATTCGATCTCGGGTCATCCCAACTCCGAGGCCAGTGCTCTTACTCACTGCGCCACCTAGCCACCCCTCAATCTCTTCTTTCATTAGACTTAAAGCTATTCAGCACTCATTCCCCACATATATATGCATATGTATATAGATATACATATATGTGTGCATACTAATATAAATAGATATTCTGATTTCAGAATGGTACCAATCATTCTGCATATATGTATATGTATGTATATAATATAAATTTTTATTTAATATATAAATATTAAATGTAGTAATGTATAGATAAATATTTATATATGTATCATATGTATATATGTATATAAATATATTCTCTAGCTGAAGATTGGTATCAACTTATTGTGTGTATATGTATATATGTAAAGATATTAAATACAAGAATATTTTAATACATAAAACATATTTAAGCATATTTAATACAAAGTATGCATTAACTATAGAACTATTTAGTAGATAAATTTTATATGTATCATATATGTGTATGCATGTATATAAATACCTGTGTATATACATTTTATATACATATTGTATGTATGCTATTGTTCAGCCATTTAAGCCATGTACAACTCTTCGTGTCCCCATTTGGGGTTTTCTTGGCAAAGATACTGGAGTGGTTTGTCATTTCCTTCTCCAGCTCATTTTTCAGATGAGAAAACTGAAGTAAACAGGGCTAACTGACTTGTCTAGAGTCACACAGCTAATAAGTGTCAAATAATATTTGAACTCAGGATGATGAGTCTTCCTGACTCCAGACCCAGCACTTTATTGACTGTACCACCTAGCAGCCCCTGGTGTGTATGTAAATATATGTACATAAACATATATTAGGGAATTGAAATTTGGGCCAGAATTGATGTCCCAAATTAGGGGCAAGGTCTTGTCTGGGGCAAAATTAAGCTGGACTAGGATTAGTTAGGGGGTCGAGTGGATAGTACACTGGACCTGGAGATAGGAAGACTCATTTTCCTAAGTTCAAATCAAACTTCAGGCACTAGCTGTGTGACCCTGGGCAAGTCACTTAACCTCTGTTTGCTTAAATTTCCTCATCTGTAAAAATGGAGATAGTAGTACCTACCTCCCAGGGTTGTTGTGAGGATCAAATATGATACTTGTAAAGTGCTTGGCATGGTGCCCATCAAATAATAGGTACTGTATAAAGGTTAACTAGTAGCAGTAGCAGTAGCAGTAGTAGTAGTAATAGTAGGAGCAGTAGTGGAAGTAGTAGTAATAGTAGTAGGAGTGGCAGTAGGAGTTGTAATAAGAGTAGTAGTAACAGTAGTAGCAGCAGCAGCGGCAGTGGTAGTAGTAATAGTAGTAATAGTAGTAGTACCACCATCAGAGATGTAACAGCTGAACTCAGGCCAGCCCAGGACATCTTTCTGACGCACATTCTCAGAAATAAGCCAGTCCAGGAGGGGCTTAAAGTACTTCATGAGGGGTTTTGTTGACATGTTATACTGCCCAGTGATCATCTTCATTGCTTCTGGCCATGGCTTGCTGAATCCAAGTTTCATGACATCCCTAGGGTGGAACAGCCTTGTCATCAGTAATGCCAAGGCAAGCAATTTGTACCCCACTCCACTTCCTATTCTGGCCTAGATAGCCTTGGCCCCCAGCTTGCCAATATCTCCTTTCCCCAGTTCCCTGACGCTGACTCTTCCAGCTGGTCTCCCCCTGAAGCAAGGGGGTTGTCTAGCTCTTTGGACTGGAGGGTGGGAGGAAGAATGAGGAGGAGGAAGCATGTAAGGGCTATTATCCTCATGACCAGCATATTGCTGGGTGCAGTGAGTTGCAAAGTGTCCCTTTACCTTAGTAAATGTGAAACCTCTCAACTGCTTTTACTCATTCCAAACTTTCTTATCTTTAACTATTTTATTTATACTTATTCTTCATCTATATATTTATTAAATATATCCTTATCTATGTACTCATTTTCTCTCCCCCCCTTAGAATGTAATCGCCTTAAGAGTAGATAATGTTTCATGCTTTGTATTTTTATTCTCATCCCTTAATAAGCATGTGATTAATAAGTGTCTGTTGACTGATTGAATTGAATTCAAAAAACACTTGAAAAGTGCTTACTATATGTAAGTCCCTAGGCTCAGATTTCTTCTTCTATAAGAGTCCATAAGAACAGCAAAAGAAACTTTTTTTTAACAATTTTTTTCCTGTACCACCCTGACAACTCTCAATGTACGATTATCCCTTCCTTCCACATCAAGACTTTCCCCATCAAGGTTTTGATATATTGCAGGTTGGCATAAGAAATTAAATGGGAATATTTTGGGATTTTTGTGGAAGTACAGACAACATGCAAAAGCCAGCAGACAACATAGAAAAAGTATCTTTACTTAACATTGACCTAAATATAACCTATGACCAAATACTTAACCCAAATTTTATAATAAGGTACCATAGATACCCCATAAAAGAAAAAAGAAAAATTCAGACCTTATCTGTAAAGCATGGAGGGCCAAAAAATTCTACTCGGATTTTCCAGATCGTAGAGGACCGTGTGCCCTTAACCCCTGTGATGTAGAAGGTTAACTGTACTTTCATGACAGCCTTCAACAGGATATAGATTTAACACTAGGAATCCTTTCCATTGTTGGAAGTAGAATTGACAGATATGAAATGTCCTTCTCAGCTTGACTCTTAATAAGAAAGAATTCATTGAGGACCAAAAGGTAGATGGAAACGGGGAAACCTCATAGGAAGCTTCAGAAAACAATTATTTTCAAGATTCATTTGCAGGATGGTATGGTGGGAAGAGTCCTGGAATGGAAGCTGGGGACTCTGGGCTTTTGTTCCAGCTACTAACTGCTGTATGACTTTGCTCAAGTCACTCTCCCTTTGGGAGTTTCTGCTTCCTCATCTATAAAAAGAGGTGTTTGGCTTCCAGGATTTTCCAGCAATAAAAAGATTCTATAGTTCTATGCCACCTTCAAAATTCTATTATATGAAGGGAAAGGAGACAAATCAGTAAAGGAAGAAATATTAGTAACTTTAGGTGAGAGAAATTTGCCAGAATTAGGTAGGTAAGATGGGAGACAATTTGTTTGAAGGGAGCCTTTAAGGAGGTGTTTCTGCCTACTGAATCAATAAGTATAGCAGTGTCTTGTAATGTTAGTATCTTTCATCATTATCATTATTATGTCATCATTACCATCATACCATATCATTATCATACCATCAGTTGAATGATGGCAAAAGTTTGGTGTCCTAAACTTGTGAAAGTTTGCCTGAGAATGCCTTCAATGATTATGGTGATTATCATAAAATTGCAAAATTCCTTTAGTCACTTCTCCCAGCAGTACATTTAATACTAAGTATTTATTTAAACATTTGAAATATTTAATGCTAATTTTCTGCTATTGTTATTAAATGGTTGCCAAATAAGAGAATACAAGTGTTTGGAGTCAGAGGACTTGAGTTCAAATCTTCCTCTTGACAGTTACTGCTATGTGACCTTGGACAAGTCACATAGGCTCTCCAGGTTCCAGGTTCCTCATCTATAAAATGAGGAAGTGGGACTTGATAGTCTTTGAGGTCTCTTCCAGATTTAGATCTCTAATTCTATTATTGTAGTCTCTGAAGAATTAAAAATGGGTTTTGGGGGCAGGTAGTGGCACAGTGAATAGAGCAACAACCTTGGAGTCAGGAGGATCTGAGTTCAAATCCGGCCTCATACACTTAACACAAAACTGGCCATGTGACCTTGGTCAAGTCACTCAACCCCAATTGCCCTACCTCCCTGCTCCAAAAAAAAGGCAACAAAAATGGGTTATCATGCAGAGAGCAAGGAGAGATATTTAACAGACAGAGCAATCTGCACCATATAGCAAATAGGGAACTTTGAGGACCTAGAGAAAGGTGGTCATGAGAGAAATGTATGATCCAAAAAGACAGGGTGGTAAGCATGAGATCTAACAAGTGAGCAACCTGAGTACCCCACTAGTATCTTCCAGATGTCAAGAGAAAGTAAGGAAAGTCCCCAGATTGTTGGGTGGACCCACTGTGACAAATTTATAGAATAACATGAGCAAGATGATGAGAAGACATGGAGAGGATAGAGGGAATTCCCAGGTCTACAGGATTACATATCCCTTCCTGAATTTTAAATATTTAAGGTAATAAGGACCCAGTGAGAATAAGAAGGTAGGCAGTCCAAGTGTAAGTTTCCTTATTTTGTAGATAAAGAAAATTAGGTTCAGAAACAATATGTGACTCACTTATGTCCACCTGCCTTATAAGTATCAAAGTTAGAACTTGGGTCCAGGTCTTCTGGCTCCAATTCTAGTGACCCTTCTTTTTTTCTTTTAAAAAAATTATTTACTGCTATTATTATTATTATTATTTTGATTTTTGGAGGGCAATTGGGGTTAAGTGACTTGCCCAAAGTCACTCAGCTAGTGTGTCAAGTGTCTGAGTCCAGATTTGAACTTGGGTCCTCCTGACTCTAGGACTGGTTCTCTATTTACTGCTCCACCTAGCCGTGCCCTCCCTTTTATTGCTATTATTTCTGGTTACATTTGAGTTCCAAGCTGTTTCCCTCCCAACCTCCCAATCCCACACTAGAGAAGTCAATATTTGACACAGATATAGATCTTAAACTATACAAAGTTCTATAAATCAGTCCTTTCTCTGGAGGTGAATAGCATCTTCCTTCATCGGTCCTTTGTAGTTGATTGAATATTCACATAACTCAGAATAGTTTAGTCATTCCCGTTTACTCTTCAAATAGTATTGCTGTTTGTATATACAGTGTTCTCTTGCTTCTGCTCATTTTCACTCTTCATTATATCTTGCAAGTGTTTCTACGTTTTCCTAAAAACCAACCTGCTCATCATTTCCTGTGGCACGGTAGTATTCCATCATAATCATATGCCACAGCTTATTCAGCCATTCCCCAACTGATGGGCATCCTATCAATTTCCAGTTCTAGTGAGCCTTCTACTGGGCCACAAGAAGCACAGGGGCCTAAGAAAATAGCTATTCAAAGAAAAAAATCTTGTGGGAACACAACTAATCTATAAGAAGGGCCAGAGGATCTCCATAGGCCAAGCTAACTAAGCCCAGAACTCAATAGTGAGTTAAGGACAAATGGGAAATACAAAAAGTTCAGAAATAAGGCTCGATCCTTAAAGGAACAACTTGATTGTCTAGGGACAAGTGTGGAGATGCCTGCCAATACTAGAAAGATGCATAGGACACTTTGGGACATAAAGCATAGAAATTATTAAAATGTAATTTATTAGAAGCCACGAACTTCATTCAACCTTCTGATAGGCAGGAAGAGCTCCTTTTTTCCCATAGTATTTCCAAGTTTGTCAGATGCCTCCTAGACATTATCTCATTTGTTCCTCACAACCAATGTGTGAGATAGTGCTAGTATTATCCTGTTTTACACCATCCCCGGCTGCTGATTTATCAGTAAGAGAAGCATACTTGGTAATGGTGAAAAGGCAGAGCAAAAATACTGCTTACTTTATTTCTGAAACCTCAGAAAAGCTCAGATGGGAACGGTTGGTTAGAACAAGCAAAAATAGGGAATAGAAAGAGTAAAGAAATGAGAGAGAATAGAATGAGAATAGAAAAAGAGTAAAGGATAATGAAATAATGAAGTCAGGCATCATCAGTCCTAGGGTTCAAGTCTATTGAGCCTGGAAATAACTATAGACTTGCAGCTAGAAGAAGCCTTTGATACAATCTGGTCTAAGCTGTTCATTTTAAAGAAAGGAAACTGAGGTACAGAGAAGGAAAGTGAATTCAATTCAATCTAACAAACATGTATTAAGTACTTGCTACTTTCAAGGCTCTGTGCTGGTGCTAAGAGAGGCAAACACGAAAAAGAAATAATTACAGGTAGCATTTACGTATTTATGTAGCACTTTACAAATGTTATATAATTTGCTCATCAAAACAACCCCAAAAGATATGTGCTGTTATTATCTCCATTTTGTGAATAAGAGATTGAGGCTAGGAAACTTGCTCAGGGTCACACAGCTAGCAAGTTTTTTTTGTTTTGTTTTGTTTTGTTTTTTGCTTTTTGGAGGGCAACTGGGGTTAAGTAACTTGCCCAAGGTCACACGGCTAGGTTGTTTTTTTTTTGTTTATGTGTGTTGTGTCTGAGGCCAGATCCGAACTCAGGTCCATCTGACTTCAGGGCCAGCGCTCTATTCACTGCGCCATCTAGCCGCCCCCATAGCTAGCAAGTTTTTAAGGCAGGACTTGAATTTGGTCCTTCCTGATGCCAGGTCTGCCTCTAACAAACAAAATGGTCTCTGCCTTCAAGGGTCAGCTTGCATTCTACTGGGGAGGTGGGATACAACATGTACCAAATACTTAAACATAATACACAATAAATTGTGGGAGAGAGAGACAGACAGTAGACAGAGCTGAACGTATTAACAATTGAGGGTATTAGGGAAAGCTTCACAGCAGAGGTAACGTGAGTTGAACTTTGAAGGAAGACAAGTTTTTTGATAGGAGGAGTTAAGTGTTGTTGTTCAGTCATTTCAGTCCTGTCTGACTCTTTGCGACCTCATTTGGGGTTTTCTTGGCAAAGATACTGGAGGGGTTTGCCATTTCCTTCTTCAGTTCATTTTACAGATGAGGAAATGGAGGCAAACAGGGTTAAGTGACTTGCTCAGAGTCACAGAGCTAGTAAGTATCTGAGGCTGGATTTGAATTCAGCACTTTCTGACACCAGGCCAGGTGCTCTATCCACTACCCTACCTAGGGTCTCAGACACTTACTAGCTTTTAGACTGGGCAAGTCAACCCCATTTGCTTCAGTTTTTTCATCTGTAAAATGAACTAGAGAAGAAAATGGCAAACTACTGTAGTATCTTTTCCAAGAAGACCCCAAATAGGTCATGAAGAGTCCAAGTTCAGCCGGGAGTGCATTAGGCATGGGGAATAGCCTATGTGAATGAACAGAGACAGGAGATGGAGTATTGCATTCAGGGAACAGCCTGCTTTGGCTGAGATACAGAATTCATGAAGGAGAATAATATGAAACAGGATGGAACTAGCTTGTAAAGGGGTTTAAGAAGTTTGTATTCGATCGTTAAGGCACTGGGGAGCCACTGAAGGTTTTTGAGTGACAGCATTAGACTTGTGCCTTAGGAAAATTGTTACAGAAGCTTCTTGGACAAAAAATCTGAAAAGGGAAGTAGAAATAGGGAAATCAATTATAAGAGAAGAGGTCCAGGGAGAAGAGGATGTCTACAAGTGAGGTTAGGGTGGTACTATTAACAAAATATGGAAATTGATTGGACATGAGAGGAAAGAGTCAAGGAGAACTCTGAGAATATAAACCTGGGTGACTGGAAGGATAGTGGACCTGGACAGGGGATCTAGACAAATTCAGTGAACTTCCGAGGAGGAAAGTGATGGTGGAGAGGACATCTGGGAGTGTCAATGAAGAGCAAAGAGCATGCCCTTGACCTAGTGTGTTTTGGGGAGGGCACAAGAGAAACAATGAATGCTAGAGATATTCAGGGTCTTACAGAGAAGAGTACAACTCCTTTGAACATGAGGAGGAAGGGAATAAATATTTATAAAGGACCTACTATGTGCCAGGTACTCTACAAATATCGTCTTATTTGATTCTCACAACAACTCTATGAGGTAGGTACTTTTATGATCCTCATTTTACATTTGAAGAAACTGAGAAAGATGGAGGTTAGATGACTTGCCCAAGGTCACTACTGGTGGGTGTCTGAGGTTATATTTGAATTTAGGTCTTTCTCACTCCGGGCCTAGGGCAAATCCACTATACCACATAGCTTCACCAGCTAGAGCGCAGGAAAAGTATGAAAAAAAAGTTGCTATCCATCTACAGAGAAAGAACTGGTGGCGTACGAATGCAGATTGAAGCGTACTTTAAAAACCTCATGATTCTTTTTTTTGTCTGTGTTTTCTTTTGCAACATGGCTAACATGGAAATGTTTTGGATGACTACACATTTATAATCTATATCAAATTGTTTGGCCTTCCCCAGAAGGAGGGAAAGAATTTGGAACTCAAAATTTTCAAAAATGAATGTCAAAATTTTTGTTTACATATAATTGGGAAAAATAAAATTTAATTTAAAAATGGAAAAAATAATAAAAGAGAAAGATTATAAAAAGTAGAGATCTAGGATGAAGGGGAGTTTGTAATAATGAAGCAGAGATCTATTCCAAAGAAAAGAAAGGACAGAAGGGTGGGTTTGTGCAGGATGGACATGAGAGTACAAGGATCAGTAACAGAAAATGTATTTTTCACCTCTGAAGAGAGCAACTTTGAATCAAAGAGATTAAGGGAGCAAGAGTCTGAATTTGCTAGCATTAAGACTAGAGGAGTACTAGTCCTCGCAAATACTAGCCTTCTTCCCTCCCTACAATTAGGGAGGATAGTTTTAGTAGTTTTAATGTTTACTCTCAAACACCAGACCTTGTCCAAGATCATGTAATTAGTCAAGGATTCCCAGAACAGAACTCTTTTTCACTCATTCTTGATAACCCACATGAAGCAAACTAGACTTTGCCATCAAACTTGCAGATGACACAACTGGGCATGGTTATCACCACTACTATGCCCTCATGATAAGAATGAAATTCAAAGCCACCTTGATAAATTGGGGGAAAATTTTTTTACCCAAAGCAAAAGAAAATTCAGTAGTAATAAGATCAGTACATAGCAAGTAGTAAGATCAGTAATTAAGAATAACCAAAAAATTCAACTTTGAAATAACAGGATGGGAGAGCTTGGGTTGGGGACAAAGAAAACAGAAGAGAATCTGATGATTATCATTGACTGGCAACTGACTATGCTCAATTTTTTTTTCACCACTGACATTTCCTTGTGAAGGAAAAGAAGACAGTATGATCTTAGGATATATTAAAAGGTGTTTTACATGCAAATACCACTTAAAGAGATAGGAAAGGTCCCTGCTATGGGATCCAGTAGAACCGGGCTTTTGTTCTAACTATACCAACTAGTTGCCCAAGATGATGGCTAATGAGTGATAACATGATTTCCTCCACCCTCTTGGCTCAGCTTCCTGGACTGTACAATGAGAAGTTGGACTAGATACTCTCGAGGGGCCTTTAGGTTCACATTCTATGATTCTGAAGTCACATGACTCTTAGGAGATTACAAGGTGAATAAATTCCTTCCACCTGCCCAAGGTGGGACAACTCTTCCAGAGAATGTCTTAGAGCTTCCTGAGGATCAAAATAGGCAGGTGGGTACACTCACGCTAGGAGTTTTCCTGCCTCTTGGGAGCTGTAGATGTTACATCTGTGCAAGGGACCTATGTAGCCTGAGGCTCGACACAGAGCCTCGTGGAATTGGAACTGGATCACAGAGCTGATAAAGTACCTAGTAGAGGAGACAGAAAGGGATGGGAAAAAGGTAAGTAAGAAGGAGCTCTGGAGGCTGGGACCATCCTGAAGTCTTCTCTGCTACCTGGGAAGACTTCTGGGGGATTGAGTAGGGCTGAAAACTCCTTCATGGCCTCTGTTTAACCCAGGCCCACAAGAAGTGTCTGGGTACACTTCCTGGGCCTGGAGACCTTTTGCTCCAGGACCAACCTAGCCTGAGTAGCAGTAGGGAAATGTGGGGAGTTTTCCCTAGCTAGTATATTTAAGAAGCTGCTCCTCTTTCCCCAAGGTGAGATGATGTTGGCCTTAATGAACCATCACCTTCCAGAAGCTTGATAGCTAGCTTTGAATGTAATATCTTTGTGTGGTTCTGGTTGCTTTACAAAACGTCCTTTTCTGGTGCAGACATTGTCCCCTCCTCTGGTTCCCGGTCACATATTTCCCCTCTACCTCCCTGATCTCTTCCCAGCAGCAAGGAAAGGCGTGGCAAAATTCTGAAGCAGAAAAAGTCACTTTTAGTTCACTTCAGGATTTCTTCTTGAGCCCCTTTCCCCTCGTGGGGCCCATCTGATGTCCTGAGCTCTCTGCCCATCTAAGAGGAAATTGGATCTCAGGGTGGGATTTAGTTGCAAGGGGGCAGAGGAGGTTCCATGGAGGACCTCTCCCAGAAGGCATTTGCATCTAATAGAAGAAGTGGGAATTGGCAATCCTGGTATCCTTGAATCACATGGGAATTTGCCTAATCAGAATCTTTGATTTATCAGCCTTGTGTGCAATGCCCAAAACTTTACCTGATATAAGGTACGTTGCCAGGAATGTGGAACTTAGAACCTGGGTCAAAATCTTCCTCTGACCTTGGCACTGGTGGACATACTCCCTGATATTTTAACCTGGCAAGGGACAATATGACAAATGATCATGTTGACAGCAGCAGCTTTTGACTTTGCAAAGTAATTCCATATCTATTGTCTCTCTTTTTTTTCCTTTCCAATGTTGCGCTTTCGTTGGTATAGGGAATTCCTGGTTGGAAAAATTCCACTCTCAATGAAGATCAGCTATAGCTCTGTCATTTATAAAGTTAAAGAATTAGAAGGTTATTCAGGACACTGAAAGGTTAATAATAATAAGAGCTGGCACTTATAAGATGCTTTAAGGTTTGCAAAACACTTTACATGCTTTATCTTATTTGGTAATCACAACTACTCTGCGATGGAGATGCTGCGATCATTATTTTCCAGATGAAGAAACTGGAACTAAGAAAAATGAAGTGACTCACCGAGGGTCACACAGCCAGTCTGGGTCAGAAGTGGGATGTGAACATTCCCCCGTGAGCCTTTATCTCTATTCACTATGCCTCTCTACCTCCTTTATTATTTCATCTGATCCCCAAACAGTAGGTATTCTTTTCCCCCTTCTAACAGATGGGAAGACAGCTCAGTCAGTGAGGAACTTGCCCAGGGATGGTGGCAGAAGCAGAGCTAGAATTCTGATTATCCCAACTTCCCAATGAAGGATCTTTCAGTTGGAGTAGCCTAAAGGTAGGTTCATGAGATCATGCACTTAGAGTGGAAAAGGATCTTTGGGGCCATGTACTCCAGTCCCCTCATTTTATAGCTGAGGAGTCCAAGACCTTAGGCATGAGAGGTAATTCATTTAAAAGCACATAAGTGAGGGGCAGCTAATGGATAGAACACTGGCTCTGAAGTCAAGAGGACCTGACACTTACTAGCAGTGTGACCCTGGGAAAGTCACTTAACACCAATTGCTTAAAAAAAAAAATCACGTAATGGCAGAACCAGAATTTGAACCTATTTTTTTTTTACTCTGAATCTAATGTTCTTTCTAGTAGATCAAGTGTAGGGGTAGGTGTGTGGTGGGCAGAGAAAGAAGGGACAGAGGAGGCCAAGTTCTGAAATCAATGTATAATATTTGCTGCCTTATTGCTGATGTTAATGTTTTATATTCAATTATAAAATGCAAGCTAATGATAATATCTCACATTTATGTAAATAACAACTTGTAATTACATAAAATTTGAAGGTTTCCAAGTATAAGCTTAGTAGCTTAGTCGATCAATTACTCAAAATGTGATCCAGGGACTCCCCCAGGGTCTCCAGGACCCTTTGAGGGAGACTGTGAGGTCAGAAAGATTTTCATAACAATACCAAGTCATTTTGATGTCTAATAAGGTAAACATTAGTAGATATAATCCACATAAACAAAAAATCTTGGGGGGAAACCCCTCAATAATTTTTTAAAGAGTAAAAGGGTCCTGAGATTTAAAAAAAATCAGAATTGTTTGCTTAGTAGATAGAATGCTGAATTTGGAATCAGAAAAACCATCCAAAGCTCACTTCTGAGACGTACTAGCTGAGTAACAAGTCATTTGTTCTCTGTTCCTCAGGAAACTCCCTAGAACTTAGTCATTACATCATAGAAAGTTTACAGTCTATGGATAGATCTCCTATACCGGGAGTCCCCTGAGCTGAAGAAATCATAATTTGTTTGTTTGTTTGTTTTTCATTATGTGTCATTTTACAAATTCTACCCCCACCACAACAAACCTATGTGGTTGATAGCACAAGTATTAGCCTTACTTTACAGATAAGGAAACTGAGGTTCTTAGGGGTTTAAATGTATCACTCTAACCTTATCTGCCACTAACACACTTCTCCTTCCCTCCCAAACCTTCTGCTCTGACCAAAGTGATTTATTCAATAACGCACCTTGAATTTTCTTACCTCTATACTCTGGCTTAGATCATTTCCCATTTGAAACACCCTCAATACAGCTAGTATCAGAGCCAGCTCTCTTGATTCCCATCAAATGCTGTGTTTTTCCCATTCCATTCACTTCAATTGTATTAATTTTGTGGTTTGAAGACTTAAGGAAGGTTAGGGACATATTCTCTTCAGCTTACTATTTGTCCACGGTTGGAACATGGTCCTAGAGCTTGCTATTTAGGCCAGGCTTTACTGGCAGAATGACTTGGGAGATCATGGAAAGAAATTTCAGGTGCCCTTCAAATGAGTTCTGATGGCCAAGAAATAACAGAATAGATTTAATGGGCCATGAGTACCTCTTCCTTATACCGTTGCATAGTCTAAGTGAAAGCCTAAGGCAGAAAATGAAGCCTACTCATGCAGAAGGGTCCCAGTGCAGACTGGTTTCTTAGAAAGCGGCTCATAAGGCAAGACTTGGACAACAAATAGAGAGGAATAGTAGGAAAAAGTAGGAAATGGAAGGAAGCTCAAAAGCTCTCGAGTCTAACCCGTTCATTTGTAGGTGAGGAAAATGAGTTCCATGAAATGGAAATGATTTACACAAAATTTCACTGGTGGTGCAGAGTGCTGGGTGTGGAATCAGGAAATCTTGAGTTCAAATCCTGCCTTAAACACATATCAGCTTTGTGACCCTGGGCAAGTCACTTAACCTTTCTCTACCTCAGTTTCTTCAACTATAAAAAGGGAATCATAATAGCACCTACCTTCACACACTCATATTAGGACTACTTTGGACTCAGATTCAGGGGGCACACCAGCCAGTAGTATTAGGGCAATTGACCATACCTCTGAGGAAACCTTGAGAGGCTTCTCTATCACCACCCCCATAGGAGAAGCCCCTGAGGTACAAAAAGTCAGAACATTTCCAGACCTCAAGCTCCACCATTCCTGGTTGTAAAATTCCTTGCTGATTCGGCCATCAAAGACCTTCCATCGAAACTGGTCCACCAGGTAGCTGAAGGGGATGAAGGCAACCTTTTCCAATGCTATATTCATAAGGAAGTTGATCTCGCTTTCTGTAGACAGAGAGCAGAGCTTAGACATTTTAGCAGCTCTATAGAGCTTATAAGCTTATATAAGACTTATAATTCTTAGAACCTTAGTGTCAAAAGGGACAATCTGATATCATCTTTGTCTTCTAGTTTCTCCTTTCATTACTTTGACTTTTCAGGGAGGCTCTGAGAATTCAAATGCCCTAGTAGGGACCCCCAAATCAAGTATCTGAGCTGCCACACCCTAACATCCTACCTCCTACAGGAAGCCTTCCCTAACTCTTCTTACTTCCAGTACTTTCCTCTTTTAATTATTTCCTTTATATCCTGTATGTAACTTGCATATATCTCTGTGTGTGTATGTGTGTGTATCTAGCTATCTGTTTACATGTTGTCTCTCTCCATTAGGTTATAAGCTCCTTGAGGGTTCTTGAGGGTAGAGACTGTCTTTTGCCTCCTTTTGGGTCCCCAGTGGTTAATACAGTGTCGGTACATAGTAAGAACTTGATTGAATGATTGATCTCCCTTTCCCCACCTAGTTTCCTCTAGTAAGCCTTTGAGCCCATCTTGTCTTCCCACCCAAGAGCCACATCCTCCATTCTCCACAAGCCTCCCTTCCCAGACCTCCTGCTGAGGAGCCACCCCACCCACAAGCTCCAGGCACCATAGTCCTCTGCTTCAGTGGCCAGCAACTCTGAGTTGTGAAGGTAGTTGGAGGTGGAGATGGAGAGAACTACCACATCTCCTATAGCCTCATGGAAGCCTGGGTTGGCACCTTCTCGGAGTACCAAGGGCAGATCCTTATACTGCATGAAATATTGGATATGGCCCATCTCATGGAAGACAGACAGTAGATCTTTCATGTCCACCTCGGTGCACTGCTTTACCCTGAGGCAAAAGGGAAAGGGAGAGAAGAAAGTGAGGGTTAAATTGGAGATGAGGGAGGCCAGGGAAAGCTTTCTTATGTGGACAAGTTAAAATGCCTAGGATTGGTTAGACTGTAGAAGGGAAAGCATGATGGTATACAGTGGGTAGAGCACTGGATTTGTAATCAGAAGATCTGGGTTGGATCTTGGCTGACTTTGACCACCCAGCTGACTTGAGGGAATTTCTTCTCAGTATGAGACTGAACCAAATGGCTTTAAAATGTCTTCCAGCTATAAGTCCTAAATTAAGTGAGTAACTTCATTGTTTCCTTTAAGACCTTGTTGTTGTTGTTGTTGTTGTTGTTGAGTCATTTTCAGTCACGTCCACCTCTTTGTGACCCCATTCAGAGTTTTCTTGGCAAAGATAATGGAGAGGTTTGCAATTTCCTTCTCTAGCTCATTTTACAGATGAGGAAACTGAGGCAACTGAGGTTAAGTAACTTGCCCAGGGTCACACAGCTAGTAAGTGTCTGAGACTGGATTTGAATTCAGGTCTTCCTGATTTCGGGCCTGGCACCCTATCCACTGCATCACCTACCTTCCCCATAAATCATTTTTTGTTGTTTGTTTGTTTTTGACTCTGAGATCCCATTTGGGTTTTTCTTGGCAAAGATACTGGAATGGTTTGCTGTTTCCTTATTCAGTTCATTTTACAGATTAGAAAACTGAGGCAAACAGAGTTAAGTGATTTGTCCAAGGTCACACAGCTAGTGAGTGTCTGAGGCCAGATTTGAACTCAGGAAAATGAGTCTTCCTGATTTCATAATCTACTCTGCCACCTAGGGACTTGAACTTACCCATCCTTTAAGATCCAGCTCAAGCCCTTCCTCCTCCCTGAAGCCTTCTATGAATAGTCCAACCCAGGGATTTCTCTCTCCTCTAATCTCGTAACATATATTGTTCCTCTAAACTCATGGCACTTGCTGTCTGTATGACTCACTTGACAATTCACCATGTACTGTCTTGTAATGCCTCTTGTCATCTTATAACTGCTGTGGCATAGACTTTCATGTCCTTATATCCCACTTCCTCAAATTGGCCGTAAACTCAGGGATTATATCTTACACTGGGCTCTGCACACAGTTAATGCTAAAGAAAAAAAAAAGTATTTCTTGCAATTAATGTATGGAGAGTTTTTATGAGGGAAATGCCAATTAGTTACACCTGTAATCACAATGCCTTGACAAAAGTAAACGATGTTTTATTAAAGAGAGATTTCCATTCTTCAGAAAGAAACGTTTCTCAACCATCAAGATACTGAAGTGTTAGGCTGGATGACTAAGGATGTGGAGTGTGTGTCCCTGATATCACATAATCAGAGACTATTAGGGCTGGGAGGGATGATAGAGATCACTACCACTAAAATCGTCTATTTTTTTTGGTTTATAGATGGGAAACTGAGGTTTCCAAAGGGAAAGTGACTTGCTTAAGGTCACAGAGTGAACTAGAACCCAAATCTCTTGACTATAAGCCAAGTGTTTTTACCACTGCACTGAACTGCCTTTCTTTGTTTAGATGATTGAATTCAATTATCAAAAAGATGAGACAGACAGACAGAGACAGAAAGACAAAGAGAGAGGAGGGAGAGAGAGAGAGAGAGAGAGAGAGAAAGAGAGAGAGAGAGAGAGAGAGAGAGAGAGAGAGAGAGAGAGAGAGAGAGGGGAGGAGATGAAAGAGAGAAAAAGAAAGAGATAGGAACAGAGAGAAAGAGACAAAGAGAGACTGAGAGAAAGAAAGAGAAACAGAGAGAGACAGTGCCCTTTCTGATGCCAGAAGCAGGTCAGCACACACATCACTCTTCTTTGGCCTCTAAGTACCACCCTCTTCCATGAGCACCTGAAGTCCTTGCCATTGTAGAAGTCCCAGGCAGAGGCTTGGCATGACACATCTCTTCCATCCCATGGCCTCTCCAGCATTGATTTGAACCAGAATTCAGGGAGAACAGGGAGCAGCCCCAGAGACTGGAAGAATTTGTCAGCCTCTTCAAACATCTTAAAGGGTGTCCAATGCTACAAGGCAAGAAGGTAATATGAGTTACTGTCCTCTCCAGCTTGTCAGGGCAACAAGGGGAACTCATTCCTCCTCTATTCACTGGGACAGGCTGGAAAATGGGCAGTATGAGAGGAAGCATAATAGAGGTAGAGATCAAAGCGGGGGTGGGGGGAGTGGGACAGGGTCAGATTAGATACTGACCTGGCTCCTCATGGCTGTGGTGGCATCCATTTTGGTGGAAGAAGGAAAGGGTATGACTAGGTCAATGATGTTGGTCCAGGACTGAGCCCACATGTTCCCTAGGAGGTGCAGCAGCAGGGCCAAAGATAAGACAGAAGGGGAAAGGAAGGAAATAAGAAGGGATGGGGAGAGATGTGCTTTCTATTTACCCTTAGGGAAAAAAAGGAATTCAAGGTCCTCTCTTTCCCCTACTTTGGTCACCTTTTCTTTTCTGTTTTTTTGAAATAGTTTACTTTTTCCAGTTACATGTAAAAACAATTTTTAGCATTTTTTTTTTAATTTTGAGTTCCAAATTGTCTCTGTCTCTTTCTTCCCTCCTCACCAAGAAGGCAAGCAACTTAATATAGGTTATATGTGCGCAGTCATATGAAACTTATTTCCATATTAGTCGTGTTATGAAAGAACCCACAAAAAAAATCACCCAAGAAAAAATGAAGTTCTTTTAAAAAGGTATGTTTTTATCTGCGTCCTGACTCCACCAGTTTTTTCTCAGGAGAGAAAATTGTTAAGTCCTTTGTAATTGTCTTGGATCAATGTATTGATGAGAATAGCTAAGTCATTCACAGTTGATCATTATACAATATTGTTATTACTATGTATAATGTTCTCCTGGTTCTGCTCACTTCACTTTGCATCAGTTCATGTAAGTCTTTCCAGGTTTTTCTGAAACTATCCTGCTCATCATTTCTCATAACACAATAGTTTTCCATCACAATCATGCCATAACTTGTTCAGCCATTTCCCAATTGATGGACATTCCCTCAATTTCCATTACCTGGTCAGACCAGATAATGGACCAGTTCTGATCCCAATACCTAATATAAGATCAGAGAATATCAGAGCCGGAAGGAACCTTAGAGTCATTTACCAGAAGTTCTTAGCTTGGGGTCTATGAACTTGTTTTAAAAAATATTTTTCTAACTTTATTTCAATATAATTGTTTCCTTTGTACTCCTATGTATTTTATTTTATGAATTTAAAAATATCATTCTGAGAAGGGGCCCATAAACTTCACCAGACTCCTAGAGGGGTCCATGAGACAAAAAACATTTATGCCAGAACCTCCAATCTAGTCCAACTCCTTCAAAGATGAAGAAACTGAGGTACAGATAAGTGATTTACTCAAGGTCACAGATGGAGTAAGTAGTAGAGTCAGATTTCAAACCCAGAATCACTGATATTAAATCCAGTATTCTTTTCACTATACCACACTGTCTATCTTCTCTCTGATAACCTCCATTTATTCACCAGGCTTAGACCCTTGTTCCTGTGACTCTCCATCCCCATATCCTGGCAACACTCCCTCTCTTTTCAAATTCCTCTGACTCCTTCAGATTACTTTGCCTTTGCTCTTTTCAACTTACCCAATAGGTGGGCAGGAATGGGCCCTTTTAAGTTAATGTATTGAGACCCATAGTAATTGTAAAGAGCTCGGCGCACATAAGCATGTAGATTTAGGTAGAGTGGCTTCAGTTCATGGTAGAGCTGCTCAAGGTCTTTCTCCAAGGTAGGTGAATCATATAGTGCTCTCCATGAGGCCCCTGTATCTGTGTGACCTGGGATGGAAAAGATGGGAAGAGAAAAACGAAGCTCAGGTCAAAGGTTCCTGACATTTCCTCTAGGCCCCTACCATCCATCTTCCCAGCTCTAGCATCCTCTAGTGGGAAGAGTAGAGTTAGAGTTAGATTATAGTTCTACATTGTTAACTAGCTATATAACCTTGGTCAAGTTCTCTCACAGGCTAGTTTACTCATATGAAAAGTAGAGCCAACTGCCCTGATGACCTCACAGGATTGTTGTAATTGTAAGTAATATGTGGGAAAGAGCTTAGGTATGAACTAAATAATGTCCTTTATGAGTATGAAGTGGGGGTGATGAATACATTTAAAGGATTAGATCTGGTAGATAGAGTGTCTGAAGAACTGTGGACAAAGGTTTTGTACAAGCAGCAGCAACAACAAACATTCCAAAGAAGAGCAAAAAAAAGCAAAATGTCTGTACAATGTGGCTTTACAAATAGCTGAAGAAAGATGAAAAGGGAAAGGGAAAGGAGAAAGGAAAAGATATACCCAGTTGAATGCAGAATTCCAGAGAATAGCAAGGAAGGATAAAGTGGCTTTCTTAAATGATGCAAAGAAATAGAAGGGAACAATAGGATGGGAAAGACATGAAATGTCTTCAAGAAAATTAGATATATTAAGGGAAAGTTTTATGCAAAAATGGGCATGATAAAAAACAAAAATGGTAGAGGTTTAACAGAAGCAGGAGAGATCAAAATACACAAAATAATTATGCAGGAAAGATGTTAATATCACTGATAACCAATAACCACAATGGTATGGTCACTGATATGGAGCTAGACATCCTGGAGAATGAAGTCAAGTGGGCCTTAGGAAGCATTGCTAACAATAAGACTAGTGGAGGTGACAAAATTCCAACTGAGTTACTTAAAACCCTAGAAGATGATGTTGTTAAAGTCTTGCACTCAATATGTCAACAAATTTGGAAAACACAACAGTGGCCACTAGATTGGAAAAGACCAGCTTATTTTCCAATCCTAAAGAAGGGCAATGCCAAGGAATGTTCAAATTACCGAACAATTGCACTCATTTCACATGCCAGCAAGGTTATGCTCAAGATTCTACAAGCTAGATTTTAGTAATATGTGAATTGAGAATTACCCTAATAGCAGGATAGTTTTCAAAGAGACAGAGGAACTAGAGACCAAAATGCCAACATTCTCTGGATTATGGAGAAAGTAAGGAAGTTCCAGAAAAAAAAAAGAACCTGCTTCATTGACTACACCAAATTTGCCTGTGTGGATCACAACAAAATGTGGAAAGTCCTCAAAGAGATGGGAGTACCAGATCATCTTACTTGTCTCCCGAGGAACCTGTATGTGGGCCAAGAAGCAACAGTTAGAACTGAACATGGAAAAAATGGTTGGTTTAAGATTTGAAAGGGAGCCCAACAAGGCTGTATATGTCATCTTTTTTTATTTAACTAATATGCAGAGTGTATCATGCAAAATACCAGGCTGGATGAATCAAAAGCTTGCAGGGAGAAATATCAACAGTTTCAGATATGCAGATGATACCATTCAGATGGCAGAAAATGAAGAATTAAGAAGTCTCTTGATGGGAGTGAAAAAGAAGAATGCAAAAGCTGGCTTGAAGCTTAACATTAAAAAAACTCCAAAACAAACCTGAGATTTTGTCAAATGGTTCCATAAGTTCTTGGCAAATAGAGGGAGCAGAATGAAAATGAAAGGCAGTGTCAGATTTTATATTCTTGGACTCAAAGATCACTGTTAATGGTGACTGTAGCCATGAAATTAAAAGATTCTTGCTTCTTGGAAGGAAAACTATGGCAAATCTGGATAGCAGTAGTAATTTTGCCAACAAAGGTCTGCATTAGTTAAAGCTGTGGTTTTCTAGTAACAATGTATGGCTGTGAGAGTTGGACTATAATGAAAACTGGACTGACACTTTTGAATTGTGGCACCGGAGAAGACTTTTGAATGTCCCTTAGACAACAAGGAGATCAATCAGTCAATACTTAAAGAACCTAATTCAGATCATTCACCAGAAGATCAAAAAACTGAAGCTGAAGCTTAAACTTTGACCACAAAATGGAAAGAACCTGATGTTGGGAAAGATTGAAGGCAAAAAGAAAAGAAGATGGCAGGGAATGAGATGGATGGATAATGTCATGGAAACAATGAACATGAACTTGGACAGACTTTGAGAGATAATGGAGGATAAAAGGGTCTGGTGTGTGATGGTCCATGGGGGGTCATAAAGAGTTGGACCCAACTGAACAGCTGAATGACAATGAAAAATATCACGTAGCATAAATGCTACTTGATAATACTCCTTGTCTTATCTCCTACTGCAGCTCTAGGACCTGGGAAAAGGAAATCAGGAAATTTAAAATTCTCTACCTAGGGTTCCTTCCCCATATAGGCTGCCCCACCCTCTTTTAGGAAATATCTCTAAGTTTTCTTTCCCTTTTGTGGGATCAATGTCCTTGGTGAGCAGGGGGCCATTGAGGAGCTGCATCCTCAATGAGCTAGGCCCTCCAAGGGGCCACTGGAGTACTGTGGGGAATTCAGGTCCCATTTGCCTTACCATTGAGCCGGGCAGCCTTATTGCTGAGCTCCACATACTGACTGTAGATGGGGCGGAGCTGCTGGCCCACAGAATTCCGCCAACCTTGCCAGGCCCAAAGTAGTTCATCATAGTTCCGGGAGGAGGCCATCATCTCTGTAAGGTCTGAGCCCAGGGAGAAAAAGATTATGACAGGAATCCAGGTTCTACAGCCTAGGACTCTTGTACATCATTTCCCAGGCCCTCTTCCCACCCCAACCTCACTAACCTTCTCCGGCAAAGAGAAGAAATGGTCCCCTATACCCCTCATTCACATTTCTTGCCCTGCCATGCCCTGCCCTCTATTCTCTACAAAATTTCCATAGTTTCTCATAGTCTCCCTCTAGGCTCACATAAGATGAGCTGAAAGCCTAGAAGGCCCATAAAGGTAGAATCAGGGTAATAAGCAAATGCATATTCTAGAGCAGGGGGTCTTAACATGGGGTCTGTGGAATCCCCAAGGATTGGCAGTAGATTTTGGAGGATCCATGAACTTGGACAGGAAAAATTATTTTTACTAAGCTTTGTAATTTTACAAGTTTCATTTAATGCATTTAAAAACATTATTCTTAGGAGTCCACATGCTTCACTAGTCTGCCAAAGGGGTCCTTGGTACAAAAAAGGTTAAGAACTAGAGGGCAAGGATGAAGGCCTCCAGAGTTTTTTCCTCTCTAGCCCTAATCATGTCATAGATACTTGAGCTCTCTAACAATAATGCCTTCTTCCTACCCCTTTCTTTCCTTATTCTTCTGGACCCTGGGTGTTAAAGTGGGACCAATGATGCCTCTCAGGCAGTGTCTATACCTCCCCAATCTACTCCACCAGGGAGCAGAAGAGTAAGAAGATGGAAGAGGATGTATTGATAGGGAGCAGGAGTAGGACAGGGACCCAGTGGAGGGCAGGAGAGTTGCACCTCTCTCTGCTTTTGTCTCTCATCTCACCAGGCTCTAGGGACATGCAAGGTCCCTCTTCTAAGCACACATCAGCCATATTGTAAATTGTCTGCATATTTGCTAGAAGTTCATTGTACTGGAGGTGGAAGGAATAGGACAGATGTTACCCCTAAGCAGGATTCACCTTGCTCTTCACCCCTATCTCACATTCCCCACCCTCAAATACATGTGCTTCCTACTCCTCCAATTTCCAATCTTCCCCTATTTCCCATCAAGAAGAATGTACTTGGGGTGGCTAGGTGGTGAAGTGAATAGAGTACCAGCCCTGGAGTTAGAGTTCAGATTTGACCTCAGACACTTAACACTTACTAGCCATGTGACCTCGGGCAAGTCACTTAACCCCAATTGCCCTGCCTTCCCTCCCCCCTCCAAAAAGAAAAAAAAAAGAAAGAATGCACTTATGATCATTTGAACCCTTTATGCTATCTTCCTCCTTATGTCACCCCCCACCAAGTCCCAAAGTTCAGAGGAAAGATGCAGTTTCCTACAAATGCCAAATTTTTGATGCCTCCACCCCCCCAGTAACAACTGAAGGGCACTAGTCACAGATATCACCTGCATATCTATTTATCCCTATTCAAGGGACCAATATGAATAATATTAGAAATTAAACCACTCTTCGTGGGTCTATGACTTTCTCAACTTTCTCTGGGTTCCCAATTTCCTGTCCCTTTTCCTAGACCTTTCATTCTGGCTCCCTCAACTTGTCTATTTCCAAAGAGCCAGTCATCAATTGATGTATCACTGTGCCCTGTTCTTTCTTTTATTGCTCAAGGTGAAACCATCAACAGGATCTGAGCCCCACTATAACCTGGCATTGAAAGGACCAGCCCAGGAAGAATTTGAGGATAGCTGTCCTTGCCCTGGGCTTGTTACCTCCTTAAGGTCATCCTTGGGTAGGCTGGCCCTCTCCATTTCCCTCAGCTTCCACAGAATGTGCTTCAGTAGTGGGTCCCCAAAGTTAGTGGTGTTAAAGTGTCGAGCCTTTGTGCCATAGTGCAATGTGTGCTGAGCCATGAGGAAGTCCTTTTCCATCTGGCGAGGGTCCAGGAAAGAGGAAGTCATAGAGTGTTTCATGGGAGAGAAGAAAGGGGTCTTGGAGTACCTATATCTAGCTCTAGAGATACTCCATCCTCTCTCCTCCTCTCTGCCCCCGACCCCACTTCTACTAGCTTTTCCCTCATTCCTGCACATCTAGTGCCTGGATTCTCAGCTTTGGGAGGATGCCAGTCTAGGAATATTAGGAACTGGATAAGAAAGGAGACATGGGAATTCAGATGCAGGATGCACAGACAGATGGGAAAAAGCTACAGGTTCTTGTCTCAGAGTCTGGAGAGGCACTGAGAATGCCCTCATTTGAGTACTTAACCCTAGAGTAAGAGGCCCCATCATCCAGGATGCTCTGTCACCTCCTAGAAAGCCTGAGAAGACACTAAGAGGGCACTTGGAACATAGATTTAGTGTTGGAAGGGACCTTAGCAGCCATGAGTCTCACCCCATCACTTTACACATAAAGAAACTGATTAAAGTCCAGGGATATCAAGTGGCCAGAGT
The DNA here is from genome assembly GCA_011680675.1 of Gymnobelideus leadbeateri. NCBI lineage: Eukaryota > Metazoa > Chordata > Mammalia > Diprotodontia > Petauridae > Gymnobelideus > Gymnobelideus leadbeateri. The sequence continues at coordinate 65,070 of WOXC01001907.1, read as the reverse complement.
CACATGGGTATTAAGTATCTGAGAGTCATCAGGTTTGAAGCCCCATCTCTCTGACTCCAAGTCCAGTCTACTCTACCATCCTAGGCTTTCAAAAAATCTGGGAGCTTGGGAGGTAGCGAGCCCTGCATCTGTGTCCTATTGCCTTTAGATTCTCTTTTCATCCATCCCTGTCCCACGGAAAGTCTCAAAGAACTGGGGGCATTTAAATCTGGATAAGAGAAAACTTAGTGGGGAATAATCATAAGGGATTTGGGGCTAGGTATTTCCTTCCCCTCACACCCTGGGGAAAGTGGTGTATGGGACCCAAAGACTTACTGGGACATTGGTATGAAGGGTAAAAATAATAGGGCAAACCCTTGGGAGTGGATGCCACAAAGAGGACAAAAGAGAAGAGCCTGGGTGCCGGGGAGGGGAGGATTAAAGGGGCCCACCATCTGCTTGCGGTTATACTCAGTGATGTTGGTGTTGTAATTCCAAACGGCCACCATATATTCATTCCACACAGGTTGAGCTGTCTTGTCATACTCTTCTAGGAGGGCATTTGCTGCTGACTCACTTTCTGATTCGTTTTTGTGGAAGGTGAGGTAACTTTGGGCATAATTCTCTAGGGAAGAATGATAGAATCACAGGTCAGAACAGGAAGGGTCCTTTGAGGTCATCTGGTCCAATCTCCTTATTTTGTTGTTGTTCAGTCATGTTTGACTCTTTGTGTGGGCAGAGATACTGGAGTGGTTTGCCATTTCCTTATCCAGCTTGTTTTACAGATGAGGAAACTGAGGCAAACAGGGTGACATAACTTGTTCAGGGTCACACAGCTTCAGTAAGTGTCTGAAGCCAGATTTAAACTCAGGAAGATGAGTCTGAGAGAAACTGAGGCTCAGGAAATTGGTGTGGTTTGCCTAAAGTTATTCACCAAGTTAGTGGTGGTACTAAGACTAGAACCTAGAACTTCTGACTAGTGCTCTTTCCATTACACCACATTGCCTCTGGGAATAGTGCTGCTCAGACCTTTCCTTCTACCTTCTATCCAGCCCTTCTGGTCCTTAGTCCTACTTGAATTCTCAGTTCTCCCCATCCTGAGCAATGAAAGGCACTGCCCACAATAGCAAAACAGAAGTATGGAAGACCCAAGGGAAATAATCCGGTGTCTGTCCATAGCCAAAGGACATCCACGCTGGGAGGCTGCATGCCTCCTGGCCAATCAGAACACACTCCATCAGTGTGACGTCACAGGCATAAGTTGGTTAAGAACTTGGAACTCATAGGAAAGCAATTTCTGAGCTAGCTCATTGGCCATGTTGGGATCAGTACAGAAAAGGGAGGGCTTTTGCTTAGGGGCTATAAGAGATGGCCAGAGCAGGCCACATGTCTGATCCCTGCTCAGATTCCCAGGAAATAAGAGAGGTCCTGGAATCAGGCCTGTGCTAGGAACTTGGGAGGTAGTGAACCCTGCATCTGTGTCCCATTGTCTTTAAATTTCTCTTTTCATCCATCCTGGTGTCATGGGAAGCTTTAGAAAATTGGAGGTGTAGAGCGGGACGGGGACTTGGCCCTGGTCGAGAGGGGCGGCCTGGTAGCTGGCCCCAGGACGTCCCTGCACGATGGCGTCAGATGGAGGTAGCCGGAGTATGGAGTCAAAGAGGAAAAAACGTCGGGAGTTGGAAGAGGCTGCGGCCGGGGGAGAGGAGCCGCCGCTAGTAGTGGCAGTGGCCCAAGAGAAGGAGGAAGAGGATGAAGAGCGGTGGGTCGGGCCTTTGCCTGTGGAGGCAGTCCAGGCTAAGAAGCGCAAAGTTCTTGAATTTGAACGTGTATACCTTGAAAATCTTCCCAGTGCTTCCATGTATGAACGCAGTTGCATGCATAGAGATGTTATTAAACATGTTGTATGCACCAAGACTGATTTTATTATTACTGCTAGTCATGATGGACATGTCAAATTCTGGAAGAAAGTAGAAGAAGGAATTGAATTTGTTAAACATTTTCGTAGTCATCTGGGAGTCATTGAGGGTATTGCAGTCAGCTCTGAAGGAGCCTTATTCTGTTCTGTTGGTGATGACAAAGCAATGAAGGTATTTGATGAGGTGAACTTTGACATGATCAACATGCTGAAGCTTGGATGTTTACTGAGCTACAGCAAATGAGACAACAACTACCAGACATGGAATTTGGACGGCGGATGGCTGTGGAGCGTGAGTTGGAGAAGGTGGATGCAGTGAGGCTAATTAACATAATTTTTGATGAAACTGGACACTTTGTGCTCTATGGAACAATGCTAGGCATTAAAGTCATAAATGTAGAAGCAAACCGGTGTGTGCATATACTTGGCAAGCAAGAAAATATTAGGGTGATGCAGTTGGCTTTGTTCCAAGGGGTAGCCAAGAAGCATCTCTGCAACTACTATAGAGATGAAAGCATCTGAAAACCCTGTTCTTCAGAATATCCAAGCTGACCCAACAATAGTTTGTACATCTTTCAAAAAGAATAGGTTTTACATGTTCACCAAACGAGAACCAGAAGATACAAAAAGTGCAGATTCTGACCGAGATGTGTTTAATGAGAAGCCATCCAAAGAAGAGGTGATGGCAGCCACACAAGCTGAAGGACCCAAACGAGTTTCCGATAGTGCCATTATCCATACAAGTATGGGAGACATTCACATCAAGCTTTTCCCTGTTGAGTGTCCTAAAACAGTGGAAAACTTCTGTGTTCACAGCAGAAATGGTTATTACAATGGGCATACATTTCACCGTATTATCAAGGGTTTCATGATTCAGACTGGTGATCCAACAGGTACAGGTATGGGAGGTGAAAGCATATGGGGAGGAGAATTCGAAGATGAATTTCATTCAACATTGAGACATGACAGACCATATACTCTCAGTATGGCTAATGCAGGTGCCAATACTAATGGATCCCAATTCTTTGTAACAGTGGTGCCAACACCTTGGCTTGACAACAAGCACACAGTATTTGGACGAGTAACAAAAGGAATGGAAGTTGTCCAGAGAATTTCCAATGTCAAAGTCAACCCCAAAACAGATAAACCTTATGAAGATATCAGCATCATTAATATTACTGTCAAGTAAAACCAAATTTTAAAGTCCATTTTGAGAGTATATGTACATTAAAGTCATTGAAAGATGAAAAAATTTAAAGCTCCAAGACTGAATAACCTTCCAAACTAATCATGTATCTTAAGTGTCCAAAAGTATATTTTTGTATTTTACTAAAAATGATTTAAGATAAAAAAAAATTGGAGGTGTTTAATCTGGTTGAGAGAAAACTGAGGGAGAAGAAGAGCCATAAAAGCTGTCTTCATAGAGCTGGACTTGAAGTCAAGTAGACCTAAGTTCCCATATTGCCTCAGACACTAGCTTATGGGATCCTGATCATATCACTCTCCCTTAGCCTCAGCATCTTCATCTGTAAAATGGATATAATAACTGCACCTCCCTTAGAGGGTTGTTGTGGGGAATAAGACAATATTTATAAAACACTTTACAGACCTTAATGGGCTATTTAAATGCTAACCCTTATTATTATCATTATTTTTTAGTATTTTTTGTCTTTTTATTCTGAAGGGGGGAAGGCAGGGCACTTGGGTTTAAGTGACTTGTCCAAGGTCACACAGCTAGTAAGTGTTAAGTGTCTGAGGCTGGATTTGAACTCAAGTTCTCCTGACTCTAGGGCCAGTGCTCTATTCACTGCACCACCTAGCTGCCCCTATTTTTTAAGTATTTGAAGGTCTGTCATATTGGAAGAGGACTTGAGCTTAATCTAGTTGGCCTCAGAGAACAATGGATAGATGCTGAAGAAAGGCAGATTTGGCCTTAATGAAAGGAAAAACCTTCTGATGAGAAGTGCTAACCAAAATGGAATGGGTTTCCTCAGCAGATCTCTACCTCTGGAGGTCTTAAAATAAAAGCTAGGTGACCAATTGGCAGAGAGACTAAGGGGGATTTTTCTCAACAGAGAGACAAGTTGGATTCATTTACATCAGAAGGCTCATCTGAGATTCTTTTTTGCTTTTTTTTTGGTGGGGGGGAGGGCAATTGGGGTTAAGTAACTTGCCCAAGGTCACACAGCTAGGTTTTTGTTTGTATGTGTGTGTTAAGTGTCTGAGGCCGGAACTGAACTCAGGTCCTTCTGACTCCAGGGCCAGTGCTCTACTCACTGCGCCACCTAGCTGCCCTGAGATTCTTTTTTTTGAAAAAATGTATTTACTTTCAGTTTACAACATTCAGTTCCACAATCCCTTGAGTTCCAAATTTTCTCCCCCTTCCTCTCCTCCTTTCTCCCCCCACCACGTCAGCATGCAGTCTGATATAGATTCTACAAATACCTTCATCTTAAACATTATTCAAGTTGTAAAGAAGAATTATAACCAGTGGAATGAACAAAAAAGAAGGTAGAAAACAAAACAAAACTCTAAAGAGAGATAGAGTAGAAGTTTGCTTCACTCTGCATTCAGACTCTGGAGTTCTTTCTCTGGATGTGGGTATCCCTTTCCATCCTGAGTCTTTTGGAGTTGTCTTATAGCCTTGCATTGCTGAGAGGAGCCCCGTCTATCCAAGTAAGTCATCACAGATACAGTGTGTCTGTAATTGTGTACGAAGGTCTCCTGGTTCTGCTCTCCTCACTCAGCTCAGTTTCTCTAGGTTATGATGACTCTTCTGAGATTCTAAAGGACTCTGGCCTAATAACAATGATTATAACGATTCGGTTCAGCAGATATTTATTAAGCATCTACTAGGCACCATCATCTTTCCAGTCCCCCAGTTTGCGACCTTGACATCATTCTCAATATCTCACTCTTAAACACTCTACCTATCTAATCAGTTGCCAAATCTTATTTCTACTTCTGAAATATTTCTTGCACCTGTCTTCTTCTTCATTTTATTTTATTTTATTTTTTTGTTTGTTTTTTGGAGGGGGAAAGGCAGGGGCATTTGGGGGTTAAGTGACTTGCCCGAGGTCACATGGCTAGTAAGTGTTAAGTGTCTGAGGTCGGATTTGAACTCAGGTCCTCCTGACTCTAGGGCAGGTGCTTTATTCACTGCTCCACCAAGCTGCCCCAATCTGTCTTCTTTCTACTCACATGACTTTAGGTCCTCATCACCTCTAACCTGGGCTATTGCAATAATAGCCTTCTAACTGGCCTCTCTGATCATTTCAATCCATTCTCTACACATTTGCAAAGTGATTTTTCTAAAGGTCAAGTCTGACTATGTTACTGCCCTATTCAATAAATTCCAGTGGCTACATATTATCTGAAGGATCAAACATAAACTCCTCTGTTAGGCATTTAAGACCTTTGGCCCTGTTATAGCTTTCCAAAATTATTATAAATGAATCTCCGTCACAAACTGGAAGTCAAGTCGTATTCACCTCTATGTTTCTCACATGTGATATTCCGTCTCCCGTCTTTGTTCCTTTACACACAGGTGGTGGCTAGGTGGTGCCACAGTACACAGATCACTGGGCCTAGAGTCAGGAATACCTGAGGTCAAATTCAGCCTTAGACACTTACTAGCTGTGGGAGCCTGGACAAGACTTTTAACTTCTCAGCCTCAGTTTTCTCAACTGGAAAATGGTCATAATAATAGCACCTAATTCCTAGGCTTGCTGAGGGCATCAAGTGAGATAATATTTGCAAAGTGCTTAGCATAGTGCCTGGTACACAGTAGGTGCTTAATAAATGCTTCTTCCCTTTGCATTGACTGTACCTATACTTATAATGCCTCTTCACCACTGCCTATTAGAGCCCTTAGCTTCCTTCAAGACTGAGCTCAAGCATCACTTTCTCTCCAAGTTCCAGTCCCCCTTCCCCTGACTTGCCCCATCTCCCCAGCTGCTAGTGCATGAATCATCTCTCTGTCTCTTTCTCTGTCTCTGTCTGTCTCTGTCTTCCCCCCCACCCCCACCCCCGGCCTCGATTGCAGTCACTTTGAGGACAGGAATGATTTTACTTTTGCCTTTCAGTTTTTTGCACTTCCAGTATCTACTATTGTGTCTGGTGCATAGTGGGTGGCTAATAAATGCTTGTTAACTGATTGATTGCCAGTGACTGGGAATGAATTGCATTATTGAGGTGTAGGTGGCACAGTGCTAAGTGTTGGTCTTGGAATCAGGAAAGCCTGAGTTCAAATCTCATTTCAAATATTTACTAGCTGTGTGACCCTGAACAAGTCCTTTAACTTCTCTCAGCCTCAGTTTCCTCATCTGTTAAATGGGGGTGATAATAATAGAGCCTACCTTGCTGGGTAGTCATAAGAACTGAAAGAGATGAACACGTAGAGTGCTTGCAAACCTCAAAGGACTAGATAAATGCTAGTTTTTAATATCTGAGTATTTGCTGGCCCTCTTTCTCTGACAAAAATAAAGTAGCTTAATACATTTTTGTTTTGCCTTCATGATAATTTCATCCTTCTAAAAGTGGAGGAAGCAACAAAAGCAACTCTTATTCTAAGCCTCATTCTGACCAAAAAAGAACTGGTTTGCTGAAATAGAGGTGATAGGAATCTTCTGGGGAAGTGACTGCTCTATCTTAGTGTAACCACTAGGGGGTGCTATCTTGAAGCAAAAAAATGAAAGGAAATGGTGCTTTCTTCTCACCTCCACCCTTGAATGTTATCTTACCCATCCCTTCCCAACTCTTCCCTAAAATGATATTGAGGGCTTGGCAAGCCCTTAAGTCAATCCATGCTCCCATTTTGATTCTCACTCCACTGAAAGTCTTTGAATAGCCTAGGAAAGGACTGTGGGGAGATGGAGAAGTGGAGAGTGAACTCTATCTACTGGCTTTCTGTCTCCAAAAAAAACCAACCCTGCTTTAAAGTTCTTTTTTAAACTGTCTTTTCATACTGCCCAAGTCTATTTACCCATGACTCAGTAGCTTAGAGTAGATGGTCCTTTGCTATTTATTAATTAAAAAATTAAAATTATAAGATTCTTTCACAATTACAATCTCAGATCTCCTCCTGTAAGTAAGGTGGATTTTAGTGTGTGTAAAGTGTATTTTTGTTATTCTTTCTTAGAGTTTTTGTTTCCCAGGATCTATAGCTGTAACAGTTTCTTGTTCCCAGGTATTAGATATGAGTTCTCACAATCATGGTTCAAAACATCTCAACCATGCTTGAGCAGCATTATATAATGATCAATGATATAAATATTCACTGTGACTGTGCAGCAAGATACAGGGATGAGGTGATGTAAACTTGTGAGGATATTTCTGGCAATATGCCTTCTTTGTCTGTTGCCCTATAAAGCAGGTGTGCACTGGTCAAGGGGTGGGGGAACCTTAGGGTTGCATGCACAAGCTGGGATTCTGTGTGTGCTTTGATCAGACCCCATCAAGGCTTGGGGGGGTCTGTATTTGCCTAAACCGGCCCCCATTGAGGCTTGAGGGGATTTAGGGGAGTGCACAAGTTGTGCCTGTCTCAATTGACCCCATTGAGGCATAGGGGTAGTTGCCCCCCTCTTTCTCCCTGGCCTGTACGAGAAGGGTGATTAGGGAATGCTGTAGGAGTTTGTCCTCCTATTATTAGCAACCCTCTTGTGAGAAGACTGCACCAAAATAAAGGAAGATTTTTAACCCTTCTGAAGCTGTCTTCCTATCTGACCAGATCAAGAGTGAACCTGCACTAGCAGCCTTCCTGTATGCTAGTGCTATCTGTCTTACACCTCCCATGATGGATGATAAAACCTCAGTTATTATAGATGACGATTCAAACCTCTGTCCTATCTAGGTGTGTGTACTCCAAACTATCTACTGGCATCCTCTATTGCAATCACTGTATATGCAATTAATATACAAATGGAGATGCATTGGTAAATGTTTAACAACTGGCCTTCTGGGGGAAAAAAAAATAAGAAAAATAAGTATAAGGAAACACTTTTAAATCTAATCTTCATTATTAACATTTTCTCCTCCATTTTGTTAAGTCCAGACAATCATCAAGACAATCAATCAAGCCTTAATCTGTAGTATTTCCAATTTCCAAAGTATAAATGCTCACACTGAAAATCTGACAATTAGCCCTTGAAAACCAGTTTGAGCTGGTTCCAGCACACCTCTGTAGAGTATAGATATGAATCAGTGTAGCTATAGCTGGTCAGAGTTTTGTATGAAAAAAACCCCCAAGAATTAGAGACAGTTTAAGGAGACTTAAAAAAAAGTTTAGAGAAGATTTAAACTATGTAGGAAATGCCTACCAGGGGCATAGGGGAAGCATAGGGGGAAAGGGGAAAGAAATTTAATTTTCTCTGTCCTTTTGCTGATCTCAGGGAGCAATAACAGACAATAGCTTCAGTCTGTTCTAGCTACACACCCTTTGTCAGGAATTAGAATAGAATAGCTAGCAGAGGAGACAACCCAAACTTTTCATTTTCATTTATAGCACCCACTAGAGCATCCCTGCCTCCCCAGTCATCAGACTGTTGTCCTTCACTGTACTGCTGCCCTCTACTCCTCTCTAAACAATGCACTAGTGTCCCTGTTTCCCATAGCCCCTCCAACATTGGTCATTTCCCTCTTTTATCATCTTTGCTCGTCTTATTGGTGTAAAGTGGAACCTCAGAATTCCTTTCATTTGCATTTCTCTAATAATCAGTTCATAGTGGGGCACAGTGACCTGGTCTAGTCATTCTGGAAAACAATTTGGGATGATTCCCAGAAGGTTACCAAGTTGTGTGTTCTCTTTGATCCAACTATACTACTCCTAGGTCTATATCCCCAAAGAGATCAAAGAAAGAGGAAAACAATCTATATATGCAAAAATATTTATAGTAGCTTTTTTCTTCTCAAGGTAGCTAAAGATCGGAAACTAAGGAGGTGTCCCGTATTGGGAAATGGCCAAAGAAAATCTGGTAAATGAATGTAATAGATTATTGTGCCATTAAGAGATGATGAGGGGCGGCTAGGTGGCGCAGTGAATAGAGCGCCGGCCCTGGAATCAGAAGGACCTGAGTTCGGAGCCGGCCTCCAACACTTAATCCACACAAACAAAAACCTAGCCGTGTAACCTTGGGCAAGTTACTTAACCCCAATTGCCCTAAAGGGGCGGCTAGGAGGCGCAGTGAGTAAGAGCGTCGGCCTCGGAGTTGGGATGACCCGAGATCAGATCCGGCCTCAGAAAATGAGCACCCACGCATAAATAATGACTAGCCGTGTAACCTTGAGCAAGTTACTTAACCCCAATTGCTTTAAAAAAAAAAAAAAGAGATGATGAAACAGACAATTTCATAGGAAATTAACAAGACCTTCATGAAATGATGCGGACTGAATTAAGCAGAAACAGAACAATTTATAACATTATAGAAATAAAATTATAGAGGAAATGATGATGTTGTAGAGAAAAACAACTTTGAAAGACTTTAGAAAGCTGATTAATACAATGTTAAATGAATCCCCAGAAATGAAGATGAAACATAAACACTTACCTCTTAACAGTGAAGTGATCAACTTAAAGCTTTTGGACGTGGTTAATGTAGGAATTTATGCCAGACTATGCAGCTGTCTATTGAGGGATTTCATTTTCAGGTTGAAAAAAAAATGCTCATTTGGTGGAAGAGAGGTAGTGAGAGGGACAATTTAATTTAAAAATACTTGTTACTTGAAAAATAAAACAAATAAACTGTTTAAAAATCCCAAAGACCATGGAAAGCATGAATGAATGAGAACAGAACCAGAACATTTATACAATAGTATATATAATATTGTATATACTATACAATAGTAACATTAAAAAGAAAAGCAACTTTGAAAGATTCAAGAACTCTGATCAATGCAATGATCAAGCATGATTCCAAAGAACTTGAGATGAAGCATGATACCCACCTAAAGAGAGAGAGGAGATGGGCTCAGGGAGCAGAAAAAGAAAAGATGTCCAGAAACATTCAATGTGGCTTGTTTCGCCTGACTATGCATATTTACTAAAAAAGCTTTGTTTGTTTTTTCCAGTTAGGTGATACATGGGAGGGAGTAGAAGGTAAGGATAGAGAAGCCCCCCCCCCCAAAAAAAACCCCACCAAACAAAAATAATGGAGTCATGTGCAGAAGAGAACACAAGGAAAGCCAGAAAGAATTACAAGTAGAAAAGCTTTGAAAGTTAAACATTGAATTTATGCTATATATATTTTAAAATAAAAGCAAAAGACAGTTAGGTGGTGCAAGTGATAGAGCAACTAGCCCTGGAGTCAGGAGGACCTGAGTTCAAATGTGAGCACAGACACTAACTTTTTGACCCTGGGCAAGTCACTTAACTAATTACTGTGGTAAGAAAAGCAAGCTGTTCATAACAGAGATCCACAATTTCATGAACAATTCTCTTTTTCCTATTCTACTATGTTTATTGAAATGTCCATTTTATTGTGTGTTTATTAAGTTCAGAATAAAAAAAAAATAAAAAGGCCATGGAGACTGGGAGGAATCTCAGAAGGCTCAGAAAAGAACAACTCAATTTTCAAATTAGGGAAGAAAATAGAATCTGAAAACCAGTGACCTTGGTTCCCATTCCCAGGAAAATTTTAGAGCATAAAAAGAAATGGTTTGTGAATTTAGAAAAGGAAAGAATGATCTCAAACAACCAAATGGATTTCTTCAAGAACAGGTCATGACAGATGATTCTCATTTCCATTTTTCACAGCGTTAACAAGAGACTGGCAGATCAAGAGGATGCTATAAATAGAGTTTACCTAGATTTTTAGCAAATCATTTGACAAAGACACTCATGTTATCATTGTGGAAAAGATGGAGAGATTTAAAATAGACAATAATGCAATTACATGGATTTGGAACTAACTGAATAGCTGTTCCCAAGAATACTCATTATTGATTGGATATCAACTTGGGATGAAGTCTCCAGTGGAATGTTCCAAGGATCTGTTCATGGTCTTGGGTATCTTTTATGAAAGCTCAAGTGGCAAGTTTATTAAATTTGAAGATGCTTCAAAACCTAGGAGGAATAGTTAATACTTTAGATAACAGAGATCTGGATAGAGTAGAGGTGAAGATGAAATCTAACACAGATTAATAGTCATTTCGGAGGGTTAGACTTGAGGACTCAAAGACCCAAATCTCTTCTATACATTTCTTATATTCTTCCTTGTATATTCAGATTTGTGCCTTGAAAGGACAGTGATAATAGAAAAAAATACAGGATTGAGAGTCAAGAATGGGATTTGAATTCTGGTTGTGGTTTTTTATTACCAGTGAAAAAGCTAGAGGTTATATTTTGAGGCAGTCAAGATAGTGTTCTTGATAGAGAAGTCGGGGACTGTGGGATCAGAATGTTGCACCCCCTTTCAGATTCTGTTGTTTTATTGGTTGATTTTCCTTAAGTATTTTTCTTTCTTATTAGAAAAGATTCGATTGTGTGAGTGTAGAGCCACACATGAGCAGCTTTCCAGAGGACTGCTGCTGTGAATGGCTTTCAAGGTTCTGATTACATAGTATAGTGAACTCTCTATTTATTCAATAACAAATCAGAAAAAAACATTCACAGAAAATCAAGGTACAGCATTCACAATTTTACAACTTATCACAGAAGATCAAAATACAGTATTTACCATGTCACAACTCAACAACTTATCACTAAAATGGCCACATAGTTTTCACTAAAGTGATCACATGGTTTTCAACAAAGTACAACCATTTAGTAACTCAATCCTTTAGTAACTCAATCATTCAATCATAAAACTCAAAGTTCTCCATCCCTGGGGTACAATTAAGTTACAACTTCAACAGTTACTACTCTGTATCCTCTTAAGGGGTAGTGGAAAATACAAAAACCCATCCACCCCTAGGTCACAAGTATAATAGTGATGGGGTCCTTGTGATGTATATATGTCTGTAGTATCAATCTGTAACATCAGTTTGTAAGTGGGGTGCTTTGGGATCTATGTCTGTAAAATCAATTTGTAAAAGCAGTCTGTAAAATCACACTTCCCTCCCCCCCCAGCCTCCGAGCATTGACTCTTCCCCTTCCCCCTTCCAGCACTCTGCCCAGCAACAACTCATGACCTGTTTATCTCTGCTTGAAACAATAAGTTATGTAAATGTTATCTCCCTTAGTTAGAGTGGCCAGCCCCACCATAAATTCTTCAATACTTTATCTATAGGGTAACTCTTTAGTCAATTATATACCCACACTGTCTCTGATGACCTTGGTGGGTGGCAGACTGGGCACTCTTTAGTGATGTATCAGGCCTAAAACCACACCTCCAGTTAGCCCCCCCTTGAGCTATTTCCCAGTGAATCATGGGCAATACACCTGCACAGTTGATATTAAAAGCGCATGGTCCTTTGAGCACTGACCACTCCTTAACTCCTCCCTGATCCCACCCTAGTTAGCATAATTGACACCTTAAAACTATGCCTGCGGCCTCTTCAAGTTTGCAGGTTCCATAAGAATCTAGCCCGCTGTTCGCTATAGCATAACAAAAAACTTTACAATTTCGGCTTCAAAGTTTTCTTGAGCCTGGTGAATTCCTTCCAGACTGGATGCCAGGGAGGTATCCCTGGCAGAACCACTTACCCTCCCCCCCCTCCTTATCACCCTTCCCTCTTCAATAGCACCTGTCTTGTAGGACTGTTGTGAGGATCAAATGAGTTGATATTTGTAAAGCCACCTGGCACATATTAGACACTACATTAATGTTAAATAAAAGTTTCTGATAGATCAGACTAAACCATAGATTGCATTACTGCACTAATATTTTTTCTTTGACAATACAAATAAAAGGAAGCAAGACAGTTCTTTTCCTCAACGAGCTTATATTTTAATGGGGGGGGGGAGATTACACGTAAAGGGGAGAAAGAAAAGGGGGGCACTGTAATATATGGTACATGGGTAAAACCAATTTACTGTTACATATGCTTATTAAGTTGGATGGTACAATAGCAAGACTTACACTTATCAACACATGAAATCAATCTTTATTGACTATTCAATAATACGAAAATCAAACCCTCCAGGAACAAATTGACTGAACTCCTAAATGTTCCAGTAAGTATGTTTCATCCTAGTGCACATGACAAGGTTCTGTCCTTGTCCATCAAAGCCTACAGTCATCCTCTGAAATAGCATTCTGGCATGTCTCTATCAATTAGTATTTCTCTCAACTGAACATAGGATGTTCACATTTCCAAATGTGAGGAATGCAGGAGATTCTCTCCTAGTCTTTACTCCTAATAAGTTCTCTGGCCAAGGATGTTTGTAAATGACATCTAAGCTCTGGTTATCAATAGATTACCTATGCTTATAATGAAAGGAAACTCTCAATAAAAGTTTCAGTTAATTATCAACTATTTATTAATTATCTACCAGATTTGGTACATTATTGTACCAAAATGTACCATGCATACATTATTAGTAGTTGTTTTCCAAGTCACATACATCATTAGTAGTTGAATACCAAATTTGGGGAACACATACATCATTGCCAAACTATACCATGTATGTATCATTTTATTACAGAAAAACAGCAATTGTTCATCCTCATCATCAACATATAGGCAATATGTGTCATGTGGCATGATTTGGGAATTATGACTAGGGAGTGATTTTGAGTCCTAGTTCTAGGAATGATATGGTGAAAGCTCACCTATCAAAGCCTACTGACCTAAGGACAGAGTTCAAGGTCTTTTGGGAGAAGACAATGATGCTGAAGTGTATATTGCCCCACTGGGGAAAATAGTGACCTGGCATAGCGGATAGAAATCTTGTTTTGGAGTTAGAAAACCTCAGGTCAAATCCTGTGTTTGGCACATCCTGAGTGGCCATGGACAAGTCATTGAGCCACTCAGTGTTCTAGGTAATGCTTAACTACAAGTAGATTTGCAATTTGCATCAGTGGAGGAAGTTTTCATACTCCCAATACTCATGAAATCCCAAATCTAAACCTTTCCCATTATCTACAAGTGTTCTACACATATCGGGCACTTAATGCTTGTTGAATGAATGAATCCATCTTTTACTAAGTGTAGTTAACTAAGACATTTAACCAAGAGGTAACATAATACAGAAAGATAAAGTGGAAAAATTTGGAGTCAGAGGGCCTGGTTATAATCTAGTTTTGGCAAGACACTAATCTTCAGTTTCCTTATTTATAAAGAACTAAGGTTCAACTAGTTAACCCTTGGAATTCCTTCTGTCTGTAGATCACTTATAACTATCAATGAGCTACAATTTCATATATTTGGTTACTCCTTCTACTGAAATAAATTTTAAATATGCAGCAACTTAAGTCAATGGATTTTAAAAATCACTGTGGGTTGAAAAATTCACCTCCAGTGGCCAACCTGGTTGATGGACTTCTTCAAACTTAGCCAGGCTGATCCTTAGATAACAGAATCAGGGCCTGTACTTAAAAGCTTCCACTTCATCCAAAGCTTAATCTCTGCTGGTATAGCTTTAAGCTCACTAAAGACATTTTTTCATATCCTCAGTACCTACAGCAGTACCTGGCATATCATAGGTGCTTAGTAAATGTTTGTTGAATAAATGAACAGAAGCAGTCAATTAGTCACTCAATAAACATTTATTAAGTATCTGCTATGTGTCAGGCACCATGCTAAATGCTAAGGATACAAAAGAAAGGCACAGAAAGACAGACAAAAGACAGACCATGTTCTTAATAAAGCAGCTCACAGTTTAATGGGGAAGTTAGTATGCAAAAACTCTGTAAAAATTAGGTATATATAGGATAAATTGGAGATAATCAAGAGGAAGGTGCTAGAATTAAAGCGGAGCGGGAAAAGCTAGGATGTTAGCTAGGACTTGAAGGTGTCCGGGGAAGCCTGGAGGTAGAGATGGAGAGGGTCAGGAGTCATGGGAATAGGAGAAAACCTGGAGTGGTGAGATTGTGTGGCTTGTGCAAAGAATGACAAAAAGACCAGTGTTACTAGATGGCAAAGAACATATGCAGAAAACTGGAAAGATTGGGGAGAGGCAAGTTGATGAGGTTTGGGGGTGTTGGGACCCTGAGAATGCCAAGGCAGAGTTGCCTGGAATAAATTCACACACTCAAGCCTTCTTTCAGTCATGTGGCAAAATGTTTATTAACACTTTAGCAAAAGCAGGCAAGAATCCTTATGGAACCTGTGAAAGAATGAGGATGGTGCTAGGGCTTATATGGAAAAGGGTCATGGGAAAGGAATGCCAGGGTTGCTAATTAGGTAATCTAGGGATCCAGGTGTGTTTGGGAGTTATGGATGGAAAAGTGTAGGGAGTATACCAGACATTGGGGGAGTTGTCAAGGGATTAACCTTGGGGATCTGGTGCAAGGGAGTTCTTGGGCCAGCTAGGGGCAAAATTCCTTGGACCAGGCACCTCTCTGTCTGCTCTGATAAGAGAATGGGTTCTGCAACAAGAGAAAATTTTCTCACAGGACAGAGACCTACTGAGAAATCAGGAGGCTTCCAGAGACATGATCTTAGGGCTGGGGCATGAGCACCCCATCATTCTCCTTTCAAACAAGTGGGACCCAAAGTCTTTTGGGGTAAGAGGTGAAGTTCTTGACTTCTGAAACTGCTTCCTTCCGGCAAGGGGCATAGAGCTGTCCCTGCCTTACTGGGGCCCCTTTCAAGGGGTAAGACTTTAGAACCTGACTGATGCCAGGTCCAGTGGATTGAGGGCCTTTGACTCAGGTAAAGGTTGGTATGCAGCCCGAGTAGTCATCTGGAAATTGATGGCCTGGAGCCTGGAGGAGACAAATCTGGCAAGGAGATTAAGCAAATAAGAGTCAAACAGGAGTAAAAGGAATACGAACAGGAGCAAAATAAGTATGGGGGTTAGTAGAGAAAGGAGCCAGGATCCCCATGAAGAGGATGGCTTGGGGGCACTGAGGTTGTCATGAATTTCTTGCATCCAATTAGCCTTTTCCAAAATAAGTTCTGTAGGGATTTCCACCTGCCAAGAATCGTTGATATACATACAGCAAGAGGTGCTTGCAGGGCACACACACCCTGCTGGAGGCAAACATAGTCAAGGGCAATTCTGTAACCTAGCACATTTGCTAGGGAATCCAAAGATTGCTGGATTTCCCAGGGACTATACACTGTTTCATTTGCCAGTTGGTGAATGTTCTTTGTAAGGTTAGAGAGAATAAATTCATGCTGTAGGTGACCATACCAGGACATGAGATACTCTGCTTCCTTCTTAAGGGACCAGAGAACATTTCCCCAGAATCCAGGCTTTGCCCTTTTCAAGGTGGAAGTCCTGGTCTTTGTGACATTGAAAATAGCAAGGAGAGGTGGGGCGCTCAAAACCCAAGTGTGTACACCCAAAGTCCTTGTAGGGTGTTAAACACTGGGTGGGCAGAATGGCAGTTCTGAGGTCTTGCCATGTAGTGGCCTTTTGTTTCACCTCCTCCCCAAATTTTTTTGCCACTTGGTCCACCCATCCCACAAAGGACAGGGAAAACAGGGGCAGGGGAAAGGGGAAAAAGTGATGTAGATGCTCCAGGGACCAAAGCCCTGGGGGCCACATATCGAGTTGGTTTCCATATTGAGTTGGTTCTTGGGGGGTTATATTTAGCTATGAGCATCTTACAGTTCTGTTGCAGTGTGATCCTGTGAGAGGGCCATAAAAGGGGCGGCTAGTTGGTGCAATGAATAGAGCACCGGCCCACCAGCTCTGGAGTCAGCAGGACCTGAGTTCAAATTCTGCCTTAAACATTTAACACTTACTAGCCGTGTGACCTTGGGCAAGTCACTTAACCCCAACTGTCCTACCTTTGTCCCTCCAAAAAGCAAAAAAAGAGAGAGAGAGAAAGAGAGAGAGAGGGCCATAAAAGACTTAATGTAAGGGAGGTCTGTTTCCCTCCTGGATGACAGTATAGATCTAGCTGTAAGATAGTATTATATAATTTTTTTAAAGCAATTGGGATTAAGTAACTTGCTCAAGGTTACACAGGTAGTCATTTTTATGTATGGGTGCTAATTTTCTGAGGCCAGAACCGATCCCAGGAATCCTCCCGACTCAGGGGCTGATGCTCTTACTCACTGTGCCACCTAGCTGCCCCAAGGATAGTATTATATTGCAAAGATCTGAAAATGGGCCAGTGCCCTTGGTCCTCCAGGTAACACTGAGGCCAAGCTATATTACAAGTCATTTCTTTTTGAGGTCTCAGGAGAAATATAACTTTTCCCAGTTCATTTAGAGGCAACTCAGGGGTGACTTTTTGGGGACTGAAAAAGACTGCCCCATTTCTTTGCCAGTAAGCCTGTGAAACCAGAAAGCACCTGCAGCCACTCAAGGTCCTTGGGGTGCCAGAGAAATGAGAGAAGTAGGCATATGCTTTTAGATAGGGTGTCCCCTATGTGGGGGAAGGTGTGCTCAGGCCGATGGCCTAGAACCATCCAACCTGAGAACTTGAGAGGGTCAGGCTCCAAAGGCACCTCCAAGCCTTCCTAGGTGCTTGGAGTGTGGCCCCTAACTCTAAGTGAAAAAGGGATAGCGGGAAGAGGCTTATGTATCATTTGATCTTGACAGGAGGAGGGCTTGAGAATCAGGCAGGTCTGTACTGGGCCACCAAGTTTGGGGGTGCTGGGACTCTGAGGATGCCAAGGCAGAGTTGCCTGGAATAAACTCACACACTTAAGCTTTCTCTTAGTCAAGTGGCAAAATGTTTCTTGTTAACACTTTAGAAAAAGCAGGTAAGGGTCCTTATGGAACCTGTGAAAGAATGAGGATGGTGTTGGGGCTTATATGGAAAAGGGTCATGGGAAAGGAATGCCAGGGTTGCTAATTAGGTAATCTAGGGATCCAGGTGTGTTTGGGAGTTATGGATGGAAAAGTGTAGGGAGTATACCAGACACTGGGGGAGTTGTCAGAGGCATGGACCCTAAGGATCTGGTGCAAGGGAGTTCTTGGGCCAGTCAGGGACAAAAAATCTTTAGGCAAAGCACCCCTCTGTCTGTTCTGAAAAATAGAATGGATTCTGCAACAAGAGATTTTCTCACTAGAACAGGGGTCTACTGAGAAATTAGGAAGTTTCCAGAGACATGATCTTAGCACTGGGGCCTGAGTATGCCGTCAAGGTAACATATGCCTCCGAACTTCAAACAGAATTTTATATTTGATCCTGGAGGTGATAGGGAGTTACTGGAGTTAAATAAGTAGGAAAGTGACATGGTCATTACACCTGCACTTTAGGAAGATCTCTTATGCAGCTGAGCAGAGGATAGGCTGCAATGAGAACAAACAGATGCCTTATGCAATAGTCCAGGGGTGATATCACCCAGGTAAAATAGATGAGACTTAGCAACTAATTGGATGTGGAAGGGCGAAAGGGAGGAATCAAGCAGGACATCTAAGTTATGGGCCTGGGTGTCTGAGAGGATGGGAGTACTCTTGTTAGGATGAAAGGAGGGTTCCTTTCTTTTTTTCCTGGGAGGAAAGATAATGACTTCAGTTTTGGACATATCGAGTTCAAGGTGTTTATAGGACATACAATAGACAACCGGAGATGTAAGACTAAAGGTCATCAGAGAGGTTAGGGCTGGATAAGTAGAGTTGAGAATCGTCAGCACAGAGAGGACATGAAAATTCATGCATTGACGGGATATATGGAGAGTGAAGAGAGCCCAGGACAGAGCCCACGGCTAGCAAGCATGACTGGATGAAGATCCAGCAAAGACTGAGGAGTGGTCTGATCGGTAGAGACCCAGGAGTAATGTCCCAAAAACCTAGAGAGCAAAGAGTATCAAGGAGAAAGTGACTGACAGTGTAAAAAACTGAAAAAGTGGTCAAGAAGGACGAGGACTGAGAAAAGGTCACTAGATTTGGCAACTGAGAGGTCGCTGGTCACCTTGGAGAGAGTTCTGAATGATGAGGCCAGAAGCCACGTCCTAGAGAATTTAGAAAGGAGAGTAGTGAGTTTTTTCTGAGGATGAGAGAGAAGTGGGTATGTTTGTATGTATTAGGGAAGTAGCTGATAGACAACGAGGAATTAAAAACGTGAGGGAGTAGGGATGATAGAGGAGCCAATCTGCTGTAGACCATGGGATGGGATGGGATCACCTGTGCAGAGAGGTCTTCACAGGTGTTCTCTGCCACCATCTCCACCTTGACCCCTGAAGTGGCCTGGACACTTCATTTTGTGAGAGAGGGATCATGGTGGAGATGGTGGCAGAGGTAAGCAGAGGAGGAGGGTAGAATTCTTGGTGAATACTTTCAATTGTTTTCAGGGAAATATGAGGCAGGGTGTGGCGGATCTGTGGGAATTTTGAAGAGGGACAAAATACTGGAAAAGCTGCTCCTATGAATGGGAAAGCGAGTCAGTTTTGGAGGTGTAAAACAATTGCTTTGCTGCTGTGAAGGCCCAGTTAAGATTATATAACATAAATTTGTGGTGGACTGTCAGCATAGCATTTATCTCTAGCTTTGTTTAGCTGCATGTGAGTAGATCATAGAGTTAATGCAGGGGTGAGACTTGGAAGGCCTAGATTGGCAATGGGTAAAGGATAGTGGATAGAGCTCTGGGCCTGGGGTCAAGATCTTGAGTTCAAATCTGGCCTGTATAACCTTGTTTGCCTCAGTTTCCTCATCTATAAAATGAGCTAGAGAAGGCAATAGCAAACCACTCCAGTACCTTTGCCAAGAATACCCCAAATGGGATCGTGAAGAGTTAGACCCTTGTGAAATGGCTGAACAAGAGGACAAGAGATTGAGAGGTTAGTGTAGAGTTGAATTGGTTTACGAAGCTATCAAGATGGAAAAAAAGGATAGTGAAAGGCTAATGGTCTGGGAAAGAATGAAGTAGTTGAGGGATTGGAGGTCAAAGTGATGAGGAAGAACCAGGTTTGGGATTGTAAGGCAGAGGGAGAGATGAAATGACAACAGATTGCAGTTAAGGGAGTTTCATTCAGTGTGTGTACGTGGAAGTGGTATGTTTTGCAGTCATGGATAGATCTAAGCATATGAACACTCATTTAACAGGTAAAAAAATCAATTGAAGCAACAACATCCTTTAGTTTCTCATCAGTGTCAGTTATCCACATGTGGGATGAAGAACCTGAAAAAGTGTGTGTGTGTGTGTGTGTGTGTGTGTTAGGGCTCATGACCTGGAGATGGGTGAGAAAGTTGTATTAGCTGTACCTGACTGAACTCACTAGCCCAGAAATGGGAAATGGAACAGTGGAGGTGGCCTAGAGCTCTGGACTTCAGAAAACTTTGTTGGGCAGTTCTTATCTAGAAGGCTATCTAGAAGCTAAAAGAAAACAAGGCGTGGGAGTTTTAAATATATTTATTTAAAAATTTAACTAGATCCTGAAAAAGGGTCAGAATCAAATACAAACTTTTACCCTCAAAGCACTTCCGAGCCTACTGGGAAAGTCAATTCTATCATTGCTCCTAGAATGATTGTGTCCATCTTTTCCGGCCAAAATGCTTCTCTTGTTACTTCTCATCTAAGAATATAACCTGAGGACAGGGACTACCTTTGCCACTGTGCTTGTATACCCAGTGCATGGCATGGGGCTTGGAAAATAGTGCTTAAATAATTTATTCTTCCATTCATTTATTCACAGGGGAAGGAACAAAGGACAGTAAATGAGCACCTATCCTTCAGTATGAGGCTGGGCATCACTGCAGCTGGAGCTGAGGAAAGATTCCTACATCACTTCAGGGGATCATTTTATGGGGTCTAGGGTTGAGTAGTGTAAGTGGGAAATGAAACCACACAGGGATGTCAGCAATATCCCTGGCACTTGTTTATAAAGGCCTTGAGTAAATCTTGGGCATTTTGGAGTGAACTATAATTGGCACCCCACGGCCTGGAACAGACTATAAACTCCATCTGAACTTTATTTCTCCTGTGCTCCCTACATCTTGGCAGGGTTCTCTGCTCACTGTTATTGTTTAATTACAAATCTGTTGGGCATAGAACTATAAGGGATTAAAATAGTAACTGATGCCAGGAAGCTAGCTCAATCTCACATTTCTTAGTCTCATTCACATCTTGGGTGGTCTCCCTTTCCCAGTAGTCTCCTTCCCCTAAGGAGGCAGGAAATAAATGACACCCTCCTCAAGTAGACCCTGGTACCACCCCCAACTCCACCCCACCTAGGGCCCAGACTCAGGTTGGATTGAGCAATGGGATAGATTAAGCCCCAGGAAAATGAGGGACAAGGATTTGACTTGAGGCCAATGAGGGACATTCCATAAAAGATAAACAAAGAATGAAATTCACTACTAGTCATAATTTGGGCACTTTTAGGAATAGGACAGTGACTGTGACAAGGCACTTTTAATTTCAGCAGGAAGCAGAGACTCACTTAGCTGTTTCTGTGTCTTGGGCATGTAGCATAACACTTTCCCTCAATTCAGTTGAGGGGGTTGTAAGCAAAAATACCAGGATATCACAAGGCCACTGCTGGAGAAGAGATTGCCATGGATGGTGGCAGGGCTAGGCTAATGAAAAAAATCACTTGAAGTGTGGCTGCTTGGGCGGAAGAAGCTTCCAGTTTGTATCTTTCTGTTTTAATTACTTTTTTCTGGCTAGTTAGCTGCTCAGCTCAATTGTTTCTATGCTACTGAAGGACACACAAAGCGCTGTCAGTGTTCTACTTTTTGGCCACTCCTCCACCCCCAGACAAAGGCACAGTCACCCAGACCTAGTTATGGCTTTCCAGGAAGCCTGTATCTAAGAGCCTGCCTACTCAGCTTGACCCAGATATCTCCCCAAATTCTCCTCCTGGACGTCACACTCAGTCAGGATGTGTACCAAGTAGACAGTATGCAACTGGGACTTTGGTCCTAGGGGGTAAAGGAGTCCCCCATTTTTCCTTGACCTTTACAATAGAGATCAGAGTCTAGAGAGAAGGCTGGCTAGAGGGAAAGTAGTGATTTCAATGCAGCATGCTAAATGGATGCCAGGTTGGGGGAGGAGAGGATGGAAGACTATTTCTGTTCTCTGTAGTACTTCCTTTGTTCTTCTGTAGGAGGATGATTCAGAATGGGGGGTAGATACTTAGGAAAATCGGACATGAATAGGAGAATACTGGACCTTATTGCTTGATGCCTTAAGGTATTAGAAGTCCCAATCTCCCAAGCTAGTCTTACTATGGGGGGGGGGGGGGGCAAGATGTTAGGGAATGGTTTACATTTTAGGAAAAAGAAATGGATCAATAGATTTCATTCATATAGGTTCTTGGTAGTGGGATTCTTTGAAATAGGGAGACACTAGTTAGCTTCTACTGAGCATACCATACCTGCCCTACAGAGGTTTTGTTAATAAGCTGCAGGAAAACAAGCTCTCTCCCAATTCCAACTTCATCCCCCTTCAGATCTCCACCATGGAAGGAGTGGGACCTCTACTGTTCCCTGTTGAGGCAGAGTGGTCCTATAGCATCTTGCAAAGTTAGGAAAGCTTGACTTAATTAGAGAAGCCAGAAAAAAGGAAGAAATACAGGAGGAAGGGGAGAAAGTAAGAAGAAGAGATTGGTAAAGAATAAGGTGGAGGTGGGGCAATTTAGAAACAGAAGGAGGTCCAGAGTCCATCAGACTGAGCTCCCTCTGTCCTTAATAGCCAAAGCTCTGTCCTTAGCGTGTCTTTCGTTTCGCAAGAATCCATCTTCCCCTCTTCTCTCCACATGGTTTTCCATTTCCTTTCAGTCCTGGATCTGTCTCAGGAGTGTCTCAGTTCTACCTCAGAACCAAAATAAGGCTCCTGTTGACGTTTGAGGTAGCGCATCTTATAGGCCAAGGCCATTACAGTCACAAGCAACACCAGGCCCAGGCAGAGCAGTATCCACTGCCCTGCCCTGGCCTGCCCGGGCTCCAGCTCCATTCCCAAGAAGCTGACTTTGTCACTGTTGGGGGCACTGGAGGCACCTAGGGGGTAGGGAAGAAAAACACATGAGAAGAGAATGGGAAGAAGGGAGAATGGGGTTCTGGCACATATGTGGGAATCAGGGCAAGGTAAAAAGGAGTGGGGCACCTAGCCATCTTCCCGTCGTACCTAGAGCCAGGTCCTTGGGAGAAATGGCCATATACTGGTCTCTAGCCCACCTCCCAGCCCCAAATATAGGTTCCTTGCCAATGCCCAGGTAAGGGACTCATATAAGCCCTGAAAGTTAGAAGCAGAAGGAACCCTGGAGATCTTTTAATACATCTCCCTTATTTTATTATTAATATTATGTCTCCTTTGGGAATTGGAGTAGAAATCAAGGAAATTTTCATGGAGGAAATGGCATGTGAGCTAATACTTGAAGAAAGATAAAGATTTTGAGAAGTAGAGAGGAAAAAGGTTTTAGGAAATTAATCTAGCAGTGGTAGGGAGGGTGGATGGGGAAGTGATGTATGCTGAAGTACAAAGGCAGTAGGCAGCATGGGGGAGTGAAAAGAAGATGGATATAGGAAGCAGAGAACCTGGGTCAGAATTCCAGCTCTGCTACCTGTTATCCATATAACTTCCTGTCTTTGGACCTCAGTTTCCCATTCTGTAAAATTCAATTCCTTCATTTTGCAGGTCCAGAGATGGAAAGAGACTCTGCCTAAGGTCCCAGAGTGAGTGAGCAACAGACCTTGAATCTTATTGGTCAAGTTCTGACCAGAGATCACTGATAGGGTACCAACTCTACTCCCAAATAGAGTGCATCTGATACTCTGAGAGCAGGTGGGTGCAGTGGTCAGGTTTGTAACAGTTAGAAAACTCCTTCCTCTGCATTTACTTGGACTCAAGCCTGTGTCTAGGCGTAGAAAACTAAAGCCTTGGGTAAGATGTAGGGGTTGAGGCTGAAGCAGGGATGGTAGCAGTACCAGAATATGGAGTCCAGTCATACTGAGGCCAGCCCAGTATCTCTTCCTGTTCCTTGTTCTTGGTGATGAGCCAGTCCAGCAGGGGCTGGAAGTAGTTCACAATAGCCGTGGCTGACATGTTGGGCTGCCCCGTGAGTAGCATCATAGCCTCTGGCCAGGGCTTACTGCTTCCCAGTTTCATAGCATCCCTGGGTAGAGTTTCAGGTTTGGGGAAGATGAAAAAAAAGAGGGAAACAAACAGTTAGGCCCCCTGCCCTCTGGTTACAATTCTCATACAGTGATCTCTCCCTTTAGCTTAGATTTTCAATTGAGAAATGACGGTGTCTAGGTCCTACAGGTTGAGCTTTAGGTCTGGAGGTCACTTAGTATAATTCCTTCATTTTACATTTTTGGGGGGGGGGGAGGGCAATTGGGGTTAAGTAACTTGCCCAAGGTTACATGGCTAAATTTTTGTTGGTGCCTTTTTTTTAAGTGTCTGAGGCCGGATCCGAACTCAGGTCCTTCTGACTCCAGGGCTGAAGCTCTACTCACTGCACCACCTAGCTGCCCCCTTCATTTTACATATTAAGAAAATGAGTTAGGGCGGCTAGGTGGTGCAGTGAGTAGAGCACTGGCCCTTGGAGTCAGGAGAACCTGAGTTCAAATCTGGTCTCAGACACTTGACACACTTAGTAGCCATGTGACCTTAAGCAAGTCACTTAACCCCAATTGCCCTCCAAAAAGCAAAAAAAAAAAAAAAAAAAGGGATAGTCAGGCAGTAAGATAGATTCTAGCATATTTAACTAAGATTTAGGATAATGATAATGATAGAAAATTAAAAACAAGCAAAGGAATCAGGCTAATTCTTTAAAGAAATGCAATTTTTAAATGCTCTAAGGGACAATCATTTAAAGAAAGCAAGCATCTGGTCCCAAGGATCCTTTATTTCCCCTGCCCAGAAAAGGGATCATTGTCCTTATCTTACACAGACACCCACTGAGGCACACATCTGCCTTAGTTTAGGAGTGGGGTGGTAGACAGACCAGAGAAGAAGCTAATCTTCCAGGTCCACATCCATAATCCCTGGTATCAGATGATTCAGCAATAGGCAGTGGGCTCCCTCCCCAGAGGCTACAGACTCTATGACTGGAGGCTGGGTCAGAGGGTGGAATTTTAGCCAAAGAACAAACTTTGAGAACTCACGCCAAGAGCTTCCCTGCCTCCTTTGACTGATAGATATCACACTTGTGCAGTGCACCTTTGTGGCCAGCAGCTTGGCACAGGGCCTCGTGGAACTGGAACTGAATCACAAAACTGACAAAGTATCTGGGAAGAGAAGACAGAACAAGGGTTAAGACCAAGCCACGGGGTCCAAAAGCCCCTCTTCACAGAGTTACCTATGCAGTCCTATGGTCTGAGTCATGGCAGCTCTTCCCTACCTACAGGTTCCTAAATACTCTGTGGGAAGCGTGGTGATGCAGTGGATAGAGTTCTGGGTCCAAAATCAGGAAGACTATCTTTCTGAATACAAATCTGGCCTCAGACACATCCTAGCTGGGTGACCCGGGGGAAGGTACTTAAGCCTCGGTTTCCTCATCTGTAAAAAGAGCTGGAGGAGGAAATGGCAAACTACTCCCTTATTTTTGTCAAGAAAAGCCCAAATGAATCATAAACAGTCAGAAACAACTGAAAACTACTGAACAACAATAAAATATTCTGCTATTGTTTAAGATTGTGATATGGATGAACTATCTTGGAGAGGCCATTCCTGAGAGCATGTCTAGATATTCCCTTCCTAGGGAATATGTGGAAACTTGGAGGGACCTTACTTCTGGCCACATGTAGGGGCTTATGTTGATAGATTATGAAGAGTTCCCTAACTGGCTGCCAAGGTGAAAGTCAGTAGATTTACGAATAAAACCTCCACCTCAGGCATGTCTGGTTCTTTGATAAAGGACAGCTATAGGGATGGGGTGTGTGCATGTGTGTGTGTTTGTGTATATATGTATGTGCATTGCATGTGTGTGTGCGTGTGTGTGTGCAGAGATATGAACACCTGACTGGGTGACAGATCCTCTGAGCCTATGATGATGCATATGGCATATGAGGTGACACAAATCCTGGAACAAAGGGACTTAGAGAAGGCACAAACTTTGGAATGGCTATTTGGAGCCCCTGGAGGCATCGACATGTGGGAAAAGCTGCCCCAACACCCAAGAGATCCTAGCATCTATATCCCTAGGAACTGCTTAAGGAGAACTTCTTCAGTGAATTCATTCCATTCTTGGATGAGCAGAGAATTTATCTTGCTCTTGCTTTGTGATGGGGTGGTGGAACCTGGACCTCAAAAAGCCCTAAAACCATATCTAAATAACCTAGGCCCCCCCCCATCGTCCCCCATGAGAAAATTCTCTCCTTGTTATAGGCACAGAGTAAACTGACCCTACAAAAGCTATCTCCGGGGTGCCTGCCCAAGGATTAGCCTCTGGAAGCTAAATAAAAATACAAAACAAAACATCTTTTCTCCTTAGATGTCTGGTATCCAAAGTTATCGTTGCAGACAGCCGGGTACGGGTATTTTCTCATCCAGAGATCATAGGTGCCTTCTTTCAAAGTACCTGGACTACTTGCATATACTGACCACTCCCTAATCCCACCCCTAATTAGTATACTTGGCATCCTTTCACAGTCCCTTTTCCATATAAACTTTAACATCACTCCTAGCAGTTGCAGGCTCCCTAAGAACCCTTGCCCGCTTCTGCTGGCATCACAATAAACTTCATCACTTGATTAGAGGATGATTTGAATATATGAATTCATTCCAGGCAATTCTGTCTTCTGCCCTGACATTTTGGAGTCCTGGCACCCCTAAACTATGTTGGAACCCCCTAATATATAACTTTGGAAGAGCTTATTTGCTCTTATGTAGTCTATTATTTACCTTAATTTGCATAATTTCCCTGATTCCTACTTTACTGTTTGCTTAAAGGGTTTGCTGTTCATTCCTTCAGTTGTGTTGGACTCTACCTGACCCCATGAACTTTGTCCATGGGATTTTCTTGGCAAAGAAACTGAAGCGGTTTGCTATTTCCTTCTCCAGTGTGTTCCCATTTTATAGATTAGGAACTGAGGTAAACAGGGTCTTGCCCAGGGTCACATAGCCAGTAAATGTCTGAGGCCACATTTGAACTCAGATCTTCCTGACTCTATCCCTATACCACCTAGCTGCCCCAAGATATGTACTAGATAGATAATATTATAATTAAAGTAGCTAAGTGGGGTACTTCAAAGAGTTGAAGGTGGTGGCATTGCATGGGACCTGGAGTCAAGAAGACCTGAATTCAAATTCCATCTTAGCTGACCCTGAGGAAGTCACTTAGTCTCTCTCAGCCTGTTTCCTCATCTGTAAAAAAATGGGGATCATAAAAGTGTCTACCTTTTAGGGTTGTTGTGAGGATCAAATGAGATAACCTTTATGAAATGCTTTGTAAATCTTAAAGTGCCTTATAAATGCTAGTTTATTATTATTAAATGTTTTGCTAGCTTTCTGAGAACATCTCTTTTGTAACAAGTGTGTAGAAAGAGCCAAAAGTAGGGACCAGGGAAGGTAGATTTCTATCTTGAATTCCTAAAAGTAAAATATAAAGCCTAAAATTGAAACTCCTAAATTGTAAATATCTAACGTATGGTAGATATAATTCTAACCTCGTACCCTTCTTGGAAATAAGAGAATGGAAGGATGAGTGGCCCACCAAAGGTGGCTACAGCAGACTCCCTTATCTTCTCTATCTAAATATCCCTGTAATTCAGAGTACTTTGGGTGTCTGTCTGATTACATAACCCATTCCATACAAGAGCAGCAACTTGCCTCTCCAATGATCTTTTCGTCCCTGATGGCAAGTGAAATATTGCTCTGAGCCCAGCAGGGGAGGGGTTAACTGGCCCCATTCAGTCACGTGGGTATGGTGTCTTTGAGCAAGCACATGGCTGCCTTTCTCTTTTGTATTTGTTCTTTCCTGACCTTAGACTGACCAGGATCCTGAGCTGGAGGGTCTAGGTGACCTTTTGGGTACTCTGGGAGGTACAAGGTGGCAGCTAGCATGAATGAACCATGTTAACATAATAAACTTAGTAATTTTATTATGCCTTTTAATGATACATAAATTAAGTTAATTAAATTAATTTTCTTAATCAAACTATGAAAGGATTACTTCATAGAGCTAAGAATGCATCTAGATCAAGAATCTCAAGGGAAATAATGAAAAAATGTTGGAAAGATGGGAACCTAGTAATACCATATCTCAAATTATATTGCCAAGCAATAGTCATTAAAATTATTTGGCACAGGTCAAAAAACCCCAGAAAAATTGTTTACTGGGACAGATTAGGAACAGATTTAGAAGCAAATGAATATAGTAGCATAGTGACTACTATGGTAAGGACAAACTATTCCACAAAGACTGCTGGGAAAATCATTAAGGCAGAAATAGATTTAGGCCAACATCTCAGATCATATGTAGCCTTAAGCTCCAAGTGGCTATGACCTAGATATAGAAGATCACATTAATATATAAGCTATGAATTAGTATAACCATTCAGGAAAACAGCATGGAATGATGCCAAAAGTTATTAAAGGCTGTATACTCTTTTACCCCAAAATATCAGTTAGGTAGATATATACTAAAGAGATCAAAAAAGAGGAAAAAGATCCAAATATATGAAAACATTCATATCAGTGCAATCATTAACCATAATTACAGAGGACAGAGAACAAAGCGTGTTCTCTGAACAGAGAGATAATGGACTAGAGATATGCACGGACAATTTGTGGGTCTGTTTTTCAAGACAATGAAAAATTATTCTAGGGTTTTTTGTATTTTACTTTTTGAGAGGGGAGAATTGGGGGTAAGGAAAAAGGTAGTTATAGCAATGCAAAAGATAGAAGGAAAAAAGTCAATAAAGTGAGATTTTTTTTTAAAGAAATTCACAGAAGAGAACAGATTTAAGAGGGGAACAGACAAGTGCAATGGCTTTTGGAACCAACGTGCTCAGTTTTGTATATATTTTAAAAACACACAAAAAGCAAACAAAAGCCAAGTTGTACATATATCATTCCTCAATATCTCTTGACTAGCCTCTCATTGTCATCACAGACACTGAACAAAGTCTCAGAGAGGAAGGGGCTACTGAAAAAAGGAGGTCTAAGAATGTTAAAGAATAAATCCAACTAGAGGAGAGTGACCCCTCAGAGTCTCCTTATTGTAGCATCCCAACTGGCCACTGTCACCCCTTGAAGGCCACAGATTTCATTAAAAAATTAGCAGTCTGAAGGGCGGCTAGGGTGGCACAGAAAGTAAGAGTTGGGAGGACCCGGGATCGTTTCCGGCCTCAGAAAATGAGCACCCACACATAAAGAAATAACTAGCTGTGTAACTTTGAGCAAGCTACTTAACCTCAATTGCTTGAAGAAAAAATTAGCAGTCTGAGAACAGGGAATAGGCATCAAGTATTAGGAGAGGGATACAGCAATGCTGGGCCTATAGAAGGAAAAAGTGGTGGTCATAAGCCCATTTACAGCAATTAACACCATAGAATAATCAGTAGAGAGATTTAGAAAGATAGGACATAAATGAAGAAGTTAAAGCAACAAAGAAGAAAACAGTGACCTCAGTGGACAAGCACTTTGCAACAAGAGACAGATCTAATCCCTTTAGGAAACTGATAGTATTATATCAAACCCTTACACATTCCTTGAAATCATCATGAGGCAACTCAGAGAACTTGGAATGGTTCAGAAGAACATACAAAGAACTAAATCAAAAAATCTCAAAGAAATAATAATGGAAATTAGAGCTCTTAAAAAAGTCACATAGGAAGGCTAGGTGGTGCAGTAAATAGAGCACCAGTCCTGGAGTCAAGAGGACCTGAGTTCAAATCCGGCCTCAGACACTTGACACACTATGGCACACTTGGGCAAGTCACTTAACTCCAATTTCCCTGCCCTCCAAAAAGCAAGAAGGAAAAAAAAGGTCACATCAAGTATAATCATAGCCAGGGCAGCTAGGTGGCGCAGTGAGTAGAGCACCGGCCCTGGAGTCAGAAGGACCTGAGTTCGGATCCGACCTCAGACACTTAACACACACAAACAAAAAAAACCTAGCCGTGTGACCTTGGGCAAGTTACTTAACCCCAATTGCCCTCCAAAAAGCAAAACAAAAAGTATAACCATAGCCTAGAGAATTTGGAACACAAGACAGATATGCCATATTAACAGGTTCCAGAAGGATAACATTAAAAACATATTTTGGAAGTAGCAAGGCAAAAAACCTTTTATATTCCAAGGAGAATCAATCAAAATGGCATAAGATTACTGCACGTTTAAGAAATCAAAGGAAAAATTGGAATTTGAAGTTCTGAAAAGCTGGGTAATATGAGGGAGAGAAGCTGGGAGAAGAGACCCCAGTTAGTTCAGTGTCATTAAAATAAACTGGGGGGACTAAGTTGAATCTTAAAAGGGGAGAGGAGAGCATATATGCATGCAATACACATATATGTAAATAGTATATATAAATGGGCATGTTTGTATGTATATACATATATGTATATGCACATATACACACATATATGCATATACACACATACATATGTATATATACACCTAGATATATGTAGCCTCTCCTCTGAGGTAATTCTCAAGAGTATTTACTACCTTGAGAATTTAGAAGTCACGGCGCTAGGTGGCCGCCCCTACCAGCCCCTAAACTAAGTTCACAAGCCTCTACTGATGTTCTTCCCGTTAACAGTCAGCCAGTAGATATGATTAGCTCTAAGCAAAGTTGTTTGTTAAAATGGCATAGTAAAAAAAAATCTACAAAACACCATCCTCACAAACTCAGGGTACACTTTCCTATATAAATACACATAACAAGTATGGCAAGAGTGGGATCAAATTAGAGTGCAATGAATGGTAATGAGGCCACGCTTGTGTAGGGTATGTGTAAGCAATGGCAACTCACAACTACTGTAAGGCCTTTCTTCACAGAATCATTATACAGCCCCTATGCTTGGAGTATCTCCACTCTATAGGTGGCTCAGCTGAATTTCTAGCATCTCATCTCCATAACTGGCTCTCTTTGCTGCCAGCAGTCTCAGTATTTGAAGCTGCTTCTTCCCTCTGTATCCATGTCTGTCTGGAATTATTTCTGTTTCCTAATGTATGTTGAATTCTCTCAAACCAAAAGAACTCTAGAACTGCTATATCAGGTGTCTTTTGCTCCGTTGCTAGATATGGCTAATGGGGGAGGTGGAGAAGGGAGAAATCCCTCCCCTGCCAATTTCTTTCAGGAGACTTCTCTACCAAGCACTCCTGAGCTTTCACTTTTATGAACTCCCCAGCACTTAGCTTTTTTAAGTACCCAAGGATGCATGAGTAATTTCTTTGCCCAAACAATGAGGTTGTTCCCTTTAATCCACTCAAGGGACCTGTTCACACTTCATAAAAAGAATTTACTGGCATTCAGCACCTTATTAACACATGTCACTCCATGAATTCTGTTATTATATCTACTGAGCTGGGGAAGGGGGTGGGGGGAAGAGAATCAAATTCCCCTTACATATTTAATAGAAGGAAATACAAACTTATAACCAATTCCAGTTAAGATGAGGATGTGAATGTAGAGAAGCCCTAGCATTCAGCCAGAATATATCTAAAAAGGACTCCATAAAATCCAATGATAAAGGAAACTGAAAATTAAACAAAAGCAAATCCCTTTATCCAGTCCAGAATTCTACAAAATGACAGACAGAAGCCAGCAGAGGTTGGGGGAGGGGTCCCATCAGGTATGTCAGCCAGGGATGTCTAGTGAAGGGTTGGCAGTTGGCAGAGTTGGGGAACGGAGTTATGCCAAGGAAATCAGCTCTAGCTCTAGAAATTGGACATAAACCTGCCAATCCTCTGACCAGGGTAGTTGCAGGCAAGCACAAACTACAGTAAACAGGGACTTAGCAGAAGCAGGGGAACAGATTAAAGACCCCTGGGCTGGGATATGGGATCTAGCTATACTCCTCAGAGCACTGGGAGCCTTAGCAGGAGACCAGAGACCAGGGGGAAATGGTAACAATAATTGAATCAATATTACCATTGCTACTACAATCCATTGGTTTCTGACTCCAAAGTGATTTCTTACACCAGATGTCCTAAAGGAGTGGAAAGGGAGACCCTACAAATTTGGTTTTTTAATGTTTTAATAACTGTTTCGACATATTTGGTTTCCTTTGTAATCCAAAGTATTTTAATTTGTGTATTTATTTGGACATTCTAATGAAGAGGTCCAAAAGCTTCCTTTGTAGTACTGAGTATTTTAGCTTATATATTTTAAAACCTTCCGATAAAGAGCCCATAGGCTTTCTCAAACTGCCAAAAGGAGCTATGATGCAAAAGGTTATGAACCTCTGGCCCACACCAAACTTATCTTTTGATAGTTGCTCTCCAATATCCCATAGTAGAATATAAGTTCCTCAAGGGCAGAAACTATCAGTCTTACTTTTGTATTTTTAGCACCTGTCATAGTGCTTGGCATACAGTAGGAACTTCTCTCTCTCTTTTGTTGTTGGCAAGGCAATTGGAATTAAGTGACTTGTCCAGGGTCACCCAGTAATTATCAAGTGTTTGAGACCAGATTTGAACTCAGGGCCTCCTGACTCCAGGGAGGTGCTCTATCCACTGCACCACCTAGCTGCCCCCACTGCCATCTTTTTACACACATTTATATTACCTTCTCCCCATTAACTCCTCTCAGTAGTTCCCTTTTTTTCCCAGATGGCCCCAGATGCTCTCTTTACCTGAGATAGGGCACATTTGCAGGTATATGGAACTTGGCACCTGGATCAAAGTCTTCCTCTGTTCTGGGCACTGGTGGACACAGACCCTGGTACTTTAGCCTGTGAAAATGAAAAAAAAAGAGTTGTAGGGAAGGCAAGAGGGGGTGCCCTCCTATTGTCTTGGTAAATAAGGTGTGAGCTTATGAGAGTGTGTGTGTGTATGCTTATGTATGTATGTAGGATGAAAGTTGACACTAGTACTGCTTAGAGAGGTAGGTCTCTTGTACTTCTGAGATCTTACACCTACCACCTGAAATTGCCCCAGGTCCTTCATATCGGGTCAAAAACCCGACACAAGGCTGACTAGGTCCTAGCTTCCAAAAGCACCCCTTCTCATATGCTCCCTATACCCATATGCCCATGCAAACCTGAGGTTCCACCACTCCCGGTTGTAATCTTTCTTGTTGATGCTCCCATCGAATACCCGCCAACGCCACTGGTCAATGAGGTAGCCAAAAGGGAGGAAGGCAATCTTGTCTAGTGCAACACTCATTAGATAGTTGATCTCACTCTCTGGTAAAGAGGATACAGGTAATCAGTTCAGGAACCTCTCTCCCCATCTGTTTCCGCCCCTTACTGCATAGGCAGCTTCTGATCTTGCTTAATCTTTGTCCCAATTCTGCTCCCTAAGTTCATCTGACATTTGCTCCCAAGGCCCCTAAGCTTCTGCTGCCCATCTTTGGCTTTTTATTCCACCCTTGAGTCCCCACCCCCTCACTTACCATTGCCCTCGCCCTCATTATCCAGCAGCCCAATACTGTGCAAGTGCTTGGGGGTAGAGACAGAGAGTGCCAGCACATCTCCAATGGCCTCATGGAAACCTGGGTTGGCACCATCTCGAAAGGTCAGAGGCTGATCTTTGTACTGCATGAAATACTGCACGTGGCCCATTTCATGGTGGACAACGATGAGGTCCTCCATGTTCACTGTTGTGCACTGTTTGATCCTGTGTACAGAAGAGACAGAATAGGGGTGGGGAGAAAGGAGGATGAGACCTTGCTCAGCGGGGGCGGATGGACAGACCAGCAAAGGTGGCTGTTCGTATTGTACATGGAAAAGACTGCTGCTATACTAGAAACATGATTGATTAGAAAGCAAGGGAAAAAAATGAAAGAGTACAAGGAGAATTCTGGGGTTGGAATCATCTAAAGAGGTTAGCTAATCCCCTAACTGCTCTTACTATATTTGCTCTCTCTATAAACACCTTGGCATTAGATGAAATTAAATATTATATCTGATGATTCTTCATTTGTTTCATAATTCCATTATTTGTAGGAGTTATGTCTCTCCAACATGACTCAATTCCCTGAATGGATGAGCAGGGTCACAGCCTTCCTTTGTCTCTTTCCACAGTGCCCAGGCTAGGCCTAAGAAGCTTCTGCAGAATTGGAGTTAGAGGCAGTTAAGCCTCTATGGTAGTGATATTAAACTCAAATAGAAATGGGGTCACTAAACTGTACATAAGGGGCCCTTGACCATATGCATCCTGAATTAGAAAACTACATATTAACATTATCTGTTCTATTATGTATTTTTTGTTATGTTAAATATTTTTCAATTATGCTTTAAATTGGTTGGTGCCCTACTTGGAGGCTGATGTATGACAACTCTGCTTTAAGCCACCCAAGTCAGAAGGTTGTCTACTACTCTCTTATTAAGATCTCCTTGGGGCGGCTAGGTGGCGCAGTGAGTAGAGCGTTGGCCCTGGAGTCAGAAGCACCTGAGTTCAGATCTGGCCTCAGACACTTAACACACACAAAACAAAAACCTAGCCGTGTGACCTTGGGCAAGTTACTTAACCCCAATTGCCCTCCAAAAAGCAAATAAATAAATAAATAAATCTCCTTACCCTCCTCTGGGAACCAAATCCAATTCTTCCTTAAATCCCTCGTTTCAGTGTGACAAGGTCTATTTCTCCTTAGTTATTATCGAAGTGAACTTTCCCAGAAAGGTCTTCCCAGGTAAGAGGCCCAGGAACAGCTTTGGCTGCCCCTCAGGCCTCCTGCAGGAGTCCTTTCCTAGCCACCCCTGCCCCCTCCCCCCAACTGCTGGGGCCTCCCATCTATGCTGAATGTATCTTGTGTATATGTGATTTGCCCATTACAAAGGTAGGGGCTGCGTCTGCCTCTGTCTGTATCAGCAAAAGCTCTGAACACATGGCGAATTTGTTGTTTTTGCTGGCTTAGGGCAACACCTGTTTGAAGGCCTGGCTTCTATGACAGTCAGAGGTATCTGGGGAAGATGGCAGCCAGTGGGGACAGAGCATCAGTGAGACCCTCAAAGATCTACTTCTTGGCACCCCCACCACTTTAGCCTTTTAAGGAATTTTCCTTTATACCCTGGAGATTAGAGGGTTTCCTCTGGCCTTCTTACCTCCTCTAGGGAGATTAGGCTATATGTACTTTGTGAGCATGTGTGCACATTCGCACATCATGTCTGCTTGTGTGTATGTGTGTATGTACATGTGCAAATACATGTGTGTATTGCAGGGCCATAAGTCTAGCATGCTCTCTCTGGGTCATTGCAGATTTCCCCTTCCCCTCCATGGTACCTGGACAGAAGGCCTTAGGTCCTGTTACTCCTGTGGATGCCTCTGGCCTCGTAAAGGAACCTGGCACAGGGAAGCTAAGTTTCTATCTATTTTCTCTCCTGATTCAGCTAAGGGTACACAAAGAGCCCCAACTCTACCTCTCTGAAAAATACCACAACACATTATCAGAGGCACAAACATTATCAGAAGAAGGTAAAATTAAAAACAAAACAAAATAAAACAAACAGGCAAGTTCTGGATTAGACTTGTAAAAGGTTTGAATCCTGGTTGTGATAGGAAGTAAACAAGCATTTGTTAAGCCAAGTGCTTTATAAATATCATCTCATTTGATCCTCACAATAAACCTGGCAAATAGGTATTATCATGATACCCATTTTACAGTCAATGGCATGGAGGCAGATTAAGTGACAAGTTAAGTGGAGGGTTTAAGTGTCAGAGCCATACAGCTAGCTGAAGCTGCATTTGAATTCAAAATATTTTGGACTCTAGGCTTAGCGCTCTATCCACTTCGGTACCTAGCTGCCAAGGCTCTTGCTTCCTCCATCCCCACCATGAGTTAAGCTAGCTTTTCCTTAAAAAAGCTATTCCTGGGACTTGATGGATTAGGAGAGGAGGCTGATAAGGGGGAGGTAGGGAAAGCATCAGGCAGCTTCTCCCTTCACACAGCTACCTTGTAGACTCTGCACTGACATGGTTTTCTGGTCAGTTAAGAATTTAAGTTGTCAGGGCCCTTTTTATATTCCTTTAGATAAACAGAAAACCTTGGCCCTCTAGGCCAATCATGTTCTGTGTATGTGTGTGGGGAGGTAGCTTTGTTGATTTTTAGGGAAAAACTAGCCTAACTTAGGTTGGAAGGGAACTCTGGTAAATCTTGGTCCTAACACACTGGATTTGCTACTTATTACCTGTGACCTCAGCAAAATGAGAAGGTTACTAGAAATGACATTTAAGGTCCCTTCTAGCTCTGAAATATATTATTAATACCACATATTAAATAATATATAAACATATGTGAATATTATCTACATCCTATTATATTTATTTATTAGATATTTCTCAATTTTAATTTGAACACATATGAAATATATTAAGTAGCTTGCAGCATGCCTGATCTATCCTACTCCAATTCTTTGAGGCTGCAGTCTGGACTTTGCAGTAGTGGACTTAAGAGGCTAGCCTTCCTTCCACAAGCCTTCCTTCTTTAAGTTTTCTGTTCAGTCACCAGGGTCTTTCCTCCTGCTCTTCCAAAGTGGGATGTGCTACTATTTTGTGTGTATGGGTATATTTGTGTGTGTATATATATGCATGCATATATGTATAGGCATATTATATAGGTGAATATATATACACACATATATATGTATAGCCATACAAATGTGTGTGTGCTCGAGTGTATTACTTCTGACCCACTGTTCGTTCAATCTTTGTTCCAGGTGCCACGCTCGTTTTAAGAAAACTTTTCATGAAGGGCAGGATGTATTTGTGACTAAGCAGGCCTATGCCAAGCAGAGTCAGAAATGTTATTTGTAGCCCTGGAATGTAGTGATGCCAGCTATTGGTACAGTGGGTCAGAAGGGCCTAGAGTCAGGAAGTTCAAATCTAGCCTCAGATATTTACTGTCTGGGCCCAGGGCAAGTCACTTAACTAAATCTACTTGCCTCCATTTCTTTAACTACAAAGTGAGAATCATAATAGCACCAGTCTCCCAAGTTATTGTGAATATCAAATGAGATCTTTGTAAAGTACTTGGCACATCTCTGGGCACACGGTAGGCACTTAATAAATGCTTGCTCCTTAACATGTTGATCAAACCATCAACGTAGTGTCCTAACTTTCAGAACTAGCCATCCAGATGTTCTCCTTATTGAGAGGGAATACACTTTCTGTAGACTCCTTTCCCCTTCTTCAAAGGCATCTGAAGGGATATCATCCCTTTCTGCCCCACCTGAAGTCTTTGCCATTGTAGAAATCCCAGGCAGAAGCATGGCACACTACTTCTCGCCCATCATTTGGCTTTTCCAGCATTGACTTGTTCCAGAACTCTGGGGTCAGGGGCAGCAGACCCAGGGACTGGAAGAATTTATCTGCCTCTTCAAACATCCTCTGAGGGGTCCAGCCCTGAAGGCAAAAGACCAAAGAATCATAAGATCAAAGCTGGGGAGCTGGAAGGCATTTATTTCAGTGGTTGTCAAAGTTCAACCCCCTCTTAAGTAAACTGAATCCCAAAGAAGGGAAGTGATTTGTCCAAGGTCCATGCTCGAAGGGAGTTGCTAATATAGTGTATTGGCCAAGGGAGAAAGTTCAGGGTGCAAGGTAGTGGAAGGGGTGCAGTGTGGGAAAGCAGCAGAACTCCTTTCATCCCAACTGGATGCCTCCTCTCTTCCTGCTCAGTGGGGATCATGGAATCAAGAGTGGAGGAACATCAGGAGCCATAGGATATTGAGAGAGGAAGGGCTGTGTAAGGTGTAGAGAGCAGGGCAGACAGATCACTGACCTGCTTTTTCATAGCTGGAGTGGCATCCACTTGGTTGGCAGAAGGGAAAGGCACCACCAGTTCATAGATGTTAGACCAGGTCTGAGCCCACATGTTGCCTGGAGGAAGTTTCAGAGGAAAAGTTAAGAAAGAAGGTTTAACACAGATACCTATCACCACCCAACAAGAGAAAACCATCCTGGAGTAAGTTCAGAAAGAGCCGTGGCTCCCTTCCTTCTTTGCAGAGGTGTAGGACTATGAATGCAGAATACTGAATATTGTCAGATATAGCTGATGTGTTGGGGTTTTTTTCTTCCATTTTTGTCTTTGTTTACAAGGGACAGCTCTTGATAAAAGAGGCCTGTGGGATATATTTAGAAATGAAGATGAAACAAAAACAAA
Source organism: Gymnobelideus leadbeateri (assembly GCA_011680675.1). Classification (NCBI taxonomy): domain Eukaryota; kingdom Metazoa; phylum Chordata; class Mammalia; order Diprotodontia; family Petauridae; genus Gymnobelideus; species Gymnobelideus leadbeateri. The sequence goes on along the minus strand of WOXC01001907.1, from coordinate 27,020 downwards.
CAGTATTGATAATTGTAAAATCTTATAAATAGCAAAAGTAAAGCTAATTAAAAACTCAAATCCTAAAAAGGAGAGAGAATTATACATGAATTTAAAAAAAAATATAAATAGCAAAAAAAGAACATTTAAAACTCAATAAAAAGAAAAAGTGAAACCAAAGTGTTAGACATGAATCAGGGATTGTGCTGTCTCCACTCATTAGCTGTGTTCTCATTTGACAGTAATATAGTTACCGACCCTCCAGTATTACTTCATAAACTTTATATCACTACATAAGTGTGAGATATTAATAACAATTAAAATATTAAGAATGACTAAATATTGATGATGGTTATTAATACTAATAATACTAAGTATAGTCTCTGTGGTCCCAGGCACAAGAGCTGAATCCTGGACGTTCTGACCATCCTGAGAACAGAATCTACTTATGCCTTATTCTGTGAAATCTCCTATGTCCATGTGAGTTGGATCTCATCTGCACACAATTAGCTAGTAGTTATCTGTGGCTATAAGCGCACAGAGATGGGGCCTCTTCTTCAGGAGAGATGAGATGGTTCTGGGATTCAGATTAAAACAAAGGAGAGAAACTGACCTGATGCTGAAGAACATTAAGCAAGAGAGAGGAGATAGGTAATTAACGGGAAAAAAATTCAGATTAAACAAGAAGGGAGATTTTCTGGGAGCTACCCTGCCTTGTCCCATCTATTGTGCTGCAGGGTTTACAAACCTGGTGAGCATTATCCCATTTTAGAGATAAGTAAACTAAGGCTCCACAAGGTTAAATGTATTGGCCAAGGCCATAGTTACTAGCTATGATTCTTCATAGCCAGGACTCAAACCCCTTTAAATAACTCTAGTGGGCTTACATGGACACACATGTCTTAACACATCTTAATCTATATAACATGATTCTAGATTTTAGTTAACATGGGATCCATGAACCTTAAAAAAAAAGTATTATGATAACTGTATTACAATAATTGGGTTCCTTTGTAATAATATATATACATATGTATATAATGTGTGTGTGTATATAAAATGTTACATCTTTAAAAACATTTTTAGGGGTGGCTAGGTGGTGCAATGAGTAGAGCGTCGGCCCTGGAGTCAGAAGGACCTGAGTTCGGATCCGACCTCAGACACTTAATGCACACACAAACAAAAAAAAAACCTAGCCATGTGACCTTGGGCAAGTTACTTAACCCCAACTGCCCTCCAAAAAAGCAAAAAAAAAACAACAACATTTAGGTGGGGTTTATAGGCTTCAATAGACTGCCCAAAGGGTCCATGCTTTAGATTGAAAGCCTTGTAGATTTGAAAGAATTCTCTAAATTGAACAAGGAATCCTATGGGTGCTGTCTGCAAAGCTAGATTTTCTTTTACTTGACTATAATGGCAGTATGCTGTTCAGTCATTTCAGATGTGCCTGACTCTTCATGATCCCATTTTGGGTTTTCTTGGCATAGAAACTTGGCATAGTTTGTCACTTCCTTCTCCAGCTATTTTAGAGATGAGGAAACTGGGGTGAAGTGACTTGTCCCAGGTCACACAGCTAATGGGCCAGACTTGAACTAAAAGAGATGAGCCTTCCTGCTTCCAAGCCCAGCGCTCTACCCACTGAGCCACCAGAGAGGGAAAGACTTTTGGCCTTGAAGTTAAGAGTTTGTTTCCTTCCTCTGACAGGCACATCCCTTAAACTCTCAAAGACTCAGTTTTCTCACCTTTAACATGAGGGTGATAATGCTGGCATGACCTAACCTAACAGGCCTATGGGGAAAAGCACCTGTGTAAGTCATAAAGTGCCATAAAAGTGTGGGTTATTTTTATTGTGTCCTGCCTCTCCCCCCCATCTCTCCTCTGTGCTTACAATAAAGCTATCACTATAACACCCAAAAGGGGAGGGCTGGCCTGAGTGAGTCAGGCCACCAGAGATACAGCACCCTAACAGACAGTATAACTCATAGTCTCAAGCCTTCCAATTCTCCTAATCATGGAATGTTTCCTGGTCAAAAGTGTCCACACTCCCTCCTATGACAGCCCCTCTCTTCCCTACCACCTACACTCACACTTTCCCCCACCATCTATTCTTTATTCTTTATTTTTTGCTCTTTTGGAGTGGGGAAAGCAGGGTAACTGGGGCTAAGTGACTTGTCCAAGGTCACACAGCTAGTTTTGTGTTAAGTGTCTGAGGCCTGATTTGAACTCAGGTCCTCCTGATGCCAGGGCTGGTACTCTGTTCACTGAGCTAACTAGTCACCCCATTCCCACCATCTATTCTAATGCTAGTTCTGATGCCCTCATCAGAGGCTCCTCATAGCTCCCTGGCCCCATTTTGCCTGTTCTTCATTGCCAGCCCCAGGCCTCTTTCCTATTACCTAGTCCTAACCCCATACCTCCTAGGTCCAACTCTAGCAGCAAGCTTTTACCCTTTCCTCCTCCCCACTTGTGCTTGGCCTCTGGCCTTCATCTCCTTCTCACCTAACAGATGAGCAGGAATGGGTCCTTGGAGGTTGATGTACTTGGCTCCATAGTGACGGTAAAGAGCACGACGGACATAGGCATGGAGGTTCAAGTAGAGTGGCTGCAGTTCCAGATAGATTTTCTCCAGATCCTGCTCCAGGGAAGGTGTTTCATATTGGGCTCTCCAGAAGGCTCCGGAATCAGCATGGCCTGGGGCACAGGTGAGAAAGAGGCCCAGCTCTTACCAATTCCCCTGATCACCTAGCATTGGCTCCCCAGTTCGTCTCACTCATGGGACCTGTCCTCCCCCAAAGTCATGGTCTCAGAGGATAAACTGTAAGGTCTGTGGGTTCCCAGGACAGTCTGCAGACCAGGATACCAAGGACAATGTGAGGATACTCACCATTGAGCTGGGCAGCCTTGTTGCTAAGCTCCACATACTCCTGGAAATTGGGAAGAATAGCTCGTCCTGCTTCATCCCTCCAACCCTTCCATGCCCAGAGCAGCTTGTCATAGTCCCGAGATGAGGCCATCAACTCCGTCAAATCTGAGTGCATTTAATATAAATTGAATATGAGGTTCCCCAAGAACACACACACACACACACACACACACACACACACACACACACACACACACACACACACACACACACACACAATCCCAGAGTCAGAACAGACCTTAATTGGATCATGTAGGAATGGTTTAGAAAGGCAGCGTGGTATGATGGATTTTAGCCCTGGCTCTTCCATTAATTCCCTGCATTACCTCAGGTCTGACATTTTGCATTACTTCACATGTATAATTGATAACATATTGTTTGCATTCTCAAGGAATAAGGAAGGGGTGAAAGGAAGGGAGAGAATTTGGAACTCAAATTTTTTTTTTAAAAAAGGATGTTAGGGGGCGGCTAGGTGGCGCAGTGAATAGAACGCTGGCCCTGGAATCAGAAGGACCTGAGTTCGGAGCCGGCCTCCAACACCTAATCCGCACAAACAAAAACCTAGCCGTGTAACCTTGGGCAAGTTACTTAACCCCAATTGCCCTAAAGGGGCGGCTAGGTGGCGCAGTGAGTAAGAGCACCGGCCTCGGAGTTTGGATGACCCGAGATCAGATCCGGCCTCAGAAAATGAGCACCCACGCATAAATCAAATGACTAGCCGTGTAACCTTGAGCAAGTTACTTAACCCCAATTGCTTTAAAAAAAAAAGGATGTTAAAATTTTTGAAAATTATAATTGAGAAATATTTACTGAAATAAAAAATTTTTTTTTAAATAAAAAGAGTGCTGGGCCTGGAATTAGGAAGTTGAGTCCAAATTTAGCCTCAGACACTTACTGGCTGTGTGACCCTTGGCAAATCACTTGACTTCTGTCTGCCTTAGTATCGCCAATTGGAGAACGGTGATTATAGTTGGGTTGCTGTGAGAGATATTTGTAAAGCACTTAGCACAGTGCCTGACATACAGTAGATAACTTATTAAATGCTTGTTTCCTTCCTTCTCTCCTTCTTATGTGTTTTTATTTTTGGAGGGGGGAAGGCAGGGCAATTGGGGTTAAGTGACTTGCCCAAGGTCACACAGCTAGTAAGTGTGTCAAGTGTCTGAGGTTGAATTTGAACTCAGGTCCTCCTGACTCTACGGTAGGTGCTCTATTCACTGTGCCACCTAGCTGTCCCTTCCCTCCTACTTATGCCACATACCTTCTAGGGTTATGATAAGCAAAGTGTTTTGTAAATCTTAAAGTATAGGTCAGAGATGTGAGCTATTCTATTATACCAATAAGCCTTTCCCCCTATTCTTTGATAGTCTTATTCTTCTTTCTCTGAACCTTCTCCAGGTTTTTCCACATCTTTTTGATAGCCCAGATGGGATGAAATACTTAAAACAGGGCATGATTAATGACAAATATGGCAGAATCACTGATTCATGATTTCTGGATGTTACCCTCTTTTTCATCCATTTTATCCTGTGTATACACACACACACACCTTTCCCATTCAGGAACATATATAGTCACATGCCTAGCCTCATCCAGGGTAGGAGGGGAGGAAGAGGACTTTTTTTGTCTTCTGTGTTTTTTTTCTTATTCTCCTATTCCTATTATTCTGTTGGAGAAATTGGCCAATAAAGGCCACTATGGACAAGGATTGAACAGGGAGAATGTTTCCTCAAGTCTCTCAATCTATGGAAGCTTCTCGGAAGAGGAATTGAATGGATTTGCAATGAGAGGTGGATGAAAAAGTCCTTTTGGGCATATGGAATGCTAAGAAAGGAGCTAGGTAATGCAGTGGATAGAGTGCTGAGCCTAGAGTAAGTTCTGAGCTCAAATCTAGCCTCAGATACTAGCTGTGTGATCCCAGAAAAATCACTTGACCTCTATCTGCTTTAGTTTTCCCATCTGTAAAATGGGGTAACAGCACCTACCTTCCAATGTTGTGGTGATGATCAAATGAGACAATATTTGTAAAAGCACTTTGCGAACCATAAAACATTATGTAAATTTTAACTGTTATTATTAAGAGGCCAATTACAAGAGTTGCTGAGGACTGGTATGCTTCTGCAAGTTACATAGAAGCAAGGATAGAAGGAGAGTGAAGAGCTGTGAGCCACAGAGAGTAGAAGACGGGTGAAAGCAAGGAGGAAGAAAGGGAGTGAGACAGGCTGAGCCAAATACAAACAAGATGTACTCTCTGCAGGAACAGCCAGTGAAGTCTTAATAGGAAACTCAACAGGTTAAAATATCTAAATACTGAGAGTAGGAATGAAGAAATGGTTTGGATCCAAGGCAAGGTGATGAATCAAGGCAAAAGGTGAGGTGGATTCTGGCCTTGGTGATGTAGTCAGGAAAGGGACCAGGAATGGAAGATCTCAAAGGAGTGCTTTCTACAAAACACTTTTCTCTTGACAGCTCAATGCAAGGATCATTCTCCCCATTTTACAGATGACTTAGGTTCAAGTGACTTGCCTAAGGTCGTCCAGCTCATAAGCATAAAAGCTGGCACTCCAACCCAAGCCCAACACACTTTCCAGTATACTAAACTAGGGGAGGAGATGGGAGTAGTCTACAACCACATCAAACTTCAGGACCCAATGAGTAAATAAAGGGGATTATGGCTCTATTTCTACTGAAGCTAGCCTTTCCTGTTCCTCGTCACCTCCTCCACCCCTGTTTCCTTAAGAAACACACATCCATACTTACCAGGATCCAGGGGTAAGCAGGAACCACTTTGCTGGCACACTTTGGCTGTACTGTAAGCTGATTCCATATTCAACAGTATCTTATTATACTAGAAAAAACAGCAGGGGGAGAGAATGGTATTAATTACCTAGGAAGTGGCAAAGTACCACTGCTTCCTTTTTAGAGACCTTTAACCCTTTCCAGCTCTTATCTCCCTAGGCAACTCTTCCTCGTAATCTGTTGTTCTCTATTGGGATTCACCCAAACAACGGGGGCCTCCTTATCCTCAGCCATAATCATACCTTATCCAAATCTGTAGGGGACAGGGCTGCCCGACCTAGATCTTGAAGCTTTTCCAGGATCCGTTTCACCGATGACTTCTGGAAATTGCTGGTGTCAAACCGGCGGGCAAGGGTACCATATTGTAGTGTGTGAGAATTGGACTCCAGGTTTTTTTCCAACTAGAAGGGCGGGATCATAAGGGCTGGGTTATCGCAATGACCCAATCCACAAAAGGCAACAAAGTCTTAGGTCCTCCAATCATTCCTACCTCTGGTCCCAACCTTTAGGTTAGGATAGGAAGGGGGAAGCAGGGAAGCCTGGACAGCAAACCAAAGGTGCTTAATTCAGCTGCATTGGTTGTACTAGTCTAGTTATAGCTCTGAAAGCAAACCCTAGAGCAGGGAACTGTGTTCTCCATACAGAGACCCCCAATCTGTTCCTTCCAATAAACAAGTCATCTCTCCTCTCAAAACCTATAGATGTTAACTCAGAGGGGAGGCTTAGGGTCAGCACCTGAAGGAACACATTGGCAAATTTGCTACCTTCATTTGTTTAAAACTAATAGCACTGGCAAGGGAGTCTGGGAACTTAGGTATGAATCTTGGTTCTGCTGCTCACTACCTTTGTGACCTTGGAACCTCTATGGAATTTAGTTTCCTTATCTAAAAAAAATGTGGGGGTTGGCCTAGGTGGCCTCTAAGTTTCTTCCAGCTCTAAATAGGATTCATATGAATAGTACTACACCTCTGAATTCACTAACGTGGTAAGGAAACTCCCATCTGTCATGTAGGGTCAGCACATTCTCTGCAATTTATAATCTTGAGCACTAGAAAATTAAATATCTTATCCAGGATAACACAGTCAGCATGTATCAGAAGCACACCTTGACCCTGGATTCCTCCTGGCTCTGAAGCTAAATCTTCATCCACTTACTACCTGTCCTAATTTAAAGAACTTGGAATTTCAGGTAACTACACAGAAATCACTTGAGGCAGAGCTGTAAGCAACTGTAAGGACTGCCTAGTCTAATCTAGTTCCAATCTCTAAAGGATGGATGTTCAAGATCTTGGGAATCATGTTAACAGTTTTGCATTTGGAATTGAACTAGAACCTAGAAGAGCAAAAGTGAAACCAAGAAAGAAATGACTTGCCCAAGATCACACAGGTAGCCTCTAGGGTGTGGTGCATAAGTCTTTACTGGACAAATGCTAAAGAAAGTTAAGTGTCAACAGAGACAGAATTGGGGAGCCCAACTTTACAAGTGTAATTAACATTTGGTATGCTGGACTAAAATCTACCTCTACATAATCTAGGCTAGGAAAATAAACAGAAGGTCAAGAAACCATTTCTATAGATTTTAAATTTGCTTGAATACCATTTAAATTTAGCTTGGTATTATCATTTTCATACAAATAATAATCAGCAGCATTTATATAGCACTTAAGTTTGCAACATGAAAGTAATTTGTGTGCTAATTGCAAAGGATTTTTTACCTACAGATAGTCATCAGTGTGAAGTAGTAAGATCTTGGTTCAAGCCCTGCCCCTTTCATGCACTGACTGTGTGACTTTGGTCAAGTCACCTCTCAGCATTCTAGGCCAGTGAAATAGAAATGAAGGCCATTAATACATACATAAGGATCCCTGGGGACTCCATATTGATTTGTTTTTTAAAATGTAATATTATCTATATTTTATTTAGCTCATTTATCTTATTTATTTTATTAAATATTTCCCAATTACATGTTAATCTGACTTGGGTAGCACTCAAGAATATTGTGGGCTGCAATCCTGACAACTCTGCAGTTGCAGACAGTACCAATCTGCCCTACTTGGTGGCTTGCCATGCCAGTGAACCACTACAGGCCAGGTCCCTATCTCTCCTTATCCTACTTCTTTCAATATTATCAAGACCCATAATATTATTGGTACAAATCCTTTTCCACATCCTATCCCCAAAAGTAGATGTCCTATGTCTTTTCTCACTCTAGTTTTTCATGAGTTGGTATGGCCAAAATGATTCACGACCTGGTGACTAATGGTCTGGGGAGAAGTTCCTCAGAACTTAGAACAGCTGGTTCTCAGATGGCAGCAGGAGTGTGCTGGTTGAATGTGAGCATTGACAGCTGGGAAATTGGCAAATGCAATAAATCAGGGCTATATTTATTTTTGATTGGATTTAAAATGATGGGGAAAATAGCAATGATATAGTTTAATCTGTTTTGTTGTTGTTGTTGCTTTTTGGAGGGCAATTGGGGTTAAGTCACTTGTCCAAAGTCACACAACTAGTAAGTGTGTCAAGTGTCTGAGGCTGGATTTGAACTCAGGTTCTCCTGACTCCAGGGCCAGTGCTCTATTCACTGCACTACCTAGACACCCCAATAGAGATTAATCTTAAAACTGTGTTGCAAAAACAGTTTTTCCTTTGGAGACTTGATTGTTAAGCATTTACCAGCACACCCCTGGATGTCTGCTGCTAGACTAATACTAGAAGACTTTGTGGCTTGGGAGGGTTTGATGAGGCATCCCTAAAGGCTTAAGTACTATCATCAAGAGAGGAACATAATTCATCCTGAATTAAAACAGCATTTGGTTAAAAAAATCTGATTTAAAATTTTTATGAATTCTGATTGTTCTTCCTCTACCGGCCCTTTTTTACATAATGTTCTAGTATAGCTCTATTTATTCCTATTATGAAGGTGGGATAAGGATGAGAGCCCCCAACTACTATACCTCTTTCCCCTACCAGCTTCCCTTCCTGTTTCTTAGGCATTAAGGGTGAGACCAAAGACAGAGAAGGAAGGGTGGGGGGAGACACCAAGAGGGAAGGAATGAGGCTTTTTCTTAGACAAATTCAATAGAGAGGAAGCAGCCCCAGAGATGGGGCTAATAGGAGAGAAGCCTGTGGGGGACTCTACCATAATCTTGCTATTTTCTTCAGTGATGTTTGTGTTGTAAGCCCAGCTGGCCTCTACGTATGCATTCGTTATGACTTGCCCCAACTGATCATACTTCTCAAGGAACTTCTCAGCCTCTGCTTCATCAGTCACCTTGTCTGTTAATGGGAGGAGAGAGAAGACATAAACCTGGCTCAAGGTAGCCTTCTTCTTTCTTCTCTGACCCAGATTCTTCTCTCCCTACCTTATTCCCTTTACCCCTTTTCTCATCCCATTTCCTTTCCTGTCTCTGAAACCACAATGCATAGCACCAGTGCCTGGCATGCTAAACAAACAATAAATGCTCATTTGATTGATTAATTGATTCCACTTTCCCACCCTTTTTTCCCCCTCTGAGGCTAAGAATTCCCTCCCTTCTCCCTTCCCTTTTCTTCAAGCCTGACCTCCAACCAGACTTTGAATTTTTCCCAAACTGAGAACCCATAAGATCTGCCCACAATAAAGGAATGGGAGTGTTTCCTGAAGCACCCAGCCTTGACCCATGATCCCCAGACCCAAGCAACCCAACATCCCAACCAATCAAAACATAGCCCATAGTTCAACCTCACAGAGGCTAGGCATTAAGAACTCAGAACCTATGCTTAGAATCTAAAAGGATTTCTGAGCTTATGAAGTAGCTCCAACATATAAGAAGCTGATAAGGTATCTTCTGATCCCGGAGTTACTTCTGAAGGGCTCACAGAATTATCTGAAGTGTGTGGGATGGGAAATCTCACACATATTCTGACTCTCTTACTGATAGGAATAACATAAGACTTTTGCTAGAAATGGAGTGAGCTCTAGCACTAGAAATTTGGGGTCTGGCTGTTTTCCCCTGCAGACATTACCGATGCCCTCTGGATAGCTGTCTGGCACTGCAGGACGCCACTCAAATTGAGGCCAGCCCAGGACCTCGCCATTGATCTGGTTCTGTTGCTGCAGCCAATTGGTGAGAGGCTCGAAGTATTCAAGAAGTGGTGATGCATCCATCTTCTCCGAGCCTGTCAGCTTCTTAAGTACCTCCTGCCAACTCCGAGAAGCACCTGCCTGCAACACCTCCCTACAATGGGCACAGGGGGCTTAGGAGAGATCTTCAACACAATCCATTTGCCTTGTCTTTCAAATTGGGGTTCTCTACATTTCTGGTTGCTTCTGTGTAAGTCAGACCAAGAGAACCATGGAAATCCATGGGCTCTTTAACTTAAAGGATGAAGGATACTGGGAATGGCAAGTTAACCATTACCTGTGCAGCAATAGCCACACAAACCAGGTAGTGTAGGGGATAGAGTACTAGGTCTGGAGTCAGGAAGACCCGAGTTCAAATCTGACCTTACTGTGTGACCCTGGGCAAGTCACAATTTCTGTTTGTGACTCAGTTTCCTCAACTGTAAAATGGAGATAATGGCGCCTACCTCACAGGGTTGTTGTGAGAGTCCAAATGATGGTATTTGTAATAGGCTTAGCCCAGAGTAAGCACTACATAAACGCCCATTCTTTCCTTTCCTTTCCCCTATACTGCTTATGTCGGTCTAGTTACAGCTCGACTACAGGGCAGAGAGATGGGCTCCGACATATGTACCAGTCTGCCATTCCTCTTTCCGCTTGCATAGAGTACCGTGCTATCCACTTGACTCTCTCTTTCCTTCCATGATTTATTATTCCCCCCTCAAAGCCTACCTGAGTTTGGCACCAGCCTGTTGAGATTGGTAGATGTCACAGTAGTGCAGGGGCCCGGTGTAGCCTGCCGCAGCACAGAGGGCTTTGTGGAACTGGAACTGAAGGACATAACTCACAAAATACCTGTGGGCATATTTCTTGGCATCATTGGAAGCACCCAAGCTCTGCTTCCACTCCCTGTCTGTCACAGGTTAAGATGGCAGGGTTCGGGGGGGGGAACTCAGGAGAATAGAGGAAGAACATGGATCTCTGCAACCCTCCTTTTCCCTTAAACTTTGGGGCCGGTCTCTAGACTCTGTAACCTCCCAGATCTTAGTGGGTTCATTGGGGATTCAGTTGCCTAGAAAACACAGTTGGGATAGGCGGGGTGAAGGGGAGAGGATGGAGCAAGACTGCTGTACCTGATATATGGTGTTACAGATGGGATGTGAAACTTTGCCCCAGCATCGAAGTGGGTTTCATTCCTGGCAATGGGAGGGCAGATGCCCTGGTATTTGGTCCTAGGAGAAAAAAAATGTGACTCATTACCCAAGAGCACAGGAGTCTAGGCATAGTTCTGGATACAGTCTGATTAGTATAAGGCAGCTAGGTGGTACCATAGTGCATAGAGTGTGGGTCCTGGATCCAGGAAGATCCAATGTCAAATGTGACCTCAGATACTTACTAGCTGTATGTCTGCCTCAGTTTCCTCATCTATACAAAATGATAATAATAACCCTTCCCTCCCAGGGTTGTTATGAGGACCCAATGAGATATTTGTGAAGCACTCTGCAAACTTCAAAGCACTGTATGATAAATGCTTTGCTGCTATTTGTTATTATTAGCTTGGTTTTTGTAGAGAAAAGACAAGGTGGCTGACACAGTGTGGTAATAACAGAAACAAACAGCCCTACGTCTACATCTAAAGTCAGGTGACATCTGAATGGGAATCTCAGCTCTCACACTTTATTATATGGTCAAGGGTCAGTCATTTGAACTCGCTGAGCTATAGTTTCCTCATCTATAAAATGGGGACACTGATAATAAGCTACCTACCTCTCAGTACTAATGTGAAGGAAAAAAGAGCTTTATAAACCTAAATCACAAGATTTAGAGATGAAAAAGGCAACCTGGAGCACCCCTTCTATTATATAAATGAGTTGCTATCATGGAGGATGGGAGTCAGTCACGATCAACTGATTTTATTTTATTTTTTGGAGGGCAATTGGGGTTAAGTGACTTGTCCAAGATCACATGGCTAGTTTTTGTGTTAAGTGTCTGAGGCCAGATTTGAACTCAGGTCCTCTTGACTGCAGGGCCAGTGCTTTTTTCACTGCACCACCTAGCCACCCCTGATTAACTGATTTTATACAGCATGTTCCAGAAGTCTTAGTGCAGCTTTAAGCTCGAATAGTGTTCACCTTTAAAGTTTGAAGTTTAAGTGGCTTAAAATGGCACTAAGACTTTTGGGACAGCATGTAGAACTCTGTCAAGTCATGCCAAGTGCTTTTCACAGGTTATTTCCTTTGAACCACACAACTACCCTTTTAAGTTGGGCACTTCAGGAATTATTATTTCCATTTTATAGATGAAGAAACCGAGACTCAGAGAGTCAGTGATTTATTTGCCCAGGGTCCCACAAGAGGAATTTAATCCAGGCCTGGCTGATTTTCACATGCCCTAGTTGATATGCCACAACATGCCAACAACACTGAAAAATTAAAGGTTTTCTCGGGGAGGGAGGACAGGGAGGACAGAAGAGACATGGTAAGAGGTGATGTTGGAAGGGCAGCAAGTGGGGCAAATGGGTGTTTTCTTGGCTACCCAGACTATCTTTGCCAGGGAGGAAACAAAGATAAAGGGGTCATTTTTCCTAGGTGTTTGCTTACCGAAGGTACCACCAATCATAGTTGTACTGAGATGGAGTCGTGAGCCCACTAAAGACCCTCCAACGCCACTGGTCCACCAGGTAGCCAAAGGGCAAGAAGGCAATCTTTTCTAGCGCCATCTTTAACAAATAGTTGATGTCACTTTCTGAAAGACAGTTGTAGGACTGGTGAGGGTGAGAAGGAAAAAAAGGACTGGATTTATCCTGGAGAGTTGGCTTCAGGACAGGGAAGAGTTAAGAAAAGGTTCAGGAGAAGGAATTTGAGTTCAAGACCTAGGAGAAAAATGTAGAGAAAGTATCATAGCATTTACAACTGGAAGGGAGGGATGTCAGGGATCATCAAATTTAATTGTTACATTTTAAGTGACAAAAGAAAGGACGGAAGAGATTAGGTGATTTGCCTGAAGTCACATAGGTGGTGAGTGGTAGAGCTGGTTTTCAGATTCCAAATTTAGTGTTCTTTTCTCCTGTGCCCCATTTAGGATACTCCATCCAACTCTAGCCCTACTTTGGGCTGTATTAGATGATGACCACTGCCCTTTCCTCTCCCCATTCTCATGCCCAGCTCTCTGAGATTTACTTTTTCTACCAGGGCCTCTGAAGCTAGTAATAGCATGAGAATAAAGGGGGCTGCGGTGGGGGGTAGGGTAGGGAGGGAAGGAAGAACAGCCATCAGGACTATGGATGAAAAGGGAGTGGAGATATCTGGTCATCCCTCATACCCCATACCATTGTCATTAGTAATACTGTCCAGTAGGCCAATTTTCTGTAGATGACCAGGTGTGGAGACAGATAGGGCTAACACATCCCCAATGGCCTCGTGGAAGCCAGGATTAGCACCCCTTCGCAAGGAAACAGGAAGATGTTTGTACTGAAGGTAATATTGCACATGGCCCATCTCATGATGTACGGTGGATAGCTGGTCCATGGTCACTCTTGTGCACTGCTTAATCCTAGGACAGGAGAAGGGAGATAAGGGGGGGTGGGCTAAGCAGAGGGAGGCCTAGTTAGAATGGTACTGAATAATAAAGCCTAGAAAGGAGGACCACACAAGCTACCAAGGAGAGGAGAATAAAGTACCCAGTTCCTCTAGCCCAGCAGTTCTTAACCTGGGATGCACAGACCCTCAAAGAGTCCATGGATATATTTTAAGAGGCTCATGAATTTTAAAAAATATCATAACTATTTCAATAATTGGTTTTCTTTGTATTTCTATCTATTTTATTCTATGCATTTAAAAATATTATTCTGAGAAGGGGTGATCCATTGACTTCACCAGGTGACAATACCAGGTCAATGGCATAAAAAAAGTAAAAAATTCTTGCCTTATTCCGAGGGAAGTAGTTAAGAGCTGCATGCACTAATGGGTCCCAGGAACATGTTAGGACTTCCCAGGGACTCCCTGAAATATACACACCACCCCAGCTAATGGTAACCTCAGTAGGCTGGGGGTGGTTGGTACATCTGTCTGGTGGATCTTCTTATTCCTCCCAAATGCCAAAGAATCCCTCCACCCTGTAGGATGAAGTGCACCTGAAATCTTTCCTGTTGTAGAAGTCCCAGGCAGAGGCATGGCATACCACCTCTCGCCCATCATCTGGCTTTTCCAGCATGGACTCAGCCCAGAATTCTGGAGGCATAGGCAATAGCCCCAGGGATGTGAAAAATTCTTCTGCCACCTGGAACATGTATGTGACATTCCAGCCCTGGAGATGGTGGGGGTGAGAGAACAACAGAAGGCAGAGGTTAACTTCTAGCATTCTCAGGGTAGAAAGAGAAATCTGATCTCTCCATCCTTTTCTCTCATCTCACTTCATGATTCTTCAACTCCCAAAACAAAGCTGAATCTCCTCCAGCCAAGAAGCAGCCCAGAGAGTGTCCGTCTGACCCTGATTGAAGCAGGGGATAGGGCAGGGTTCAGTTCTATGGTTTCCATTTACAGCCCCGCTCCCCCTCCCAACCCGCCCTGTAATGGAAATATTTACTGGACAAGGAAACAGACAAGGGGTGGGGGTGGTGGCAGCTAATATTTGTTAATGTAAGGGTTTTCTTCCACCTTCAAAACTGGGGAATGGAGAAGAATGTGGGGGTGGCATGCTCACTGAGGAAAGAAGGCCACTAGCCTACTAATCTCAGGGTTTACCAAGGCCACAATCTTGCCCACATTATACTGAGAAGACATTTATTCCCTGGGTCTTCAGTTAAGGAAGGCCCTCACATCCCTTACTTGTTTTCTTCTCTTTGTTTTTAATTAATCAACTCCCTTTCTGTCTTCATCCCTTATCCCCAGGCGTGTCCTTCTGCCCATTTCTGAGTTTACCCTTGCTTTACTCCCTGTCCCTGATGCCCGCCATGACCACAGAGCTTTCAATGGAAGTGCTCTCCTAGGCATTTCAGATCATTCAGTTTAGGAAGAACCAAATTGCATCAGCCAGAGGAAAAACATCCTCCGTCTCTCAGAAGTATGCTTACCTTCTCCACCATGGTGCTGGTGACATCTAGGTTGGGCTTGTCCGGGAAGGGAACTACCATGTCATAGATGTTTTCCCAACTCTGTGCCCACATGTTTCCTGCAGAAGCAAGCAGAGAAGATCCCAAATCTTGCACCCAGTATCCACATTACCAAGGGCAGGCAACACCACCTGTGACTAGCAAGTATCATGGCTGTCCAAATTAGGGGCATAGTAGAAGAATGGGTCCAATCTAGCATACTGAGAATGGAAAAAGGAAGAGAACTCAGAGAATCTGGGGATTAATCTCATGTTCCTCTGAATATCCTAAGATTCTCAGGACTGGCAGGAGGCTAGTCTGTGTTCAGGTGGAAAATAATAGTTACTTTCTGAATAGAGCAGGGTCCTTTCCTTGACACCCAGAGGACACTATCAAAAGGCCAAAGTCTACAGGACACCCACCATAACTACTTTCCCTACCTCTGACATTTTGTCTATGTCATTCGATTCTCCCTCTCCCACCCAGACCTGCTCTAGTCATATTCCATGTGGAAAATGGGAAGGTGGTTGGTCCTTACCCAGTAGATGAGCAGGGATGGGACCCTGGAGATTGATGTACTTGTCCCCATATCGGCGGTGCAAGGCACGGCGCACAAAGGCATGTAGATTCAGGTAGAGAGGTTCCAGCTGTTGGTATAGTTGCTCTAGATTGTCCACGAATGTAGATGAATCATACCAAGAACGCCAGTATGCCCCTGTATCCTCAAAGCCTGCCAAGGAAATGTCACCAGTCCAAGAGTCTTCCTGCCTCTCTATTCCCATCCCCAGGTGATCATGAACAATTCCCATTAGAAGAGGCCTGCTCTTCACGGGAAGGGAATCATGGGTGTTATGACTGCATCACATATGACACAAATTCACTTCCTGGGGCTCAAGGTGAGGGTAAAAGGAACAGAAGGAAAGAATCTAGCTCCAGACTAGAAGCCTAGTGGAATCTAACCAGCCTCATCAGGATATGGCTGAACCAGATGTGAGACGAGCCACATCTTCTGCAGGCAGAAGGGAAGGTGTCTAACCCTAGCTAGTGATCCTGGAATCAGTTCTGGGAGGAAATAACATCCTCCTTCTACCCTAGAAGAGTCTGAGAATCTGTCACTGAGCTGGAGAGCAGAGTTTTTGGCTTCTATGTGGGAGAGTAAGGAGGGAAAAGGGAGAAAAAGAGGAAGGGAATAAGCATTTACATAGTGCCTACACGTTGCAAGCACTGTGCTGAGTGCTTTGCAGATATTTCGTTCGAAGTAGACAACAATACAGACTTGGCAGAGGCGTAGGAGAAGGGTGAGTGGCCAGCACTTCCTCTATGGAGGGCAGACAGAAGTGACCAGAGCATGGGACTCACCTAATGACTAGTAAATCCAGTCGTGGGTGAATTACCTTTCCCTTAAAACCTTCTCATTTTTCCATGCTCCGGGACAGACACTTCAATCCAGAGCTTTCTGTCCTCTAAAGTTATTTGCGGCTTTAAAGAATACTTTAAAGCAAATTTCCTCTCAATAAGGATGGGAATAGTTTTATTTGCTTCTGATTTCTGTTATGTCTGGAATTGCATACCCTGAGTGCAAATGAGAAGGCTGCCAGTGTCTAGGCTGAATACAAAGAAAATAAAGATCTATATCTTTGGCTAAACATTACAAGTTTCTTTGACTATAGACTATGTGGTAGTATGTTCGGTTCTTATAATTATGGTTTTATGAATAACTTTTGTTTTATAAGCTTCCTATAAAAGCAGGGGAAGAGATCCCTATGGAAGAATATTAGAAAGAGGATCGTAGCAGTTTAGGGCTGGGGATGATCTTGGGCTAAAACCATGATTTCTTTGTCTGTAGGCAGGTCAAGTCATTTAAAATATGGGTGCTTTAAAATGTGGGTGTCAAACTCAAATAGAATCTGAAGCCATAGGTAAGGATCCTTGCAGCAGCACATTGGCTTAGTTTTTAAAATGTAATGTTATCTATGTTTTATTGTATTTTTTATTTTTTTAAGTATTTCCCTGCAACGTTTTCATCTGAAACAGGGGCTTGTGTTTGACTCCCCTTCTTTAGATAATCTCCAGTTTCAGATGTAAAGGGGAGGAGGGCGTGGTGACCAAAGGGGAAGTTATATCCCAGAGCTGGTTCAGTGGGATGAGATAAGCATGTTCTGGGAGGATTAACTCCCCCTCTTTATAGCTGGAAGGACAGAAAGCTTTCTTCACTCAAACTCTACTAGTTACAAAGAAAAAATTTAACTTGAATAGGAAGTTGAGTGATTTCTTCTCTAGGAATCACAGCACTTAAGAGTTTTCATTTCACCATCAGAATATGTATTATCTCCTATTACCTATTTTGCATATATTTGTGTTGTATCCCTATCAATACTATAAACTCCATGAGGCAGAGAATCTTATGTATCTTTGTCTCTGACCATCCTCTAGTGCCCCAGCCACCTCAGTGATAAGCCAAGGAAGTGGTACTGATCCTAGTGGTAGAAGGCTGGGTGACGGTGGTGAGGAGACACAAGGGTTACATAACCAGAGGTTTAGGACTTTCTCTGATGGCTGAAGACAAGACTGAAAAAAAGAAGAAAGACAGGAGAGGGGGTCCTAGGGAAACACGGAAAGGACATACTCACCATCTAACTTATAGGCCTCATTGCTGAGAGTGACAAAAGCTTCATATTCAGGTTTTAGAGGAACCCCTGCAGCATTGTGCCAGCCCTCCCAGGCAAAAAGCAGCTTAGCATAACTTCTCGATGAGGCCAGGATTTCTGTAAGGTCTGAAACAAAGACAAATGGGGTGGTACAGGATGCTCCAATACAAGTGCTCAGGCACCTTATCAGCCCTAACTTGGGTTTTACTGGGCTGACACCTAGCCCCCAGAGGCATTCACTACTGTTACTATCATACTCAGAATTTCCAACTGCAAGGTGTGCTGTACAAATCAGGCTACAATGACTTGGTCCCTATCCTTGAGGAAGAACATAGAGAAAGGCAGACAGACACAAACATAGAGAAAGGCAGACAGACACAGACATTTGCCAACATACTGCAATGAAACACTTGAAGCTCACTGGAATCCCTCCAACACTTATGTATATGACCCTGGCAAGGCTTTACCTCTTTGACCCTCAGTTTCCTCAATTGCAAAGTGAGGATGAGAGGCTCCTTGGCTTGGTAGATAGAGATTTGGCTTCAGTGTCAAGAAAACCCGTGTTCAAATCATGCCTCTAATACATACTGTCATCTGTGCAAGCTTTGATAAATCAATTTACCTTTCAGCAGGCAACTACAAGACCCTAAACTGACAGTCGGCATTGGCAAAAAGCTTCTTCACAGGGAGATTCCTCTACACTGATGAAATCACAGGTCAAGACAAAAAGAAAGTGGGCAGGGGGGATTTTATTTGCATTCCTTACATTGGACAGTGTGAAGAAAGTGCTATATATAGCCTGCAAGGTTTGCTAAAAATGATTTATTGCTATTAATTCAGAAACAAGATTGCAAATATATAGCATGTAGGACACAGATGGAATGGATAACTATGGAGGTGGGAAGCAGTGGAAGGGAAAGGTTAATCAGGATCAGTTAACTGAGTAAATCGAGGGAATGAATCTATAGGAATTATTCACATGAGGGGTCTGGAGAGAGTGAATACAAAGATGCATCCACTGTGATGGCCCTGGGAAAGAGCAGGAAAGAGGGGGAAAGAACATGCAAAGGGATGGGAGAGTAGATGAGTTAGTCTGCCTGAGACAGATGGAGAAGGGTGAACTAGCTACTACCCCTGCCAATACCTCCCCTAGCCCATAACCCCAACGGGGACACCACCCTTTCAGGGCATACACACTACACATTATCCCTCGGTTCTCACACAGAGAAAGTAGCCCCATGGGAGCTGTCTTCCTGTTGGCTCTGCCAAGATGAGAGCTTGGGGGGAGGGGGTCCTCAGAGGGGAACAGGTACCTGGTTCCAGGGCCCAGCAGGTGGCAGTCTTGTTGGGAAAGCAGACCTTGGCTGAAGAATATATGCTGGTCATTTTGCTCAGCAAGGTATTGTACTGGCAAGGATAGGGAGGTTATAAGTCAAACTCCTTTCCCCTCCCATCAGAAGAAGGTAAATACAGACCCATAAGGCCCCCCCTTCCGTTTCCCTCAGTTTTTACGTTCTATCTACACTCACCTTTTGTCGTTGTTCTATGGGCAGATTGGCTGGGCCCAGGATTCGAACAGAACCGATGATCCTGTGAAGCATGGGGTCAGTGAAGTTCTCCCAGATGGGGTCATACAACTGCTTGGCCTTCAAGCCCCAAGCCTCAGTGAACTCCTGAGACAGTAGGTCAGCTTCCTCCTGTAGTGGATGGGAGGGTCAGGTGTGGAGGATTGAAGTAGAGGGTTGAATAGTGGGGAGTGGTTGAAGTTTAAAGACAAATAAGTCATTAGTGGCCAACCTAGTTCAACTATCTGATTTCACAGTTGAGGAAATTGTGGGAAAAGGGTGGGAAACAGGGTATGCAATGAAGACTTTCCACCAAGTAGAAACTTAAATTTTCTTGGTCAATTATTCCAGGAGAGAGATGAATTAAGATATTCCTGGGCTTCTAGGTTTGAACAGAAAGGACACCCGTTTCTCTGGGCTGAGAAGGGTGGGGTCAAGGATCATAGATTGAGCTGGAAGGGATCTTGGAGGCCATCTAGTCTAACATTCTTTTTGCACATAAGGAAACTGAGACCCAATAAGTTAATAGATTTGCACTGAGACCCAGCAAGTTAGAAGATTTGCTCAATATTTTTGGGGAGTTTATGTTCTAAAACCCACCACAGAGACATAGATAGATCATTTGAAACTGTCTTTTTGACACCAAACTCAACACTATCCATTTCTATCCACTACATAGGAGAGAGGAAAAGAGAATAGAGGAGGAGAGGGAGAGATGGAGTGAGAGAGACAGTCAGTAGGAAGGAGACCTAGAAGACATCCCCCACCCCCACCCTCCAGCCTTTCTCTCAGGGAAAAGCTGGGCAAACTCCACTGGGAAAGGGGCAAGGGAGAAGGGGGAGCAGGTAGTGCCCGTTGCCCCGTTCTCTCTCAGGATACCTGGGCAACTACCTTGAAGTTTCCCCCCTGAGGCACCCCCCCCCCCCCATCGATGCCTGCTTCTATCTGCTGGAGGCCGCTAACTTTCGGTCAAGGAGTGGAGGGCAGAGGGCCACTTTTGGGAGGCGTGAGAAGTCCGGGCTCCTAGTGTGGAGCTCATGAGTGGCTGAGCGTGTCACGGGTCAGACGCAACCTGGGGTCCTCTCATGGGGCAGGGATCTCCGGCCCACAGCAAGCACTGCGTGCGGGTCAGCGATTGGTTGCTCTGAACCTCCTCCTAGTCCCTCACTGCGGCCCCCGAAAAAACCTTCCCCCACTCCACCGCCTGCCCTAAGCAACCCTCACCTGCCGCTGCGCATTCTCTTGGGTGATGTTGACGTTGTAAGCCCAGCTGGCTACGGTGCTCCGGTACAGGATGATCTCGGCTGTGGAGTTGTAGCTCTGGGCGAAGAGTCTCGCCCCGGCCTCGTCCTTTGCAAAGTCCCCGGGCAGCAGCTCGGTGGGCAAGGCCTGGGCGGGCGGCAGAAGCAGTCCAGTCTGCAGGAGCAGCAGCAGGATGAGCTGCCGCACGAGCGGCCCATGGCAGCCCCGGGCGGAGAAGACCATGGTCCGAGCTGCGGAGCCGCTGCGCTGCCTTGGACGCGCACCGGCGGCCGTCTCTCTCCTCTTCAAGTTACTGGGTGGATTATAAAGCCAGCCACTGCTGCCCCTCGACACGCCCGGCGGCTCTTCCTACTCAGCTCCAAAGTCCCCCTAGGCCTAGGTGGATTTGGGACAAGGAGTAGAGGGCGGCGGGATGAGGGGGCCCCGGCAGAGGCCTGACCCCTTTCCTGCCCCGCCCCTCCCCCGGGCCAAGGGCAAGGAGGAAGAGAGGGAGGCAGGGATCAGGGGAGGGCCGGGGATCGCTAGGTGAGGTTAAGATTTAGATTAGAAAGCGGCCAACAAAGACATCCTTCTTTGTGCCAGTTTGACTACCTATACTTCTCTATTCCTGGGGCACTGTTAGCTGGATATGGGGGTTGGGGAGTGGGAGGAATCTCTAAAGAGGAAGAGAAGCCACGTGCGTGTCCTGCCCAAGCCTTCTTTCTCCCTTCTTGCACTAGTCCTGTTGGATTCCAGTAGCCAGATCCTTCAAGGCCCAGCTTAGGTCCGCTTTCCTCCAGGAAGCCTTCCTGCCACCCTCTCTGGACCCCAGCCATAGTATTTTCTCTCACTAGCGGGCTCTGACGAGCTCTTGGAGTTCAGGGTTGGAATTGTGTTGGGTATTAGAAGCACTTCAGTTGGGTTGAGTATTTTAGAAGCTGAGAGCATCCAAGAGTCCATCTTAGGAAACTGAGGTTGAGGAGGGAAGTGACTTTGCCAAGGTTATATAAGAAGTGGTTCTGGATTCTAGCATTGTGCCGATCTTAATTTTATGTTCCTTTTATTTGTATATATTTTCTGTAGGGATGGGGTGAACAGGAAGTGTGAGGATCTAGACCTGTGATTCCTTTGAGGTAGAGAACTCTCTGTGAAGAAATTTCCTCTCCCAATGCAGTTCTGCAATTTATAGACTGAGAGCTGCCTGGGATATCAAGAAATTAAGTGACTTGATCTGGCTCACACAGTCAGTGCTAGGAATAGAAGGATTTGACTTCCAGACTCCAAGGTAGGTCGTCTGTCCACTATTCCAGGTTATTTCTGTTTTATGTTTATATGTTTCTATTTTCCAAACTAAAAATCAAGACACATAGTCTAAGAAAGGACATTCCTTTTATAAAGTCCCCCTTATAAGCATCCTTTCTTCAAATGGAATCTCCACAAAGCTTCTACTCCCCACCTTCCCCCAGATAAACTCTTTAGAGGTAGGGACCCTGTCCTGTTTTATTTTTGTCTCTCTCTTTTCCCCTTCCCCCTCTCCCCCAATTAGCACTGTGCTTGCCATATAGTAAGTACTTAATGATTGTTGAATATCGGCCTCAATTCAGACTTTTGGGAGGAATCTAGGTCCAACAGATCTTTTCTTCCCTCTGACTTCCCTCTTGCTTCCTGCCCCAAAGTTTCCTAGTTCTCTCTGGGAAACAGGGAACTGCCCCCTAGAGACTGCACACTTAATGGTCTCCTCTTCTGTCCTACCTCCTGAAACCTTCCATGTGGACCGTTGAGGCTTAGGGATCAGGAAGCTGAGATTTGGCTTTAGGCATTTTAGGAGGGAAACTTTGGGGTTGAGGTGGGCCACAAAAGCAAGAAGGACCAGGACCCAACCTTGCTAGGGAAAAGGAAAAATTCAGAGGGTTATTTCTGATACATTGTAAAGAAATATTTGAAAAAAATAGCTAACCTCATTAATAATCAAAGAAAAGGGGGGCGGCTAGGTGGCGCAGTGAGTAGAGCGTTGGCCCTGGAGTCAGAAGGACCTGAGTTCGGATCCAACC
The DNA here is from genome assembly GCA_011680675.1 of Gymnobelideus leadbeateri. Taxonomy (NCBI): domain Eukaryota; kingdom Metazoa; phylum Chordata; class Mammalia; order Diprotodontia; family Petauridae; genus Gymnobelideus; species Gymnobelideus leadbeateri. The sequence goes on along the minus strand of WOXC01001907.1, from coordinate 4,625 downwards.
TCAGACACTTAATGCACACACAAAAACCTAGCCGTGTGACCTTGGGCAAGTTACTTAATCCCAATTGCCCTCAAAAAAAAAACAAAACCAAACAAATAATCAAAGAAAAGCAGAGGAGAACAAAATGTGAAGTACTTATGGGGTACAGGCTCTGGGAACCCCTTTGAACTCTCCTTGAATATTCCCACTTGATCTGGCTTTCCCCCGAGGCCATAAACCTTCCTTTGTTGCTAAACACAAATCTGTTACCCTGAACCTAGCCTAGCCCTCAGCTGTCCGTTATCTCCAGGTGTGTCACTATTTCAGAGTTCCAGCACCCCTAAACCTCAGCAGTAACCATCTCATACCCATAAAACTGCTAAAAATAAATAAAAATTATAATAAGATGTCATGGACAAACAGGTGTAACTAACATGTGTTGTTGGCAGTATTGCAAACTGGTTAGCTCTTTCTAGAGAGACATTTGGCAATGTGTAACAAGAGTCATAAAGTGACCACACTCTTTGAACCTGTAGGAGCATATTCCAAGGGAGTAAAAACAATTTTGAAAGACCTGCCTATATAAATGTCTATTTGTATTAGAGAAAAACTGGAAACAAGTTAAATGCCCAGTAGTTCATAGAATCTAGAGCTACAAAGATTTTCAAGAGGGTGAAAAGCTAAAGATTGTAGTATATCAGTGTAATGGCTTAAGTGACAAATATTTGGACGATATAGAAATGTGGAAAGACCTACAGGAAATCATGCAAAGCAGCAAAAAGACAGGAGGAGAAATAAAGCATGCACATAGAAGACAACTCTAGAAAAAAGTAGCAACATGCATACCTGAATCAGAGCTCTGAAGGGGATTTAAGAATGATTGTTTAGAAGTGTTACTTGCAAAGTCCTTCATGAATTGTCTCTAAGCTACCTTTCCAGACCTATTTCTCAGGACTCCCCTTCGAACACTTTACATTTCAGTCAGACTGGCTTATTTACTATTTGTCTCATATGTGACATTCTTTCTCCAGTCTCTGTCCTCTTGCCCAGGCAGTGTCCCTTATCTAGAAAGTACTTCATTTTAGAATCCCTATCATCCTTCAACACTCAGTTCTAGGGCCACTTTCTTGATCCCTCCCCAGTGGCTAATTTCCTCCCCCTTTCCTACTGCCGGCTCCAGTATTTCTGCTTGGGTGCGTAGTTCAGCCAGGGTTCCTTGGACTTGCTTCTCTCTGCAGCTCATCTCCTAATTGCCAGTGCCAATTCTCCCTGGAATAGTTGGCTTTTCTGTGCCATCCAGAGTCATTCTCCTTGAAATGTCTTCATTCCTTGGTCTATATCTGTCTGCCTATCTGCCTTTTTTATGTAGCTCCTCTATAAGATACTATGCCTTGTCATTGCTATCCTCTAGCTGAAGGGCAGGGACTTTACTCCATAAAGCTACTTCCTGCCTCTAACTGTTTTTCAGAGCTGGCAAGCTTGCTTTTCAAGAACCATCCAGGCGAGACAGATCTTAGGGCAGCCAATGGAAAGCTGCCATCTTTGCACTTCATTTAATACATTAACACCTCCTCTCTTCCCCTTGCTTTCTGTAATTATGTCAACTGGGCTGGAATAGAAGAAAATCATTTGGTCTGTGACCAACTCTTCACCCCTATGACATGTGACAGTAGAATGAAGCTAGATCATGAAGGACTCTCAATTCCAGTCAGAGGAGCTTGTAGTTTACACTAGGGGCAACAAGGAACCACTAGGGAATATTTTGTGTTTTATTTATTTTTAGTTTTCAACATTCATTTCCAACAAGATTTTGAGTTCAAAATATCCTCCCCATCACTCCCCTTCCCCACTGGGGAATGTTAAGTAGCATATTCTGGATATAGACTGATCAGGGCAGAATTTGACTGGTTGATATTTTCCCATGATTTGCATGTACTCTATTAATGTAGCCTAACTTTTAATTTTGGCAGCTAGGTGGTACAGTGGATGGAGTGTCAGGCCTGGAGTCAGGAAGACTCATCTTTGTGAGTTCAAATATGGCTTCAGACACTTACTAACTGTGTGACCCTGGATAAGTCACTTAACCCTGTTTGCCTCAGTTTCCTCATCTGTAAAGTAAGCTGGGGCAGGAAAGAGCAAACCACTCCATTATCCATATATAATATATATAATCCATATACATACATATACATACATACACACATACAGTATACGTACATGCACATATACATATGTACACAGCTCTCTCTCAATCTTTCCCTCTCATTTTCTCTCTCTCTGTCTCCCCATTATAAGCTTGGATTATTCTCTTTTTTGCCTTTGTATTCCCAGAACCTACCTAGTTCAGTGCCTAGCACAGTAGCTGCTTAATAAATGTTTATTGATTAGTTGGCAGATACTTAAACCTGTGGTCAACTAAAGCATACAAATCGTTTCCACCTGGATTTAAATCGAGCCACATCTCCCTTATTCTGTACTTGTACAGTTGGGTTTTTTAGTCTAACTGTGGGACTTTATACATATATCCCTTTTAGGTTCATGTTGAGATATTTTTGAACTTATATTTATAGATTTAGAGGAGGAAGGGAATGAAGAGGTCATTAAGCCCTAGTCTTTCATTTTGCAGACAAGGAAACTTAGGCAGGAAGAACTTGTCTGGGGCCAAATAGCTAGAGAGTGTTTAAGGAGGTATTTGAATTCAATTCACCCTGATTCCACATTCAGAAATCTCTCCACTATAAGGTGCATTTTGTTGCCAGTAGGAATGTGTTTGGACTATCCCATTGAATTTTAAATGTTTTTGAATGAATATGAATGTCCAAGTTGCAGTGCATCAGAATGGAAAGAAGGCATGCCTGGGAGTCAGGAGACCTAAGTTTTAACTAATCCTAGCTGTCTTATATTTATGGACTGAGACACAATTTCTCCAACTATCAAATAAGAAAATTTGTCATCTTAAAAAAATTATAATAGCTGACCTTGCTATAGAGCTTTAAGATGACAAAGCACTTTACATATTACTGTCATTTGATCTACATGACACTCTTTCTATGAGGAGTACTCTAGGTAAAACTGTCTTCATCTTACAGATGAGAAAACTGAATCTAAGAAAGGTGAAGCCACCCATATTCTTACAGTTTCTAAGTATCAGAGGGTAGAGTCAAAAGTGGGGTACGGGGGCGGCTAGGTGGCACAGTGAGTAGAGTGTCAGCCCTGGAGTCAGAAGGACCTGAGTTCAGATTCAGCCTCAGACACTTAACACACACACAAACAAAAACCTAGCCATGTGACCTTGGGCAGGTTACTTGTCCCCAATTGCCCTCCAAAAAGCAAAAAAAATAAAAAAGTGGGAAACTTCTAGAACAAATCATAAAGAGATGATCAGTTAACATCTAGAAAAGGAAGCAGTGCTTACACAGAACCAGCATGACTTTATCAAGGACAAGTTCTGCTAGACCAACTGTGTTTCCTTTTTTTGACAGTCACTAAATTGACAGATGAGAAGAATCTGTTGAAATGGTTGAAATGGTTTATCTACGTTTTAAAAGCATCTGCTAAATTAGAGTTAGAGAAGGAAGGGACAGAAGAGGTCATGAAGTCCTACTCTCTTGTTTTAAGGCAAGGAAACTGAGGCAAAAGTGACTTATCCAGAGTCATATAGCTGGGTAGGATTTGAGGAGGCATTTGAATTCAGTTCACTATTTGAAATCACTAATCAATTGTCAATTAGTAATCATTTATAGTAAACATTATTCTTGTAGAATAGATGGAGAGATATAGACTAAACAGTAATATAAGTATTTGGGCTTGAAACTGGTTGAATGACTAGACTAAGTATAGTCATTAATGGTCCTATGTCAGTTTGACATGAGGTCTCAGGTGGGATGACCCAAAAGTCTATGCTTGGCCCTATGTATTTTCTTTTCTTTTTAACTTTTTTACAAATGGCTGGGCATGGTGGTGCATTCCTTTAGTTCTTGTTGCTGGGAAGACTGAAGCTTGTGTATCTCCTGAATTCAGAAGTTCTGAGCTCTAGTAGGGTTAAAGCTGATCAGGTGTCTGCAATATGGTCACCAGTGTGGTGAGCTTTCAGGAGAAGGGGGGCTACCAGGCTGCCTGAGGAGGAAGAGAACTGGCCCAGGTTGGAAAAATGGAGCAGGTTAAAGCTTGTGTGGTGACCAGTATTTGCACTGACCCTGAGAGTAGCTGCTGTATTTCTAGCCTGAGGGAAGATAGAGAGATCCAATCTCAAAAAAAGAAGTTTTTAATCAGTGAATTGGATAAAGGCATGGCTGCAAATTTGCAGATGACATAAAGTTTGAAATGATAGCTAACACACTAGATGACCGTTGACAGATGACTGACCATCCAAAATGTTTTTGATAGGCTGGGACATTGTGCTGTATCTAATTAGATGAAATCCAACAAGGATAAATGTAAAGTTTTATATTTCGATTCAAAAACCCAGTTTTATAAGTACAGAGGGAAGGGAAGCATAGTTAAAAAGCAATTTTATCTGAAAAAGATCTGGGAGTTTTAGTGCATCACAAGCTCAGGATGAGTCAGTAGTCATGAGTCATCTGGTAACCCAAAAAACTAATGCGATATTGGGCTGCATTGAGAGGTAAACTTTAGGGAATGAAAAC
>WOXC01001906.1:0-299125 GCA_011680675.1 Gymnobelideus leadbeateri | reverse complement strand
GTCATCAATAAAAATAGCAAACCTCATTTACACTAACATTGATACTGAACATATAGAAAAAATAATTGGAAGTTTAGAAAAAGATATGATACTATAAAGGACTGAACATGTAAATATATATTCAAACATTTATATATTGCAATTTTGCCCTCAAAACTCTTCTCAAAATCTGATAAATGGTTTCACCATTACTTAAGTTTGGAGAATAGGCAGCTACAAAAATAACATTTTAATGTATTCCAGGTTAGTCTGCAAGCTATATTTGTAATAGGAATTTGAGTCCAACATTAGTTGGCAGATCACTTATATGAACAATTATCGAAATAGCTATTAGGAGATGATTGCACTCATTTCCAGGCAACACTGAATTGCCAGCAGTAAAGCTGGCTGAAGGTTAGATTTTGGTTTGACTTTTGGAGAAAGCCACAAGAATTTATCAGTCATCTTGACTGCAAGGGAGAGTCCCTGTCTTGAGGCTACTCTCTTTCCCATTTGAAAATAGAAGTAAATCTGTTTCTTTTTTTGTTGTTGTTTTAACAGTTTTAGTTTTCCGATGACAGAGAGTAAGAGTGAGAGAGACAGAGAGAGAGACAGAGAGAGAAAGAGAACTAGGATGCTGTTCTATGGGAACATTAAAAAGAAGGCAAAACTAATAGTAAGTAGAGGAAGAAAAAAAAAGTTTAGTCCGTGGTGAGAGGTGAAGGCTGAGTTAGGGAGGCCAAACTTAGATACAGAGAATATGGGGATTATGTTCTTAAGTACATGTGGATACATATGGTGTGTAAGATCTATATCTATACTCCTGTATATGCACCCATGGTTATCAGAGCATGGAGAAGTTGATACCAAGTTAAAATGGTGTTTGTGGAAATGGAAGACTAAGTTCTTCACCCTTGCTCCATTTATTATGCTTATGTATAGTTTGGCACTTTTGAACCATGTTGGCTATTCTATAGTATAGTCTAAGACCTTAATTCCCTTAGAATAGAAGAAGAAAAGATATCTTTGTGTTCTGGTCCTTGACTAGTAGAGAAATGATTTAGAAGTCCATGTGTGGCATGGGGATGACATGGATCCTCCCACAACTTCATGATGATAGAGTTTTATGAGAGGCCTTGGATGCTATTCAGCCACAAAACCATTATCTTTGCTTTTGATGAAGAGGTCAGTATTCTTACTTAACTTCTGGATTGGCAAGGCAAGGAAAAGGATGAGTGGGCCAACCAAACAGGTTTTTAGATATACTAGTATTATCTATTGCCTGAAGTCTCCCCATGAGTAAGCATCAACAAAACACCATCTAGTAGCCATCAAAAGGGAAAAGAGTAATGGTAATCATCATTGTAGGCTCTGGAGAACATAGTTATATGGCAGGGTGAACTTCAAAGGAGAGGAAGAGCAAAAGGGAGAAAGGGGGAGAGACTTGTAAATTAGCAAAAGATTTTTCAGGAGCAAATGATAGTAACACATCATGCATAATCCAGATGGCCAAGGCCCAAGAAAATTAAAGTTTGCTTTAAAAAGTTGAAAAGTACTTTTAAATATCATTAAATCCAGTCATCCAATCTGATTATCACCACACTTAAAATATACAAAATGGTACAACCAAGATGGTTGATCATCAAGCTGACATTTAATGATTGCTACAAATGCTCAACATCCCTTAAAAATATATTTTATTTGACACTTTATTTCTTTTTTTTTTTAGTATTTATATATATATATATTTGAAACATTTAATGTTACGACCTTGAATTTCAGATCCATTTCCTTCCTCCCTTGTCACCCATTCCTTCTTGGGATATAAGTAATTCAGTATATGTTGTACATGTCTAGCTATGCAAAACATTATCATGGTAGATATATTGTACAAGGCTGCTTATAATTCCCTACATGATCCTGTCCCTATTCTATAGTGGGTACTTCCAACCTCCCCTCACCCCAAGGATGCCCTCCTATCCATCATCCCTCCTCTCGTCCCCCTTCCCCCTGTCCTGCTGCAGGTTGAGATATCCCATTTAGTATGTATGTCATTTTCTCCCTGAACCAAATTCAATGTGAATGTGGTTTTGCCTTTTCAGCCTTCCTTATTCTCCCCCTCCTTTGCACCCACTTCCCCTACATGAGATAGTTTACCCTACCATGTCTCTCCCCATCTCCTCTTGCCACTTTCCTCTCTCACCTCATAATTTCATCCCTTGAGTACTCTCCCTTCCCCAACAAAATCAACCTATGCCCTCTATCCATATATAACTGTAACCATATACACACACATTCACATATGTATTAGTATGACCACACCCCCTTCTTCCATTATTTTCATAGTGAGAAAGATATCATCAGTCACAGATATTGCTTTTCCATATAGGAATGTAAATAGTTCAACTTTGATAAGTTCCTTTTGATTTCTTTTCCCTGATTACCTTTTCAGGCATCTCTTGCTTCTTGTGTCTGGATGTCAAATTTTCTATTCAACTCTGGTTTTTTCCTCAAGAATGCTTGAAAGTCCTCTATTCCACTGAATGACCATATTTTCCCCTGAAACAAAATACTCAGTTTTGCTGGGTAGGTGACCCTTGGGTTCATTCCCAGCTCTTTTGCCCTCTGGAATATCCTATTCCATGCCCTTCCATCCCTCAGTGTAGAAGCTGCCAGGTCCTGGGCTATTCTGATTGTGTTTCCACAATATTGAAATTGTTTCTTCCTGGCTGCTTGTAGTATTTTCTCCTTGATCTGGGGATTCTGGAACCTGGCTATAATATTCCTGGGAGTTTTCTTTTTGGGATCTTTTTCAGGAGGTGATTGGTGGATTCTTTCAACCTCTATTTTGCCCTCTGGATCTAAAACATCTGGGCAGTTTTCCTTGAGAATTTCTTGAAGGGTGATTTCTAGGTTCTTTCTTTGATCATGGCTTTCAGGTAGTCCAATAATTTTTAAATTGTCTCTCCTGGATCTATTTTCCAGGTCAGTGGTTTTTCCCATGAGATATTTCACATTGCCTTCTAATCTTTCATTTGTTTGGATCTGCTTAACAGCATCTTGATTTCTCATAAAGTCATTAGCTTCCATTTGCTCCAGTCTAACTCTGAGGGAATGAATCTCCTCAGTGAACTTTTGAGATTCTTTTTCCATCTGGCAAATTCGACTTTTTAAGGCATTCTTCTCCTCATTGCCCTTTTGGGCCTCCTTTGCCATTTGAGCTAGTCTATTTTTTAAGGTGTTGTTTTCTTCAGTCAGGCTGTTGACCCTCATTTCATACTTTTCCTGCATCCTTCTCATTTCTCTTTCTAATTTTTCCTCCACTTCTCTTATTTGATTTTTAAAGTCCTTCTTAAGGTCCTCTATGGCCTGCAACCCGCTCATGTTTTCCCCTGGGGCTTTTGGAGCAGGACTTCTGACCTCACAGTCCTTTTCCCGCTCTATGCCCCCAAAATAGGAGTCTAGGGTTGCATTTTTCTGTTTCCTTTGCCTTGGCATGTTGCCACTTAATTGCTTGACTTTTGGGCTTGTTGCCACACTATGGCTTTAAGGCCAGCTAGAGGAATTTTCGTCCCGAACGTGTGGGGGGCAACTTCCGTTTCTGGCAAGCTGTAAACCCACCCACAACTTCCACCCTAGATCACAATCCAGATCCAGGGAGGTTAAAGCAAGAGGGATTACCCCCCAAGACTGATCGCTGGATCTCCCCACGATTTGTAGGCTGGGAGCCGGAAATGCCTCTGAAAACTACAAAATGGCGTGTCTCCTCAGCAGCTTCTAGCCCCCAGGGGAGGGAGCTGACGCATTCCCCAAATACAGGTCCCAAAGTCCATAGGACACTAACCTCTTACTTTGTCCTAGGCAAGTCTATGTTGATAATTCTGGGATCTCCACAGTTCCTGGTGTTCTGGGGTTCCTCCAGCTGGCTGCTGGCCCTGCCGCCCTGGGGCTAAAACCTCGGCTCACGTGGACCTGGGCTCGGCTCGGCTCCTGCGCTCTGCGCGCTGCCGGCTCCCAGACCACTGCGCTGGTCCTTCCTGCAGGGTGCTGGGCTGTCCTCAGCGGGAGGTTAGCTTCTCTGTGTCGTTCTGTGGGTGCTGGGGCTCCAGAAGTTTTTCAGAGTCCTTTTTTACATAGTTTGTGGAGAATCTGGGGGCAGAGAAGCTTGGACGAGCTGTTTCTACTCCCTTGACACTTTATTTCAGTGGAGGACAGAAGGCATTCAAAATTCTTCCTCATTATTAACCTAGTCACCAAACTCTCCCCACTGTGGAATGAAGTGAGCATATGTTTTTTATTCGTAAAATGGTTGAACAATTTTATGGATTCTGAAATGGCTTGATAATTAGTAATGACTCTATGGGGAATTAAAATGACTCGTAATAAAGAGCAACCCAGAAAATATTTATAAAATATAAATAAAAACCCAGGATTTTTGTTCAAGGAAGAAGATAAGAGGGGGAAAATGCCAAAAGACAGAAGAAAAAAAGATAAAGAGAATCCTTAGAATGAATGAAAAGAATTCACATATTCTAATTGCATGTGTAGTTTCTTCACTAATAAGATGAGTTTTTGTTTCCTCCAGTCACTCACATTTTATGATTTTATTTTCCTGGAAAAATCTATGTTCCTATATATAAAATATATTCAAATAATTGAAACAGAAATAGCAGGTTTACATGAAATCAAAAATTGAAACTTCCTTGGCTTTCGTTGGCTTTAGTTTTCCTTAAAAATAAAACATTGACTCGATTACACAAATGTGTATTTATAATAGCAGAGAAATGACAGTACTTGGAATCCTTCATAAGATATTCAGATGCTACAGAATAGCTGTGATGAGCCGACTGGATAGCTTGAACTTTCCCCTAGGATCAATAGAGAAATATTACATCCAGTTAAAGAATTCTACTAGCCAAGTACTCCTCCAGAGTGACACCAGTCCTAATGTAACAAAGCCTGAGAGATTCTGTCTTCTGAAAGACATACTTTTGGAAGAACATTCTGGTATCATGAAAATCTGGGTGGTAACTTGAAGTGAAGTAGTCTGATTATTTTCTACAGCTTTACTAGCAAGTAAGATTTAGAGAAGGAAAGAAACATAGTGACAGTTCAAACTTTTGATTTTATAGGTGTTCAAAATGGGGCCAAAGAGGCTAAGATGCTTGCCAAGGGTCGCATAGTGGCAGCCTTGGGACTAGAACACATGTCTCCTGACTGGCAAGCCAATGTTCTTTCCACTACATCAAGCTTCCACTTTTATTCTTCTCAGATTTCTAAAATGTATTACATTTGTAGGAGTCCATCATGTCTCTCAAAGGAAAGGACATATTCTACCCTGAAGAAATCACACACTTCTTTGGTAAAAATTATTATTAAAATCCACTACCTCCGAAGACATAATGATATTTTGCATTCATTTTCCCTTCCCCCTCATGAATGCTGCTGAAATTCAACTTGGAAAAGACAAGGACAAGATTGATATTGTAGGTCTTTGGGGCTTGTGTTTGACATTCCTCAAATAAAGGGATGTAATATGGTTATGCAGAAAGCAGATTGATTTTTTTCAAAATTTTCCCACAGAGGTAATGGGGAACAGGACTAGAGGAAATTCCTAGGTTTCATTGGGGGAAATATTTGCAACACAACTTAAGAAAAAATAAATCCAAACCAACTTTTTAGTGCATTTTTTCCTTAAATATTTTCAAATAGGAAAATTTGCTAAGCAATTTGTTTCCATTCCTGTGATTTGCTGGAATTTAAAAAATTTCAGAAAAATCTCCAACCACAGCAAATGGTGCACAAGTGATAACAGTTATTACAACATTTACACCAGACTGAGTTTATTTAATCAATCAATCAAAATATATTCTAAGTACCTATTATGTACCAGAGACTATTTTAACCACAGAGGAAACAAAAAGAGAAAAGAGTTCTGGCCATCAAGGAGTTGAGAAGAGAAAACATACTAGTTATGTGCATAAGTTTGTGTGTGTATGCATATGTGCATGTTCATGTATGTATGTGTATTATCTATGTGCATATATACATATATAGTATATAAAATGTAAATATATATCCAAATATATGTATACAGGTATACCGAAAATAAATATAAAGTAGATTCTTCTTGAGAGTAGAGGAAATACATCAACAATTGGGGGTTGGGATGGGCTAGAAATCAGCTAAAACTTCATGTCAAAAGTGTTACCTTAGCTAAATTTTGAAGGAAGTTAGGGTTCTAAGAGACAGTGAAGATAAAGCAGTGCATATCAGTTATGGGGAAGAGCTATCACAAAGTCACAGAGATGAGAGGAATACAGTTTGTGAGGTAGAATAAGAAATCCAGCTTGGCTTTAACTTGGTTAATGTGAAAGAAATTAATGTGAATAAGGCTTAAAACTTTATCATGAAGACAGGTTGTAAAGGGCTTTAAATGTAAAACAAAAAGTTTTACATTTGGGGCTATAGGTAATGGGGACCCATTGGAGATTACTGAGTAAGGGAAGAAAAAATGTGTAGGCTTGCCATTTAGGAAAATTCTCTTTGGCAGATATATGGAGGACTGATTAGAGTGGGGAGATAACTGAGTCAGAGGCAAATCTAATATTTTTTCCTAAACAATTCAGTTGTTTATTTCTCATCCTTCTTCCCCAGTCTCATGACTGAGAAGAAAGGAGGGGCAACAGTTGGAATTAATGTTAATATTTTGTGGATGATGAAAATCTGACCTAGAGATGTTGAGGAATGTGGCCAAGATCACAAAGATTGCAGTGGCAGTCTGGCTTCCCTGCCAATCCCACTCACACAGATTTTTATGAGCGAGAGAGAAAGAGAGAGAGAGAGAGAGAGAGAGAGAGAGAGAGAGAGAGAGAGAGAGAGAGAATTCAATTTCCTATTTCTCTATAAGAAGCCAACTCACTCAGTTGCTTAAAGCATGGTGTTAATGAGGACACGGTCATTGGCATGATCCCCAAATAGTCTGGTTAGCTTTAAACAGAGAAAGAGTCTTGTTTTCTCTAAATTCAACTTGTAGTCTTAAAAAGGCATACCACTGATCTCAAGGGGACCTAGGAAAAAGATTATATGACTGGATCGTGGAAAGCCTATCCCCACTAATGGAAGACTAACTCTGAAGGTCTATGGGCAAGTAATTTGACCTCTATGAGCCTCAGTTTCATCATCTGACAAATAGAGATAACATTATTGCATTGCAAATACCATGAGATTGTTGGAAGATAAATTATTTGTAAACTTTAAAGTAGTACTATTTGATAAATGTATCATGAAATAACAATGTTGTATAATGGAATTATATAGTAGTATTTGGAATTGGAGTTGGGAAACCTATAATTAATTTAAGGATACAACATTGACTAATTAAATGATCTTTTGAAAATATCTTCACCTCTCTAACCTTAGCAAATGAACAAAAAATCAAAACAAAATCAAGAAAACAAACACAATAAACACCTGGTACCCATTCATTGTCTTACCCACTATGGATATTGCCATCTTTATGCAGTGAAGGAGACTAGTTTTTTCTAAAATCCAAGCAGCAATTTTGCAGATACACTGTAAAATAGGGATAATATTAGCAGTTACCTCCCAGGGTTGTAGTGGGGATATTGTGAGATAATGTTTGTAAAGTGTTTTGCCAGCCTTAAAGTGTTAAATAAATGTGGCTATTGTTAACTAATTGAATGGGGTAAAATGAGGAGTTTAGGATGAAATCTAGGTCATGAACCTGAAGGAATGGACAAATGATGACATCCTAAACAGTAACAGAGACATTTAAAAGATAGGTGGGTGGGCACTCGTGTGTGTGTGTGTGTGTGTGTGTGTGTGTGTGTGTGTGTAAGTGAATGTAATTACAGACACATGCAAATATGTACACATATACATACACACATAAATACACTTATTTGTGTTCTGAGGTTTACTCACCAGATATTTCATTGTAATACAGAGACCTCTGCTTATGAGTGCTAGCTAGAGCCATGAAGTGGATAGGATCTGGGAGTGCTGGGTGGGGCAGATTGTAAGAATGTTACAATTACCTTGAAGAAACTTTAGAAGTCTGTAAGTAGGAGGGGGCAAAGTGTGGATTGTTTGTAATAAATTTTTAAAACTTTTACAAATCACTTCCCATATGCTATCTCATTTATTCATGGCAACCATCTTCAGAAATGCTATTATCCATATTTTTAAGATGAGATAACCTATTACAAGAAAAAATGACTTGTTCAAAACCACACATCTAGTAAGTGGCTGAGGCAGGATTCAAATTCAAGTCAGCTTGATTCCAAGTCCTGCATTTTATACAGAGTGCTATGTAACTGCTTTTTATAGGGTAACATAGCTTTTTTGGAAACAAGCCTTCGTTTGTCTGTGAAATGAAAGGGATGGCGTCAAGTTTAAATGCTGGAATATGCTTAACAACTGAGTCATAAGCCTTCATTTGCCTGTGAAGGGAAAGGGATGGGGTCAAGTTTAAATACTGGAATATGCTTAACAACTGACTCAAGAAAATTTTTTAAAAAGTATAAATGACACATTTTAAGTTTGATCTGCATTGGTAACGTTTTCTCCATCATTTTCTTAAAACGAGAAACAATCAACTAAAGATTTAATCGAGGCCTGACTTTTAGTTTTGCCAACTTTGAGATATTAATGCTCACTGAAATGTAATAATTGGCTCTCTCAAGTTACTTTGATTCAGTGCCAGCCCACCATTGGATGTGACTGCTTTCCCAACCTCTTATTTGTTAATCACACACCTTTGGGGGTAGAATTCTAACACCAAAGGAGCAGAATGGAGTTCTGCTGAGGATCATTGCCACTAAAGAAGAAACATGGGCTTGTGGTAGGAGACAGAAACCTCACCATGCGTTTCGTTTAGTAAAAGTTCATGAAATAAGAGTCCATTTTCTCTGAGAAAATGTTGTGACAAAGTGAGCAATTTTATACGACAACCACCCCCCTGAGGAAAATGAGCTTATAAACATTTGTGGCAGTGAACACCTGAAATGTCAGAAAACAAAACAAAGCAAAAACAATGCATGATGCAAAACAGCACAGTCTTGGAGTTGGAGCTAACACTGTTCATAGAGGAAGACAATTCTCTTCTGACTGCTTCCTCTATGGATTGATATTTCTAGCAAGCAAAACAGTATGGCAAGACTTATGAAGTAAAGTACATATGGATTAACTACATGTGAAATGGAGTTCAAATCTTATATTTCAGAACATTTAACACTATAAAGAGAACAAAGAGTAAAAATAGAATTAAAAAAATATATCACCCATGAATAGGAAGATAAAATTAAAAATACTCTTGGATGCAATATAATGAGGACAAAGGTAAAGAAACTTTTTTAGAAAAGAGTGAAGTGTGTATATATATATATATATATATATATATGGAGAGAGAGAGAGAGAGAGAGAGAGAGAGAGAGATAAAGAGAGAGAGAGAGAGAGAGAGAGAGAGAGAGCTTTTTGTTTCAGTATTGTAGGTATATAGTACTATATAGTAAATAGAATTATTATAGTATACTATTATGTAGAATATAGTATTATTGTAGTATACTATTATATAACATAGTATTATTGTAGTACACTATTGTATAGCACATAGAATTATAATTTTGTATATTAGTATTATACTTTTGGTTTATAATTTATCTATCCCTACAATTTTAAAAATTGTGTCCTGTGGGCAGAGCCAAGACAGCAGAGTAGAAACAGCATTGCCAAGGTACTCTCCCACCAGACCTCTTGAAAAAGATGTAAAAGGGCACTCTGAACAACTTCTGGAGCGCCAGCACCTGCAGAACGACAAAGAGAAGCTGACCGCCTGCTGAGGACTGCTCAGCAATCCTGCAGGGATGGCCAGAGCAGTGCTCTGGGAGCCAACAGAACTGGGATTGAAGCCAAGGGTCGCCTACCTAGCAAAACTGAGTATTTTGTTTCAGGGGAAAATATGGTCATTCAGTGGAATAGAGAAATTTCAAGCATTCTTGAGGAAAAAACCAGAGTTGAATAGAAAATTGGACATATAGACACAAGAAGCAAGAGATGCCTGAGAAGGTAATCAGGGAAAAGAAATCTAAAGGAACTTATCAAAGTTGAACTATTTACATTCCTACATGGAAAAAACAATAACTATAACTGATGAAACCTTTCTCAGTATGAAAATAATGGAAGAAGAGTATATGGGTATATGAATACATATGTGAATGTATGTATATATGTATACAGTTATACATGGATAGAGGGCACAGGTTGAATTTGGTAGTTAGGCATGATACTTAAAGGTGTGAAGTTATGAGGTGAGAGAGGAGAGTGGCAAGAGGAGATGGGGAGAGACAGGGTAGGGTAAACTATCTCATGTAGAAGAAGGAAGGGGAAGTGGCTGAAGGGGAGGGGAAAAACAGGAAGGCAAAAAGACAAAACCATATTCTGATTGAATCTAGCTGAGGGAGAGAATGACATATATACTAACTGGGATATCTCACCCTGCTAGAGAGTAGGGGGAAGGGGGATGAGAGGGGCGATGATGCAGGGGAGGGCATTCTGGGGGGAGGGGAGGTTGGAAGTACCCACTATAGAAGAGGGACAGGATCAAAGTAGTGAATGTACCAGGTGGGGGGAGGGATGGGTGGGAGGGAATTATAAGCAGCCATTTACAATATATCTACTATGATAATGTTTTGCATAGCTATACATGTACAACACATACTGAATTGCTTATCTTCCCAGAGGGAATGGCTGACAAGTGAGGAGGGGAATGGATCTGAAATTCAAGGTTTTAAAATTTAAATGTCTAAAATATATATAAACACTATTATTGATACTATTTTGTATGTAATTGGGAGATAAAATGTTCAGGCATTGGGGCACAGAGACTCACTTTGCCCTAATGGTAAAGTCGAAGGGGGTATGGGAGAGGATATGGGAGACAGCAGATTGGAGGAGGGGTTATCTTGAGGGACTGCTATTCTGGTGTGGTGGGTAGGGGAAAATGGGGAAAAAACTGTAACTCAGAATCTGGTGGAAATGAATTATATAAACCAGAAAATTATAAAGCATATGCTAAATAAAAAAAGTGTCCTTAATGCTTATTTTAAATTTATTAAATTATAAATTTTCTAATTTGAAACATTTGTGTTTAGTTCATTAAGGCTTCTAAAATTTTTAAAATCTATGTTTTCATAGATTTATTTTTCTTTTTAAGAATTGGTTTAGCTACATCTCAGGAAGATGGCTGAAAGGAAGCAGTAACCTCACTGAGCTCCTAGGTCACTAAGAGCAGACAAGCAGACTACACCAGAGAGAGAAAAAGCCCCAGCCTACAGACTTACCAAGGACGAATTGCAGTCATCTTGCCTTCATCTCAGGAAGGGACAGGAAGGGTTATTGGAGCCAGGTAGGAGAGTCGGGCCACCAGTGGAGAGAGTGGCTTCTCTGGCTGCATTTGGCCCCCAGCCTGGAAGTTTAGAAACTGCCTGCCTGTATAATACAGGGGTTGGAATGACAAAGTAAATTCTAGCTGCTCTAATGCTCCCATCCCTTCTTCATGAAGCAGAAAACCCAAAGAGAAGTCTCCCACCCAGATTGAAATCCCAAGTAAATGGAAATAATCTCAGGCTTGAGGGTCTCCAAGAAGGGGTGTAACTGAGACAGCCAGGAATCTGAAGAGAAGAGAGAGAGGGGTCCCAACAAGCCCGACCTCACCTCACCAACAAAAGCCTACATATAGCCTAGGGGTATAGAGGCAGAAATCTGAAGTGGTCAGACTCACCCCCACCTAGGCATCTACATCCCTCACTGACTTCCCTGACTTAGCCACCCAGAGGTATTCAAAGTCAAGGATCAGGCGCTAAACTCATAGCCTGAGAAACTAAGAAACAGGAAATCAAAATAGGGAGGAATGAAGCTGAGAAGGAGAAGGGGAAGGCAAGAAAGTCTATTCGATCCTACTATGCAGGGCAAGAACATCCAAATACACAGGGCAATATAGATTTTCTACCCACTCCTGAGATCACAGAAGAAAACATAACCTGGTCTCAAGGCCAAATAGCATTCCTGGAGGAGCTTAAGAAAATTTGTAAAGACTAAATCAGGGAAGCAGTGACCAACTTGGAAAAAATCTCAAAAGTAAAATTAGTGAATTAATTGGAGAAAATACCTCCCTATAAAAGGACCTTCAAAAATTAACTGAAGACCATAATTCCCTAAAAATTAGATTCAATCATACTGAAACTCAACTCTATTATGCAGCAAGAGTCAATCAAACAAAACAAGTCGATCGAAAAAATGGAAGCTAATGTAAAATATCTCACTGGAAAAATAACTGACCTAGAGAACAGATCCAGGCGAGACAACTTAAGAATTATTGGTCTCCCAGAAAGCCAGGAGGAAAAAAGCAGCTTAGACAACATCTTCAAAGAGATTGTCAAAGAAAACTGTCCTGAGGTCCTGGAATCAGAAGATAAAATAGCTATTGATAGAATTCACCAGACTCCTCCTGAAAGAAATACCAAATTGAAAACTCCAAGTAATATGGTAGCCAAATTCCAGAATTATAAGATTGAAGAAAAAATTCTACAAGCATCCAGAAAGAAACAATTCAAGTATCGAGGAACTACAGTTAGTATCACACAGGACCTAGCAGCTTCTACATTAAAAGAGCAGAGGGACTGGAATTTGATATTTCATAGGGCAAGAGACCTAGGACTACAACCAAGGACTAACTACCCGGCAAAACAGAGCACAATATTTCAGGCAAGGAGATGGTCGTTTAATGAAATAAGGGACTTCCAGACTTTCCTGATGAAAAACCAAGAGCTCAATGGAAAATTTTATCTTCAACTACAAGACTCGAGAAAGACATAAAAAGATAAATAAGGGAAACACAGACTCAAATATGCATAAGTGCACAAACCCACACCCACAAACACTTGCTTATTACTTGGGATGCAAGTAGAGCAAAATGTTCACATACCTATTTGTGGAGCTGATAACTGTCAATATTTGAAATATTTATGATTATCATGACCTTCAGAAGGGTTATATTTAGATGGAGGGTGTGGGTATGAATACACTAATCCGAAGACTAAAAAAAAAAAAAACTGTTAAGGGGATCAAAGGGTCTGTAATGGGAAAAAGGAAAGGATGAGATTTGAAAAGGTAAAATATGCCATCTGAAGAGGCATCAAAACACACTCTAGAAGAGGGGAAAGAAAGAGGGAGAGGAACATCATTTAAACACTATTCTCCCTGGTTCTGGTTCAAAGAGGGATCAATGTAATCAGTGAAGTCTAATGTGAGTAGACACATAAACTCATTAAATAGAGGAAAAGGAGGGAGGGAGAGGAACACTGTTTGAAATTTACTCTCATTGGTTTGGAAACAAATGGGGAGTAATTTACTCTGATAAGTGTAAAAATTATTGTGTCCTATAGATAGTGGAAGGGTAAGGGGGGGTGAAAAGGAGGAGACTAAAGGGAGGGATTAGAAGGGAGGGAAATAGATTAAGAAGGGGGGTAACTGGGTGGAAACACTGAGGGAGGGGGCAGTCAAAAAGGAAAACTTCAACGAGGGGAAGAGAGAAGGAAGAAACAAAAACATAAACAGGGGAGGGAATAGGATGGAGGGGAAGAGACAGATAGTCATCATTACTATGAATGTGAATTGGATGAACTCTCCAACAAAGCAGGGGTAGCAATACTTATCTCAGATAAAGCAAAGGTAAAAATAGATCTAATTAAAAGAGATAAGGAATGAAACTATATCCTAATAAAAGGCACCATCGAAAATGAAGCAATATCACTACTTCATATATATGCACCAAGTGGTATAGCATCCAAATTCCTAGAGGAGAACTTAAAGGAATTCGAGGAAGAAATAGATTGCAAAACTATACTAGTGGGGGAACTTAATCTCGCCCTCTCTTAACTTGATAAATCTAACCTCAGAATAAACAAGAAAGAAGTTAAGGAGGTGAATAGAATTTTAGAGAGACTAGATATGATGGATCTCTGGAGAAAACTGAATAGGGATAAAAAGGAATTTACTTTCTTTTCAGCAGTGCATGGTACCTACTCAAATATAGACCATGTACTAGGGCATAAAAACCTCACAATCCAGTACTAAAAGGCAGAAATATTAAATGCATCATTCTCAGATCATGATGCAATAAAAATTATATGCAATGAAGGGCCAGGGAAAGGTAGACTAAAAACTGATTGGAAATTAAACAATTTAATCCTAAAGAATGAATGGGTCAAATATGAAATTATGGAAACTATCAATAATGTCATTCAAGAGTATGATAATAAGGAGAAAAGATACCAAAATTTGTGGGATGCACTAAAGGCGGTTCTCAGGGAAAGTTTTATATCCCTGAGTGCATACTTGAATAAAGCAGAGAGAAGGGAGGTCAATGAATTGGACATGCAATTGAACAAGCTAGAAAAAGAACAAATTGAAAATCCCTAATTTAGTACTAAATTAGAAATATTGGAAACCAAAGGAGAGATTAATAAAATTGAAATTAAAAAAAAAACTATTGAATTAATAAATAAAGTGCTGTTTTTTTTTTTGAAAAAATCAATAAAATTGATAGACCCTTAGTCAATATGATAAAAAAAGAAAGAAGAAAACCAAATTATGAGTATCAAAAATAAAAAGGGTAAATCTACATCCAATGAAGAGGAAATAAAAAAAAATAATGAGGAATTATTTTTCCCAATTGTATGCAAAAAAATATGAAAATCTTAGTGAAATGGATGAATATTTACAAAATCACAAGTTGCCCAGATTAACTGAAGAGGAAGTGAATTACCTAAATAACCCCATCTCAGAAAAAGAAATCAAGCAAGCCATCAAGGAACTCCCTAGGAAAAAGTCTCCAGGGCCAGATGGGTTTACTACTGAATTCTATCAAACATTTGAAGAACAATTGATTCCAATACTCTACAAACTATTTGGGAAAATTAGTGAAGAAGGAGTCCTACCAAACTCTTTCTATGACAAAAATATAGTACTGATTCCTAAATCAGCAAGAGATAAAAGAGAGAAAGAAAATTATAGACCAATTTCCCTCATGAATTTAGATGCAAAAATTTTAAATAAAATATAAGCCAAAAGACTCCAACAACTTATCACGAAAATAATACACTCAGATTAGGAAGGATTGATTCCAGGAATGCAAGGATGGTTTAATATTAGGAAAACCATCAGTATAATTGAGCATAGCAACAATAAAACTAGCAGACACCACATGATCATCTCAATAGATGCAGAAAAAGCTTTTGACAAAGTACAACATCCATTCCGATTAAAAACACTAGAAAGTATAGGAATAAATGGAGCCTTCCTTAAAATAGTTGACAGCATCTATTTAAAACCATCAGCAAGTATTATATTCAATGGGGAAAAACTAGAAGCCTTTCCAATAAGATTAGGAGTGAAACAAGGGTGTCCACTATCACCCCTCTTATTCAATCTGGTACTAGAAACACTAGCAGTAGCGATTAGAGAAGAAAAAAGAAATCAAAGGAATCAAATTAGGCAAAGAAGTGACCAAGCTATCAGTCTTTGCAGATGATATGATGATATACTTAGAGAATCCTAGAGAATCAAGTAAAAAACTACTTGAGACAATAAATAAATTTGGTGAAGTTGCAGGATATATAATAAACCCACATAAATCCTCAGCATTCCTGTACATCTCTAATGAAACTCAACAGCAACAGATAGAAAGAGAAATCCCATTTAAAGTCACTGTAGACATTATAAAATATTTGGAATCTACTTGCCAAAACGAACGCAGAATCTCCATGATCACAACTACAAAACACTTCTCAAACAAATAAAATCAGATCTAAATAGTTGGGAAAATATCAATTGCTCATGTCTGGGTTGAGCTAATATGATAAAAATGACAATTTTACCCAAGCTAAACTATATATTTAGTGCCATACCAATCAATTTACCAAAAATCTACTTTTTAGAGTTACACAAAATAATAGCAAAATTTCTTTGGAAAAACAAACGGTCTAGAATGTCAAGGGAATTAATGAAAAGAAATGCTAGGGAAGGTGGACTAGCTATGCCAGATCTTAATCTGTATTATACAGCAGCAGTCATCAAAACTATTTGGTACTGGCAGAGGTGTAGAGTAGTGGATCAATGGAATAGATTGGGCGCAGGAGACCCAGCAGTTAAGGAATATAGTAATCTATTGTTTGATAAACCCAAAGACCCCAGTTTATGGGATAAGAATGCAGTATTTGACAAAAACTGCTGGGAAAACTGGAATACAGTATGGCAGAAAGTGGGCATAGATCACTATCTAACACCATATACCAAAATCAAGTCTAAATGGGTGCATGATCTAGGTGTAAAGGATGATACTGTAAGCAATTTGGGAAAGCAAGGAATAGCTTACCTGACAGATTTGTGGAGAGGGGAAGTCTTTAGGACCAACGAAGAATTAGAGAGCATGGTAAAATGCAAAATGGATAATTTTGATTACATTAAATTGAAAAGCTTCTGTACAAATAAAGCCAATGTAACCAAGATCAAGAAGGAGGTGGGAAATTGGGAAAGAATTTTTACAACTTGCGTCTCTGATAAAGGACTCATTTCTAAAATGTTTAGAGAATTGAGCCAAATCTATAAGAATACAAGTCATTCCCCAATTGATAAATGGTCAAAGGATACGAACAGGCAGGATTCAGAGAATGATATTATAGATATCTATAAGCATATGAATAAATGATCTAAATCACTATTGATTAGAGAAATACAAATCAAAACAACTCTGAGATACCACATCTCTCCAGTCAGATTGGCTAAGATGACAAAACAAGAAAGTGACAAATGCTGGAGAGGATGTGGACAAATTGGAACACTAATACATTGCTGGTGGTGTTGTGAAAACACTAGAAAGTCAAGCAAAAGAAGAGATATAAGAAGACATTCCCACTATTTCCAGATTTATTTAAATATAAATATATATATATATATATATATATATATATGTATGTATGTATATATCGATTGATCATGGTGATTTTTTTCTCTTCCTTTAATATATTAAAAAAATATTATTTATTATAATGGGTGGTTTTCCAGGAGGGGAAGAGAGTATGGCAGTGGAGGAAATGGGTGAAGAAAAAAAAATAGCAAAAAACAATTTAGAAAATAATACTCGGGGATGGCAAGGTGGAGCTTTGAGTAGAGCACCAATCCTGAAGTCAGGAGTATCTGAGTTCAATCCAGCCTCACGCACTTAACACTTACTAGCCATGTGACCTTGGGCAAGACCCTTTAAAAATAGGGAGTTAAGGGGGGCGGAGCCAAGATGGAGGAGTAGAAACAGCGAGTCCAAGCCACTCTCCCCCCAGACTAACTCCAAACTATGCAAAAAGGGGATTCTCAACAACTTCTGGAACCCCAGCACCAACAGAAGTATACAGACAAGCTAACCTCCCACTGAGGACAGCCCAGCAGCCCTGCTGGAAGGAACAGTGCAGCGCCAGCAGCACAGCCCACAGTGCTCGGGGAGCCAAGCACAGGTCTGCCTGAGTAGCGGTTTTAGCCCCAGGGCAGCAGGGCCACCACCCAAGTGGATGGACCTCAGAACATCAGCAGGTGTGGCGATTCCAGAATTATCAACATAGACATGAATAGGACAAAGTGAGAGGTTAGTGCCTTATGGACTTTGGGACCAATATTTGGGGAACGTGTCGGCTTCCTCCCCTGGGGGCTAGAAGCCACTGAAGAGACACTCACCATTTTTTTTTTTCACAAATTAATTAAACAAATGCTTTATTAACTTCTGGTTTACATCATTCATTTCCACCAGATTATGAGTTACATTTCCCCCATTTTTTCCCTACCCACCGCCCCAGAATAGCCGTCCCACTAGATATCCCCTCATCCAATCTGCTCTCTCCCATATCTTCTCCCATATCCCCTTCGACTTTGCCATTAGGGCAAGGTGAATCTCTGAGCCCCAATGCCTGGACATCTTATGAAACATTTAATTTTAAGAACTCGAATTTCAGATCCATTTCCTTCCTCCCTTGTCACCCACTCCCTCTGAGAAGATAAGTAATTCAGTATGGGTTGTACATGTATAGCTATGCAAAACATTATCATAGTAGATATATTGTAAAAGACTGCTTATATTTCCCTCCTACCCGTCTCACCTCCCACCTGGTCCATTCCCTACTTTTGGGTACTTCCAACCTCTCCTCCCCCCAGAATGCCCTCCCCTCCATCATCCCCCCTCTCACCTCCCTTTCCCCTACTCAGGAGAGTGAGTGAGGGTAAGATATTCCATTTAGTATGTATGTGATTCTCTCCTTGAGCCAACTTCAATGAGAATATGCTTTTGCTTTTTGCCTTCCTGTTCATCCCCTCCTCTGCAACTACGACCCCTTGCCTCTTCTACATGAGATAGTTTATCCTACCCTGTCTCTCTCCATCTCCTCTTTCCACTTTCCTCTCTCACCTCTTGACTTCACCCTTAAAATTCATCCCTTCCTTGGGGCGGCTAGGTGGTGCAGCGAGCAGAGCACCAGCCCTGGAGCCATTACCTTTCTGAGCCTCTTTTGCCATTTGAGTTACTCTATTTTTTTAAGGTGTTATTTTCCTCAGTCAGGCTGTTGACTGTCATTTCATACTTTTCTTGCATCTTTTTCATTTCTCTTCCCAAATTTCCCCTACTTCTCTTATCTGCTTCTTAAGGTTCTCTATGGCCTGTAGCCATCTTGTATTTTCATTTGGGGCTTTTGGTGCAGGAGTTCTGACCTCACAGTCCTCCTCCATGCTTTGAGCCTCTTTACCCTAAAACAGGAGTCCAATGTTGAACTTTTCTGTTTATTTTGTTTCATTTGCCTAGGCATGTTGCCACTTAATTATTTGATTTTTGGGCTTGTTGCCACAGGATTCTGTAACCAGACAGGGGAGCTTCCGTCCCAAACATGAGGTCTTCACAACTTCCATCAGTTGTGTGGCCTCTGTAAAGCCTCCACCCACTCTGGCAAGTTGGATACCCACCCCAAACTTCCCCCCCAGACCACAATCCATACCCAGGCAGTTTAAAGTGAGAGTGATTAACCCCCCAGACTGATTGCTGGATCTCCCTACAATTCGCAGACCAGGAGCTAGAGCCACTACTGACACTGCAAAATGGCTTCTGTGCAGCTGTTTCTTCAGCAGCTTTTCACCCCCAGGGGAGGAAGCCATGCGTTCCCCAAATACTGGTCCCAAAGTCCAGAGGGCAATAACATCTCACTTTGTCCTAGGCATATCTGTGCTGATAATTCTGGAATCGACACAATTGCTGGTGTTCTGGGGTCCCACCAGCCGGCTGCTGGCCCAGTCGCTCTGGGGCTAAAACTTCGTACCTGGGCTTGGCTCTGCAAGCTACACTGTCGGTTCCCAGAGCACTGTGCTGGCCACTCCCTGCAGGGCTGCTGGGCTGCCCTCAGCAGGAGGTTAGCTTCTCTGTGCTGTTCTGTGGGTGCTGGGGCTCCAGATGTAGTTCATAGTCCCCTTTAATATTGTTTGAAATTTGTGTGGGGCAGAGCACATTGGAAATGCTGTTCCTACCAACACTCACCATTTTGTAGTTTTCAGAGGCAGCTCCAGTTCCTGGCCTGCTAACTGTAAGGAGATCCAGTGATCAGTCTTAGGGGGTAATCGCTCTTGCTTTAACCTCCTTGGATCTGTATTGTGATCTGGGGTGCAGGTCGTGGGTGGGTTTCCAGGTTCCCAGACACAGAAGTTGCCCCCCAACACACACATGTTCAGAATGAAAGTTCCTGTCTGGCACCTGGCCATACTGTGGCAACAAGCCCAAAAGTCAAGTGATTAAGTGGCAACATGCCAAGGTAAAGGAAACAAATTAAACAGAAAAATGCAACCTTAGACTCCTAAGTTGGGAGCAAAGAGGATCAAAGCATAGAGCAAGAGGAGGTTCTGTGAGGCCAAAAGTCCTATTCCAAAAGCCCCAGGGGGAAACATGAGCGGGTTGCAGGCCATAGAGGACCTTAAGAAGGACTTTAAAAATCAAATAAGAGAAGTGGAGGAAAATTGGAAAGAAAAATGAGAAGGATGCAGGTAAAGTATGAAATGAGGATCAACAGCCTGACTGAGGAAAACAACACCTTAAAAAATAGACTAACTCAAATGGCAAAGGAGGCCCAAAAGGGCAATGAGGAGAAGAATGCCTTAAAAAGTCAAATTTGCCAGATGGAAAAAGAATCTCAAAAGTTCACTGAGGAGATTCATTCCTTCAGAGTTAGACTGGAGCAAATGGAAGCTAATGACTTTATGAGAAATCAAGATACTGTTAAGCAGATCTAAACAAATGAAAGATTAGAAGGCAATGTGAAATATCTCATGGGAAAAACCACTGACCTGCAAAATAGATCCAGGAGAGACAATTTAAAAATTATTGGACTACCTGAAAGCCATGATCAAAGAAAGAACCTAGAAATCACCCCTCAAGAAATTCTCAAGGAAAATTGCCCTGATGTTTTAGATCCAGAGGGCAAAATAGAGGTTGAAAGAATCCACTGATCACCTCCTGAAAAAGATCCCAAAAAGAAAACTCCCAGGAATATTATAGCCAGGTTCCAGAATCCCCAGATCAAGGAGAAAATACTACAAGCAGCCAGTAAGTAACAATTTCAATATTGTGGAAACACAATCAGAATAGCCCAGGACCTGGCAGCTTCTACACTGAGGGATCCAGGGGCATGGAATACAATATTCCAGAGGGCAAAAGAGGTGGGACTGAACCCAATTGTCACCTACCCAGCAAAACTGAGTATTTTGTTTCAGAGGAAAATATGGTCATTCAGTGGAATAGAGGACTTTCAAGCATTCTTGAGGAAAAAAACAGAGATGAATAGCAAATCTGACATCCAGACACAAGAAGCAAGAGATGCCTGAGAAGGTAATCAGGGAAAAGAAATCAAAAGGAACTTATCAAAGTTGCACTATTTACATTCCTATATGGAAAAACAATAACTGTGACTAAGGAAACCTTTCTCAGTATGTGAATAATGGAAGAAGGGTGTGTGGTCATATGAATACATATGTGAATGTGTGTGTATATGGTTACAGTTATATATGGATAGAGGGCATAGGTTGAATTTGTTGGGAAGAGAGGATACTCAAGGGGTGAATTTATGAGGTGAGAGAGGAAAGTGGCAAGAGGAGATGGGGAGAGACAGGGTAGGGCAAACTATCTCATGTAGAAGAAGCAAGAGGAAGTAGTTGCAGGGAGGTGGGGAAGAATAGTAGGGCAAAAAGGCAAAACCACATTCTCATTAAATTTGTTTCAGGGAGAGAATGACATACATACTAAATGGGATATCTCAACCTACAGAAGAATGGGGGAAGGCATATGAGAGGAGGGATCATGGATGGGAGGGCATCCTTGGGGGGAGGGGAGTTTGAAAGTACCCACTATAGAAGAGGGACAGGATCAAGTAGGGAATGGACCAGGTGGGGGGTCGGATGAGTGGGAGGGAATTATAAGCAGCCTTGTACAGTATATCTACTATGGTAATGTTTTGCATAGCTAGACATGTACAACATATACTGAATTACTTATCTTCCCAGAGGGAATGGGTGACAAAGGAGGAAGGGAATGGATCTGAAATTCAAGATCTTAAGATTAAATATTTCAAATATATATAATTACTATTATTAATACTCTTTTGCTTGTAATTGGAAGATAAGATATGCAGGCATTGGGACACAAAGATTCACCTTCCTCTAATGGAAAAGTCGAAGGGGGTATGGGAGAAGATATGGGAGAGAGCAGATTGGAGGAAGTGATATCTTGCAGGACTGCTATTCTGGGAGGGTGGGTAGGGGAAAAACAGGGGGGGGAATAATTGCAACTCAAAATCTGGTGGAAATGAATGATGTAAAACAGAAGTTAATAAAGCATTTGTTTAAAAAAATAGAGCGTTAAAATATTTGACCAAATAGATGATCTTTGAATGGTTTTAAAGTTTGAGATTCCCACCTTGATTTTATTAGTATCATTTTGATTTCATGTAAATTGATATAAATAAAATTTTATTTTTTTTACATAATAATAGTTTGTGTTTACAAATCTCTTCATCTTTACTGGTGTAAAAGAAAAGAAAGAAAAATAATCAAATGACATTATTCTACAAAGAGAACACAAGTATGAATATATGCAATGTTCTGTGATTTTTGTTCCCTATATTATTAGCAAGAGAAAGAATGTAAATTATGTTCACTGTTTGCTGTATGTTACGGTTTGCAATTTAGGGTACATGGTAGTGCACTGCTTTATTTTGGCCATACTTATAAGCCAGGGTAGGGTGAATCACTGATTGGCTCATAGAAAAGGGATATCTCTATGTGAACAGAGGATATATGAATATGAATCATTTTCTATACATAAAGTGTATAGAAAATCATAGTCATTTTGAATTTGCAAATCATCAGCACTGGCCTTAGGGACAATTTTATGGGTTCTGGGGGAGGGCACTATATTTATTAATCTGCTTGCTAGATTGTTGTTAGATTTCAGTGAAGGTAGACTGGGCTTTGTCTTTCGGTTGGCCTTGCAAAAGAACTAGAATACACATACCAGAAAACAACAACAACAACAACAGAGGGGTGGCTAGGACTGACTGCTTACATTAAAAAGTTGTTTATTTATAAAATAGAGTTACTAACGTCAATAAAGGGAAAATGAAGGACCCTTTATTTTTCTACTACAGTTACTTCCATTGTTATTTTGGAGCATAGATATAACTTCTATTCCAATGTTTCAAAGTATACTTTTAAGTATAGCTAAAGACACTCCACAAATTTAATGCACATAGGAGCTGTAGTTTTTCTTAGAGTAATGTATTAAAGCAGCAAAAAATTCTGTGGATAAGAAATTCGGGGGGCAGAGCCAAGATGGCAGAGTAGAAAAAGCTCGTCCAAGCCACTCTGCCCCCAGATTCCCCCCAAATTATGTAAAAGGAAACTCTGAACAACTTCTGGAGCCCCAGCACCCACAGAACGACACAGAGAAGCTAACCTCCTGCTGAGGAAAGCCCAGCAGCCCTGCAGGAAGGACCAGCTCAGCAATCTGGGAGCCGGCCGTGCAGAGCACGGGGAGCTGATCCAAGCCGACCCTAGGTCCATGTGAGCCGAGGTTTTAGCCCCAGGGTGGCAGGGCCAGCAGCCGGCTGGAGAGACCCCAGAACACCAGCAACAGTGGCGACTCCATAATTATCAATATAGACATGCCTAGGAAAAAGTAAGAGGTTAGGGTCCTGTGGACTTTGGGAACAGTATTTGGGGAATGCGTTGGCTCCCTCCCCTGGGGGCTAGAAGCTGCTGAGGAGACACTCCATTGTGTAGTTTTCAGAGGCAGCTCCAGCTCCTGGCCTGCCAAACTGTAGGGAGATACAGTGATCAGTTTTAGGGGGTAATCACTCTTGCTTTAACCTCCCTGGATCTGGATTGTGATATAGGGTGGAAGTCGTGGGTGGGTTTACAGCTTGCCAGAAACGGAAGTTGCCCCCCACATGTTCGGGACAAAAATTCCTCTATCTGGCCTTAAAGCCATAGTGTGGCAACAAGCCCAAAAGTCAAGTAATTAAGTGGCAACATGCCAAGGCAAAGGAAACAGAAAAATGCAACCCTAGCCTCTTATTTTGGGGGCATAGAGCAGGAAAAGGATTGTGAGTTCAGAAGTCCTGCTCCAAAAGCCCCAGCGGAAAACATGAGCGGGTTGAAGGCCATAGGGGACCTTAAGAAAGACTTTAAAAATCAAATAAGAGAAGTGGAGGAAAAATTAGAAAGAAAAATGAGAATGATGCAGGAAAAGTATGAAATGAGGGTCAACAGCCTGACTGAGGAAAACAACACCTTAAAAAATAGGCTAACTCAAATGGCAAAGGAGGCCCAAAAGGGCAATGAGGAGAAGAATGCCTTAAAAAGTCGAATGTGGGGGCGGCTAGGTGGTGAAGTGAATAGAGCGCCGGCCCTGGAATCAGAAGGACCTGAGTTCAGAGCCGGCCTCAGACACTTAATCCACACAAACAAAAACCTAGCCGTGTAACCTTGGGCAAGTTACTTAACCCCAATTGCCCTAAAGGGGCAGCTATGTGGCACAGTGAGTAAGAGTGCCAGCCTCGAAGTTGGGATGACCCAAGATCAGATCCGGCCTCAGAAAATGAGCACGCACACATAAAAAATGACTAGCCGTGTAACCTTGAGCAAGTTACTTAACCCCAATTGCTTTAAAAAAAAAAAAAGTCATGGTCAAGCATGGTGGCTTGCTGAAGACGGCCAACCCGTCTTACCCCCGCAGGAGCCCATCGCCTGCCCGCCATGGCCCGCCTCCCACAGTTGGTCGTCTTCGACCTGGATTACACTCTCTGGCCCTTCTGGGTTGACACTCACGTGGATCCCCCATTCCACCGGAGCAGGGATGGGAGTGTGCGGGACCGCAATGAGAAGATCATTAAACTATACCCAGAGGTACCCGCCGTCCTGGACCGCCTGCATGACCTGGGGGTGACCATCGCCGCTGCCTCCCGGACCGGTGAGATTCAAGGAGCCAATCAGCTCTTGGAGCTTTTTGACCTCACTAAATATTTTGCACACAAGGAAATCTATCCAGGCTGCAAGGTCACACACTTTCAGAGATTGCAGCAGAAGAGTGGTATCCCCTACTCTGAAATGATCTTCTTTGATGATGAGAAGCGGAACATTATAGATGTCAGCAAACTGGGTGTCACCTGTATTCATGTCCAGAGTGAAATGAATCTGCACACTCTGACTAAAGGCCTGGAAACATTTGCAAAGTCTTGAGATAAAACTCTCAGATTAAGCCCTGAAGATGTTGGGAGCCCTGGCCATGGATCCCAGCAGGGAGAGAACAAGAATGAGGAATGCATTTTCACATCATCTGTGAATTGTATAGAACATTTGTGTGTGAGCATACAAGACCCTTCCCTTAGTGTAAGTCCTCATGTATATGGACCGACCATACTGCCTAGGACTGATTCCACGCTTTGATTCCCATTGCTGTCTGTTCCTTTGTGTGTTACAATATCCCTTTCTCATGGCAAATAAAACTTCCTAAGATATAAAAAAAAAAAAAAAAAAAAAAAAAAAAAAAAAAAAAAAAAAAAAAAAAAAAGTCGAATTTCCAGATGGAAAAAGAATCTCAAAAGTTCACTGAGGAGATTCATACCTTCAGAGTTAGACTGGAGCAAATGGAAGCTAATGACTTTATGAGAAATCAAGATGCTGTTAAGCAGATCCAAACAAATGAAAGATTAGAAGCAATGTGAAATATCTCATGGGAAAAAACGCTGACCTTTAAAATAGATCCAGGAGAGAAAATTTAAAAATCATTGGACTACCTGAAAGCCATGATCAAAGAAAGAACCTAGAAATCACCCTTCAAGAAATTCTCGAAACCAGGGTGTCCACTATCACCCCTCTTATTCAATCTGGTACTAGAAACGTTAGCAGTAGCAATTAGAGAAGAAAAAGAAATCAAAGGAATCAAATTAGGCAAAAAAGTGACCAAGCTGTCACTCTTTGCAGATGATATGATGATATACTTAGAGAATCCTAGAGAATCAAGTAAAAAATCACTTGAGACAATAAATAAATTTGGCAAAGTTGCAGGATGTAAAATAAACCCACATAAATCCTCAGCATTCCTGTACATCCCTAATAAAACTCATCAGCAAGACATAGAAAGAGTAATCCCATTTAAAGTCACTGTAGACATTAATAAAATATTTGGGAATCTACTTGCCAAAACAAACCCAGAATCTATATGCCCACAACTACAAAACACTTCTCACACAAATAAAAACATATCTAAATAGTTGGAAAAATATCAATTGCTCGTGGCTGGGTCGAGCTAATATAATAAAAATGACAATTTTACCCAAACTAAATTGTATATTTAGTGCCATTCCAAACAATTTACCAAAAAACTACTCTGTAGAGTTACACAAAATAATAACGAAATTTATTTGGAAAAATAAATGGTCTAGAATATCAAGGGAATTAATGAAAAGAAATGCTAGGGAAGGTGGACTAGCTATGCCAGATCTTAATCTGTATTATACAGCAGCAGTCATCAAAACTGCTTGGTACTGGCAGAGGTGTAAAGTAGTGGATCAATGGAATAGATTAGGTGCAGGAGACCCAGCAGTAAATGAATATAGCAATCTATTGTTCGATAAACCCAAAGACACCAGTTTTTGGGATAAGAATGCACTATTTGACAAAAACTGCTGGGAAAACTGGAATACAGTATGGCAGAAAGTGGGCATAGATCACTGTCTAACACCATATACCAAAATCAAGTCTAAATGGGTGCATGATCTAGGTGTAAAGGATGATACTGTAAGCAATTTGTGAAAGCAAGGAATAGTTTACCTGACAGATCTGTGGAGAGGGGAAGATTTTAGGACCAAACAAGAATTAGAGAGCATTATAAAATGCAAAATGGATAATTTTGATTACATTAAATTGAAAAGCTTCTGCACCAACAAAGCCAATGTAACCAAGATCAAGAGGTAGGTGGGAAATTGGGAAAGAATTTTTACAACTTGTGTCTCTGATAAAGGACTCATTTCTAAAATTTATAGAGAACTGAGCCAAATCTATATGAATACAAGTCATTCCCCAATTGAGAAATGGTCAAAGGATATGAATAGGAAGTTCTCAGAGAAAGAAATTAAAGATATCTATAAGCATATGAAGAAATGCTCTAAATCACTATTAATTAGAGAAATGCAAATCAAAACAACTCTGAGATACCACATCTCTCCAGTCAGATTGGCTAAGATGACAAAACAAGAAAGTGACAAATGCTGGAGAGGATGTGGGCAAATTGGAACGCTAATACATTGCTGGTGGAGTTGTAAACTTATCCAACCATTCTGGAGAGCAATCTGGAATTATGCCCAAAGGATTATAAATAATTTCATACCCTTTGGCCCAGCCATACCACTTCTAGGGTTATATCCCAAAGAGATCATAGAAGTGGGAGGAAGACCCATATGTACAAATATATTTTAAGCAGCCCTTTGTGTGGTTGCAAAGAATTGGAAACTAAAGGGGTGCCCATCAATTGGGGAATGGCTAAACAAGTTGTGGTATATGAATGTAATGGAATTTTATTGTGCTATAAGAAACCCGGAGGTGACGGATTTCATAATTACCTGGAGAGATTTATACAAACTGATGCTGGGCGAGAAGAGTAGAATCAGAAGAAATTTGTATACAATCACAGACATACCATATCTGTGACGACCAACTATGACAGACTGGACTCTTTTCAGCAATGCAGTGATATAAGTTAATCCCTAATGACTCAAGAAAGTGAGAAATACGCCATCCAGAGATATAACTAGAAAGAACTGAGGCTGAATCCTGATGGAAGCAAACTAAATGATCTTGTTCTTCTCATTGTTTGGTTTTACTTCTTCCTTACCATCTTTCATCCCACCTAGTACAATATGCCTTTGTAATTGGAATAATGTTTAATATGAATGCATTTGCAGACCCTATACTGTACTATATGCTGCCATGAGGGGAGCGGGGAGGGAAGTAAAGGAAATTTGAAAATCAAGGAACTATGGAATTGAATCTTGTTAACTGAAATTAAACTAATAAATTAATTAAAAAAAAAAGAAATTCTCAAGTAAAATTGCCCTGATGTTGTAGATCCAGAGGGCAAAATAGAGGTTGATAGAATCCACAGATCACCTCCTGAAAAATATCCTAAAAAGAAAACTCCCAGGAATATTATAGCCAGGTTCCAGAATCCCCAGATTAAGGAGAAAATACTACAAGCAGCCAGGAAGTAACAATTTCAATACTGTGGAAACACAATCAGAATAGCCCAGGACCTGGCAGCTTCTACACTGAGGGATCCAGGGGCATGGAATATGATATTCCAGAGGGCAAAAGAACTGGGACTGAACCCAAGGGTCACCTACCCAGCAAAACTGAGTATTTTGTTTCAGGGGAAAATATGGTCATTCAGTGGAATAGAGGACTTTCAAGCATTCTTGAGGAAAAAAACAGAATTGAATAGAAAATTTGACACCCAGACACAAGAAGCAAGAGATCCCTGAGAAGGTATTCAGGGAAAAGAAATCAAAAGGAACTTATCAAAGTTGAACTATTTACATTCCTATATGGTAAAGCAATATCTGTGACTGATGATATCTTTCTCACTCTGAAAATAATGGAAGAAGGGTTTGTGGTCATATGAATACATATGGGAATGTGTGTGTATATGGTTACAGTTATATATGGATAGAGGGTATAGATTGAATTTGTTGGGAAGGGAGAATACTCAAGGGGTGAAATTATGAGGTGAGAGAGGAAAGTGGTAAGAGGAGATGGGGAAAGACAGGGTAGGGTAAACTATCTCATGTAGAAGAAGCAAGGGGAAGTGGTTGCAAGGGAGGAGGAGAATAGGAAGGCAAAAATTGCAAAACCACATTCTCATTGAATTTGGTTCAGGGAGAGAATGACATACATACTAAATGGGATATCTCAACCTGCAGCAGAATAGGGGGAAGGGGGATGAGAGGAGGGATGATGGATGGGAGGGCATCCTTTGGGGGAGGGGAGGTTGGAAGTACCCACTATAGAAGAGGGACAGGATCATGAAGGGAATGGACCAGGTGGGGGGTGGGATGAGTGGGAGGGAAGTATAAGTAGCCTTGTACAATATATCTACTATGATAATGTTTTGCATACATAGACATGTACAACACATACTGAATTACTTATCTCCCCAGAGGGAATGGGTGATAAGGGAGGAAGAAAATGGATCTGAAATTTGAGGTCTTAACATTAAATGTTTAAAAAATATATAGATACTATTATTAATACTCTTTTGCTTGTAATTGGGAGGTAAGATGTGCAGGCATTGGGACACAAAGATTCACCTTCCTCTAATGGAAAAGTCAACGGGGGTATGGGAGAAGGTATGGGAGAGAGCAGATTGGAGGAAGCAATTTCTTTTGGGACTGCTATTCTGGAAAGTTGGGTAGGGGAATAACGGGGGGGAAATGATTGTAACTCAAAATCTGGCAGAAATGAATGATGGAAAACAGAAGTTAATAATGCATTTGTTTAAAAAAATAAAAATAAAAAAGTTCTAAAAAAAAGAATTTCATGTTAGAATTTTTTTCTTCTTTCACCAGCTATATGATGGCTACAATTCATTTTTTCTAGATCTCACCATAATCAGATTTAAAATGAGGATGCTACTTGTACTTGCTAGTTCATAGGGTTACTCTCAGGCTTTATTGGATAACTCGTTTGAAAAGACTTTGTAGAGGGAGAGTGAAAAAGGGAGAGACAGAGACAGAAACAGAGAGAGTAAGAGAAAGAGAAAGAAATTTGAATTGTCTGAGGTGTGAATACATGCCCTGTAATAAGCAAAATATAGAAACCTGAGTCTGTTATTGTGTCTTTTCCCTCGGTTGGTCTCAGTTCCCGTATATTTTTCTCAGTATCTTCATCTTATCTATTTGGTGTGATTAAGAAATTTCTCCATCCTGCCCATAGGCAGTCTATTCATTTTACTTAGAGTGGCAGAACTATCAAGAGGGACAACCTTATTTGTTCTTCCTAGCATTCTTCATTAAACAGAACATGTCTCAATTATTCCTTTTTTACTTCATTCAGTTCTCTCTTTTCTCTTGGAAAATTAGAAAGAAGAAATAGTTATGTGTAGTTATGATCATGCTCTGATAATATAATCCCTATGTATGTAACACTTGAAAGAAGGTTTACCCCCAGTACTCAGGTATTTTTTTTTCTGACAGATAAGTTTTTATTTGATAAGATATGTAAAGCATTTTTCCAATTTTAAAAGACTAACTGGTAATCATAATGATCAACATCATCATTAATATTATTTTTATAATAATTATTATTTTAGCAATAGCAGCAGCAGTAGTGGTAGTAGTAGTAGTAGTAGTAGTAGTAGTAGTAGTTGCAGTAGTAGTAGTAGTAGTAGTAGTAGTAGTAGTAGTAGTAGTAGTAGAAAGGTTCTTAATATTGCCTCTTTTTTGATTGCTTAGATTTGAGTAGAAGTCCTGGTTATTTCCCATCTCCTGATAATTTGTTGTTGTTGCTGTTGAGTATAGTGGGGAAAATAAATTCAATGATTTCCCTCTCAGGCATTGAAATCCATCTGCTCAAAATGCCTTTAAAAATATCCTACTCGCTTCTTAGCTGCACCAGCTTAATGAAGTTGCTTTTTACTTTGTGGATGATTTAAGGGACTTTGTTTTTATATTTTCATTGTGTTCATACTACCTTTTTTTTCTCAATATGTTTCTCCATACCTTGTGTGCCATGCCTTTCAAAAATAGGAATAAAGTGGGAGCCTAGATGGTGGAAAGGAAGCAGTAACTTCGCTAAGGTCCTCTGTCACTAAACCTTAAAAAGTGAATCTGAACGGATTCTGGAGTGACAAAATCCATTTGGAGAAGGAGCGTGGCAGAATACAGCCCAGGAAAGTGCCCAGTGCATCTGGACAAGGTGAGTGCAGATCATGTGGTGTCTGCACAGCTCAGACTTAAGAGCAAACAAGCAGACTACACCAGAGAGAGAATACGCCCCAGCCTGCAGTCTTACCAAGGATGAACTGCAGTCATCTCACAGTCATCTCATGAGGGGACAGGAGTAATCATTGGAGCCAGGTAGGAGAGTCGGGCCTCCAGTGGAGAGAGCAACCTCTCCTGCAGAGATCAGCCCCCAAACTGGAAGTTTAGAAATTGCCTGC
Organism: Gymnobelideus leadbeateri; assembly: GCA_011680675.1. Lineage (NCBI taxonomy): Eukaryota > Metazoa > Chordata > Mammalia > Diprotodontia > Petauridae > Gymnobelideus > Gymnobelideus leadbeateri. The sequence goes on along the minus strand of WOXC01001906.1, from coordinate 268,284 downwards.
CTACATAATATAGGGGCTAGAATGGCCAAGTAAATTCTAGTTGCTCTGATCCTCCCATCCTTCTTTCATGAAGTAGAAAACCCAAAGATAATTCTCCCACCCAGTTTGAATTCCCAAGTTAGTGGAAATAGCCTCAGGCTTGGGAGTCTCCAAGAAGGGGTGTAACTGAGACAGACAGGAGTCTGAAGAGAAGAGAGGGAGGGGTCCCAACAAGGCCCACCTCACCTGACCAACAAAGGCCTGCTTATAGCCCAGAGGTATAGAGGCAGAAATCTGAAATGGTCAGATACATCCACTTCCACAGACTACTCTATGCACATCTACATTCCTCTCTGAGATTCCTGCCTTAGCCACAAACTAAACACCCAGAGGCTACAGCATTCAAAGTCAATTACAAGCCATTAGCTCACAGCCTGAGAAATTAAGAAATAGGTAATCACAATGGGAAGTAAGGAAGCTGAGAAAGAGAAGGGGAAGGCAAGAAAATTGATCTGAGCTTACTATATAGGTCAAGAACAAACAAATACACAGGACAATTCAAACTCTCTACCCACACCTGGGACCACAGAAGGAAATATGATCTGGTCTCAAGCCCAAATAGCATTCTTGGAGGAGCTTAAGAAAGATTTTAAAGACCAAATCAGGGAGGCAGTGATCACCTTGGAAAAAAGTCTCAGTGAAGAAAACAAATCTTTAAAAAGTAAAATTAGTGAAGTTATTGGAGAAAATACCTCCCTAAAAAGGACCTTCAAAAACTAACTGAAGACTATAATTTGCTAAAAATTAGAATTACTCAAATTGAAACTCAGAACTCTATGATGGAGCAAGAGTCAATCAAACAAAACAAGACGATTGAAAAAGTGGAAGAAAATGTAAAATACCTCACTGGAAAAACAACTGACTTAGAGAACAGATCCAGGAGAGATAACTTAAGAATTATTGGTCTACCAGAAAGCCAGGATGAAAAAAGTATCCTAGAGCAAACAAGAGATTGTTTGATCCTCCAAGAGATTGCAAAAAAAAAAAAAAAAACCCAAAAACAAACAAACAAAAAAAAAACTGTCATGTAAGATAAAATCAGAAGATAAAAGTTATTGAAAGAATTCACCAGACTCCTTCTGAAAGAGATCACGAATTGAAAACTCCAAAAAATATAGTAGCCAAATACCTGAAATACAAGATTAAGTAAAAAATTCTGCAAGCAGCCAAAAAGAAATGATTTAAATATCGCGGAAATACAGTTAGAATCACATGGGACCTAGCAGCTTCTACATTAAAAGAGCAGAGGGACTGGAATTTGATGTTTCATAGGGCAAGAGAGATTGGACAACATGTAAGGATTAACTACCTGGCAAAACTGAGCATAATCTTTCAGGTGATGAGATGGTCGTTTAATGAAATAAGGGACTTTCAGACTTTCCTGATGAAAAAGCCAGAGCTCAGAAAAAGCTCAGAGCTTGGAAAATTTGATCTCCAATTACAAGACTCAAAAAAGACATAAAAAGGTAAACAAGGAAAACACAGACTCACACATACATATGTGCACACACCCACACTCATACACACATGCTCAGTACTTGGGATGCAACAGGAGCAAAATGTTCATATCCATATATGAGGAGCTGATAATTGTCAATATTGAAATTTTTATGATTATCATGACCTTCAAAAGGGTTATACTTAGATAAAGGGTGTGGGTAGGAATGCACTAATCCCAAGACTTTAAAAAAAGAAAAAAACTCTTAAGGGGATCAAAGGGACTGTAATGGGAAAAAGGAAAAGATGAGATAGGAAAAGGTAAAATATACCATCTGAAGAGACATCAAAACTTACAATAGTAGAGGGGAATGAAAGAGGGAATGGATCATCATTTAAACACTATTCTCACTTGTTCTAGTTCAAAGATGCATTGACTTAATCAGTGAAGTTTAAGATTCTAATGTGAATAGACACATAAACTCATTAAATAGAGGAAAAGGGGGGAGGGAGAGGAGCACTGTTTGAAATTTACTCCCATTGGTTTGGAGTCAAACGGGGAGAAACTTACTCTGATAAGTATAAAAATTTATTGTGTCCCATAGGTAGTGGGAGGGTAAGGGGGGTGTTAAAAAGGAGGAGACTATAGGGGGGATTAGAGGGGAGGGAAATAGTAGTAAGGGGAGAGGGTAGGGACAATCAAAAGTGAAAACTTCAAAGAGGGGAAGGGAGAAGGAAGAAACAAAAACATAAACAGGGGAGGGAATAGGATGGAGGGGTAGAGACAGATAGTCAGCGTTACTGTGAATGTGAATGGTTTGAACTCTCCCATAAAACAGAGGCAGATAGCAGAATGAATTAAAAACCATAATCCTACAATATGCTGTCTACAAGAAACAAATATGAAACAAAGGGATACCCACAGGGTAAAGATTAAAGGTTGGAGAAGAATTTATTATGCCTCAGCTAAACCAAAAAAACAGGGGTAACAATACCTATCTCAGATAAAGCAAAAGCAAAAATAGATCTAATTTAAAGAGATAAGATATGAAACTATATCCTGCTAAAAGGCACCATTGAGAATGAAGCAATATCACTACTTTATATATATGCACCAAGTGGTATAGCATCCAAATTTCTAGAGAAGTTAAATGAATTAGAGGATGAAATAGATAGCAAAAGTATAAAAAGTGGGGGACCTCAATCTCCCCTTTCTAAACTTGATAAATCTAACCTCAAAATAAATAAGAAAGAAATTAAGGAGGTCAATAGAATTTTAGAGAGACTAGATATGATGGATCTCTGGAGAAAACTGAACGGGCATAAAAAGGAATTTACTTTCTCCTCAGCAGTCCATGGTACATACTGAAAAATAGACTATGTATTAGGGCATAAAAACCTTACAATTCAGTGCAGAAAGGCAGAAATATTAAATGCATCATTCTCAGATCGTGATGCAATAAAAATTATATGCAATTGAAGGGCCATGGAAAGATAGACTAAAAACTAATTGGAAATTAAACAATTTAATCCTAAAGAATGGGTGGGTCAAACAAGAAATTATAGAAACAACCAATAATTTCATTCAAGAGAATGATAATAATGAGACAACATAACAAAATTTGTGGTATGCATTAAAGGCAGTTCTTAGGGGAAGTTTTATATCCCTGAGTGCATACTTGAATAAAGCAGAGAGAAGGGAGGTCAATGAATTGGACATGCAATTGAAAAAGCTAGAAAAAGAACAAATTGAAAATCCCCAATTTAGAATAAATTACAAATTTTGAAAACCAAAGGAGAAATTAAGAAAATTGAAATTAAGAAAAGTATTGAATTAATAAATAAAACTAAGAGCTGGTTTTATGGAAAAAAAATGAAATTGATAGACCCTTAGTACAAACGATAAAAAACAAAGAAAACCAAATTATGAGTATCAAAAATGAAAAGGGTGAATTTATCTCCAATAAAGAGAGGAGTGGGAGAAGGGAGGTAAAGGAAATTTGAAAATCAAGGAACTATGGAATTGAATCTGGTTAACTAAATCTAAAATAATAAATTAATAAAAAATAAATAGAAATAAAACTTTAAAAGCTTATCAGTAAAATAAACCAATATATCAACTGAGAGTGACAATGTATGTAATATCAAGCACCCAATATCTCTTACCCATTGAAGGAAGGGAGATACATTTTCTCATCCATTTTCTACTTAGTATAATTACAAAGCATTCAGTTTTGTTTTATTTTGTTTTTCCTATTATTATTCTCTCCACATTCTCATAATTTCCATTGCTCTTTGTGCTTAAGACAACCTTGTACCCTTCACTCCCAAGGTCTCACCACATTAGTGCCAGACTTAGTGGATAGACTCAATTGGCTTTAGCTATACCATAGCTTAGAATTCCTCAGCTCAAGCAATATACCAACTACAGCCTCTCCTACAGAAGGTACTATAGATGTATGAAGACATGCTTCATTCTGTTGCATTTATGTACATAGTTTAGCCATTACCTAGATGGTGGGCCTTGATTTTTCCCCAACTTCCTTGTAACTACAAAAAGTGCTATGAACAGGGACTTTACTTGCCCATTTTTTTTCCATTTTGTTACTGTTTAATTTTACTTTTTTTTTTTTACTGTTCAATGAATTGCTTTTTTTTAAACACATGGGAGACTAATTTTTCATGAAGTATTTGAAAATATTTTCTTAAAGGGAACAGTTACTTGAAACCTCAGTCTCTTAGTGACTCAAGACAAAAGACCAAGTTGTTAATGATCTGAACCCTCTTCATCTTACCAAGGAGAAAACTGAGGCTCAGAGAGGGAAAGTGGTTTGTCCAAGGTAACACAGGTAGTAAGCAAAAGAGTTATATAAAGAGAAAAAGAACAAATTTCAATACCTTTGCTATAAAAGCATACATGTATATAGTCAGTTATACATTAGTTCTTCCCTCACAATATAATAATGTAATGCCATACACAAGCAGCTTTCCAGAAGAATGCTATTGTGAACAGCTTTTAAGGCTCTGATTACACAGTTTAGTGGTCACTCTTTTTATTCCATAACAAAAGCAAAAAAAATCAACAGAAAATCAAGGTACAGCATTCACAATATTACAACTTATCACAGAAAATCATAACATAATATTCACAACATAGTCTCAAAGTAAAATGGTCACTCTTGTTAACTCAATCAGTCACTTATCAGTAGTCTCAAAGTCCATAGTTAAAGTCTTCCACTCATGGGTCAAAGTCTTGATTAACTCAATCAGTCACTTGTTCATCAACCAATTACAAAGTATCATAAAAAAAAAAAACCCTCCACCCCTTAAGTTACTAGTAAACTATAATTCCATAATTACTCAGTACCCAAGAATAGGTCTTTTCATCTTGACTTGGGGCCTGTTCACAGATTCCCTGGATCCCTTTCCATGGTCCCAGATTCTACCTGGATTCATTAGACTGTCACCTGGGTTCAATGGCAGACAGCTACCAGTTCCTTGTCCAGCTCTCTGTGCAGGTCATGCTCCAAACTGAAGTTCACAGGGTCTGGTGCATATCAGATCCTTCACCATTTCTGCTCCAGGGAATTGAAGGCTCAACCAAGCCACAAACAGTCTCAGTATCCCAGTCATGCTTCCTCACTCACTTAGGCTCCTGGGCTCCTGGCTTCTGTCCAGAAGAAGCTTCACCACCACAAACTCCCAGGAAATTCTGGCTCAGTTCTCCATTCTTCTGTAGTTGTTCTGCCCCCAGATCTTAGTCTCAAGAATATTCTGACTGTGGGGGCGGCTAGGTGGCGCAGTGAATAGAGCGCCGGCCCTGGAATCAGAAGGCCCTGAGTTCGGAGCCGGCCTCTGACACTTAATCCATACGAACAAAAAAACCTAGCCGTGTAACCTTGGGCAAGTTACTTAACCCCAATTGCCCTAAAGGGGCGGCTAGGTGGCGCAGTGAGTAAGAGCGCCGGCCTCGGAGTTTGGATGACCCGAGATCAGATCCGGCCTCAGAAAATGAGCACCCACGCATAAATAATGACTAGCCGTGTAACCTTGAGCAAGTTACTTAACCCCAATTGCTTTAAAAAAAAAAAAAAAGGAATATTCTGACTGTGCCTCTCTGGGGCTTTTCTTATATACACAGCAGCTACTTCCTGCTTCAGCCAACCCCTTCCTGTTCAGCAACAGGAGACAAGAATTCATACCTTCTGTTTCCCCAACAGAGGCTCAATCAGTTACTAAGTGATAAGTACCTGCTACTTTTGCCAACACAAAGAGATCTTCAAATTCAAAATTACATTACCATTACATCCTATGAAGTAGGTAGCCGGATATTTATTTTAATCTATTTAATTATTTATTCAGTGGCAAATGTGATAGTACTCTGTTAACCACTGATGACCAAGAAAAAAATAAATAATATTTGTACTGAAGCAACTTATGCTATGCCCTCCTCCCATTTTGCAAATGAGCAAATTAGGGCTTAGAGTTTTAATAACTTGTTCAGATTTTGACTGTGAGTATTCCAATCCTAATTCCAATCCAAGGCCTCATGACTCCATGTTTGCATTGATCCTACTATAACATTTTATCTTTCATTTCGACTGAGTGTTTTTATTTTTTATGTGAAAGAACCAATATAGGGAAGGGAAATATCTTGTGTGAGTCAGATCAACCAGATAATTAGGTAGGAAAATAAGGAGTAGAATGTCTTGTGTAAGCCAGATCAACCAGATAATTAGGTAGGAAAATAAGGAGTAGAATGTTGCTTACTTGATTGGGAAATGGAGTAGATCATCCCGAGGGACCTGACTCCTTCTCTGGTGTGTTCCTATTTTGAAGGCCATGCCAATATTATGCTTTCGTGATGCCAGAAAAGTTTCATAGTAGCATATTTTCCCCTTGTTTCCTGTGGTCCAATGAACCTCCTCTATGAGTTATTACATGTCCAAATCCAGACTTTAAATATGCAAGATATGTAATTTTAGCTGGGCATAGTGACACATACTGACAATTCATTTTACTTAGAAAGTCTGAGAACAGTAGATCATTTTTAACTCAGGAATTCTAAACTGCATTGGATACATAGAAGATTTGCCATTAATATGATAAATTTCTGAAAAGTGTGAATCACCAGATTGCTTAAAGATGAGTGAACTGGCCAAAGTTAAAATAAGAGTAGTCAAAGCTCCTGTGATGATCAGTGTGGGACTAGTAGATTCATAAGTAGCCACTGTCTTTCCATCCTAAATTAGATAGGGATAGACATTATTTTAATGAAATTAAAAAAAAAAACCTTGAAAAAACCAATGACCTTAGTTAAATAAAATGAAACTTCCTGTAACTAACTTTTTAGAATCGCACCAGACACTATAGCATAATATGTACTACGCTGAACAAGTGGTTGAATTGAAAGGAAGTTCAGTAAACTAATGGTAACTTGGATTAAATAAATATTGCATTGGAAGCAGTATTTTGTGACATGATTTTTAAAGGAAAAATTATAGGCCCACAGGCAAGATTTTGAAATCTTAGAAATAACATGAATGAGCATCAAAGTAAACAGATGTACAAGAAAGATTAGGTATAGAACATGAAATAGAAAATTACAGAAAGAAGAGAAAATATGCACAAAGAAGACAGTGGCAGAATGCCAAAATTATCTGTAATTTATACATAAGAAAGAGGCAACAGAAACTAGTGGATAGAGGACTGACATCAAAGCCAGTAAGATCTGGATTCAAGTCCTACCCTAATAAAAACCTGGTTTGGTGACATTAGACAAGTACCTTGTGGTGGGCTGGGAAAATCTGTAAGTCTATAAGTTACAGAGAAGGTACTAATCTCCATTTGTAGAGGAAGTTTCCTTACCCATAAGTTCCTAATACCAAGGAAATCATAGCTCCCATTCCTATTCCTAATATACAGTGTCTGGGAAAAGGATATACCAGAAAAAGATAGAATCACCAAACCTCAGGAAGAGTATGAGAATTACAAATTTAAATATTAGATAAATGTTGAGTTATTTCAATTTCATCTTCTAATACATAAGAAGGAATATTAAACTGGAAGTCAGGAGAACCACACTCTACTCCTAATTTGGCCACTAAACAACTGAGTAACCATGGGGAAGGTATCATCTTTCTTTGGTATTGTTTTCTCAGGTATAAAATAATAGGGATTGAATTAAATATTCTAGAGGGATCCTTCCAGCTTCAACAAACTATTACTATTTTTGAGGAAGAAAATTTTCTTAATAAGGTAACTAGGAATAGGAAAAGCCAAAAATGTAAATTATTATTTAGAAAGTAGACCATTTTACAGGCAAATTTCCTCACAGTAACTAATATTGACTTCAGTAGCTCTTTCATGATGCTGTTCATTATGTGTGGGATATTTAATGCTAGATGCTAGTTAGTTCAACAGTTATTCTGGTTCCTCCCCAAATTAATTAGCAGCTCTGCCAGTTGCAACTTGTGTTAAGCAGCCAGAATGAATCAGTGTGATGCAATGGGAAGTAAGAGAGATGGCAGATGATGAGATGATGTGATATCTGGAAAAAAAAAAAAAACTACTTAACTCAAAATCTTATCAGCTATGACAGGGAATAGAAAATGTTGGTAGGTGCCACATTCAGGAAGCTGTGTGGTATTTCTTTGCCTTTTGGTCTTCAGGTAGGTTACACCTGAAACACAAATATTTAAACTGTACTTTCTTCTGCTCAGAAGTCTGCAAAAGTCCCATTGCCTCCTAAGAAATTTCCAACCTCCTTAGCCTGGCATTGAAGACATTCTTCAATTTAGGTGCAAAATATTTATCTGACTAGTTAACTATAGCCCATGTCTGGAAATGGCTAGAGTTTCTAAATTTCTATTTCCTGGAAATTTAGATAACAAGATGAATGGAAAATTGAGGAAAGCCCTTAGAGCACAGTTTGGATAGGGGATGGGAGTGGGGATTTAAAAGAAAACCTTATATTTTATGGAAGTTATGCCTGCTATGATAGAAATAAAATGGGTGTTCACTTTTTTAGCTTGACCCATCCCCCCACCAGGTCTGGCAATAGTACTGAATGATGCCAAAGATGCTGGAAACCTACGGGGGGAAAAGTGTTTCAGCATACCATAGTATGCTGAGCTAGGGATGAGACTTCCTAAAGAGGTGAAATATTATGACTACTTGGAGAATACATGAAGATGGCATTGGGTCTTGGAACTTCTGGTGACCCATACTAAGGTTTTGGATTATAAATTTTCCTCATGATTGGCCAAGGGGTGGATGCTGTCTCTCTTAATAGAGACTATAAAGTATGATCACAGACAACTATGCCATGAGATAGGGTGAACATGAGAATGGTGAGACATCCTTTCCCTCACTGTGAGAACAATAATACTTTGTACAAATTAAAAAAAAAAAAAAGAATTAGGAGGGAGTGGTATGGCGGCAGGGCGAATTGAGCACTGACCCTGAAGTCAGGAGGAGCTGAGATCAAGTTGGGCCTCAGACATTTAACACTTGCTAGCCATTTGACCTTGGGCAAGTCACTTAACCCCAGTTGCCCTGCCTTTCCCCCTCTAAGAAAAGAAGAAAAAACAATATTTTGTACACAGGACTTTGAGTATCCATCTCTCTTCACAGTGAGAGAATTAAGGCTTGACACAAAAGAGGGAAGGGAAGTTGAGATTTCAGGACACATTCTGAGTAGTTGGCAGCCCTCTACTGAGTAATTTTAAAGCTTGCATTGTTAATTTAATTTTAACTGTAGTAAAGATCACTTAATTCCATTAAACAGACACTTATTAAGAACTTGTTACATGCCAGGCACTGAAAATACAAAGACAAAAATGAAATACCTACTTTCAATGTATTTACAATCTACTGGAAGAAAGAAAGGATGCACAGGGAATGATAAAATGCATTTTTTCTATTTTTTTTCCAATTTTTTAAACATTTTACTTAAAGTTTTGAGTTCCAAATTCTATACCTCCTCCTACTCTCCCCTTCCTTAGATGGTAAGCAATCAGATATAGTTTAAACATGTACAATTTAAACATTTTAAACATTTCCTTATTAGTCAAGACAAAAGAAAAAAAGAAAGAAAAATGTGAAAATAGCATGATTCTATCTGTGTTCAATCCATATCAGTTCTTTCTCTGAAGATTGATAGTATGATTCATCATTAGTCCTTCAAGATTATCTTGTATCATTACATTGCTGAGAATAGCTTGGTGATTTACAATTTTTCATTGAACAATATTGTTAATGTGTATAATATTCTGATTGTGTTCACTTCACTATAAATAAGTTCATGTAAATCTTTCCAGGTTTTTCTGAAATCATCCTGATTATCATTTTATTGCACAATAATAATTCATTATAATGATATACCACGACTTATTTAGACATCCCCTAATCGATGGACATCATTTTGATTTCCAATTCTTAGTCACCACAGAAAAGAGATGCTATAAATATTTTAACACAGATCCAATGAAAGACATTTTCAATGAGGCAGTATTTAATCTTTTATTTGAAGAGGGCTAGGGATTCCAAGAGGTAGAGATGATAGGGGAAAACATCACAGCCATGGTGGGAAGGAGATAGAATGTAATGCACAGGAACTAATAATAAGGCTGGTTTGACGGGAATATACAATGTGTGAAAGGAAGTAATGTGCAATCATTCTGGAAAGATAGTCCAGAGGCAAGTTGTGAAGGGCTTTAAACATGAGACAAACAAGTTTATATTTTATCCTAGAGGCAAAAGGAGATTCTTAAATCTTCTATTTGAGAATGAGTAATCTTTGCAGATCATGTAAAGAGATTAAAACCCTATGAGAATAGGGGAGCAATTTATTACATCTTGGATTTTTGTTGGGAATATTTTGACCATGGATGGAAATCCAACAAAAGAAATTGGAATACAAAGGAATTGTTGGGAGATAGGCCAATGGCTAGAACATAATCAGGTAGAGGTCAGCTAGAAGAGCCCTAGCTTAGAATACCACCTGGTAGTTTGCATAGAGGCTTCACTCTTAGTAGTTACTCTAAGGCACACCCACAGAAGATAAAGGAATCTCTAGTTAAACCTTTCTATGGGCAAAAGGACTTTGCATGCCCTTTACAAATGATTCTCTTCCATATATAGTATCTTTTCCTATTATAATGGGATAGTCACAATCCACAAGCATGTTCCATGCTCCCCCTCTTCCATATATTGCCCTTATGTTATTTCTGATTCCAAGATTGCTCAGCAACCCCATCACCATCCCAAGTTTTTACGCTGAAACCCTATCCATTCTTCAGGGTCCAAAGGAACTTCTCTATATGGCCTTCTTTGATTTCCATTAGATAGATGTGATCTTTTATGAACTTTAAAAATTTTTAATTAAAAAGATATCAAGTACTTACCATATATCAATCACTGTGCATGGGATCTAACAATTATATCGTTTTATCCTCAAATTCATGGGAATTGAGTGTTATCATTTTCTTGATTTTACAGATGAAGAAACTGAGGTGGATAGAGGTTAAATAGCTTGCCCAGGGTCTCACAGCTAGTGAATAACTGAGACCACATATAAATTTAAGTCACCCTAATTTCATATCCACATCTCTATCCATTGTTCCATCTAGCTACCACACAGTGAATTAAGGTCCTTCTTGTGCCTCATTTGGGCCCTCTTTTTTGTGTTACAGATATTTTTATATGTGTCATCACCCCTACTAAAGCATAAGGACAGGGAAAGGGTTATGTTCTTTCTTTCACTGGATATTCCTCTAGTGTTTAGAATAGCTTTTTTTGGTTTTTATTCATAATATGCATGCGGTATGATTATTTAAATTGTTGACTCTAAAAATCTGTTTGTACATGATTTCATTGACTATATGATTTGGTTCAAAAATATTATTTATTTCATAGTCTCATAGTCTCAACAACAACTTTTTATTGGTAAATATTACTAATGATGGGAAATATTGTCACATAAATTATGAAAAGTTAGACATTCTAAAACACTGACTGCAGGAGCTTCAAACTGGTTAATCCATTATTAATGGAAAAATTGAGAGTTATAAGGAAATAAATAAAATGTCCATAACTATTAATCTAAAAATCTCACTATTATACACATAGCTCAAAGAAATCAATGATAGAAACTCCAAATATGTACATATGTATATGTACATGTGATATGTGAATATGTATGTATACTTGTGTGTATATCTATAAATATATAGATATACATACATATATTAGTATATGTACATATATATTTATAGCAGTGCATTTCATAGTAGCAAAATAGAAACAAATTAGATGCTCATTGATTGAGCAATGACTAAAAAATAGAGCATTAATGTAATGGAAAATTACTGCGCTCTAAGATATATTGGATAAGAATACAGAGAAGCATGAGAAGATATATGAACTGACAAAGAACAAAGAACTCTAACAAGCAAAATAATATACACATTGGCAACAGTGTAGAGAATGAGGAAAAACAGGAGCAAATAAAATGAATATTGTATAATTACAATATTCAAGTCAAGCCTGAAAGAAATATAGAATAATAATGTATTTCTCTTCTTTCTTTACAGAAGTAGGTGACTATGGATATGGAACAATGCATTTCATATTGAACTTGGTTGGTGTGTTTTTTAAATTTATCAAATCTAATCCTCCGTCTTCCCTCCCAACTCTTTATTACTTGGTATATTAAAAAACAAACAAATAAAAAAAAAACAACTCTCTGTAGTGGAAGAAGGAGAAGGATATATTGGGAAGTAAAAGGAACATAAAAAAAGAAAAATTTTAAAAATCCTTTTGAATCAATTTTATTTGTAGTAACAAAAAATAAATGCTATAGAATCCCATATTCATGGCTAGAAAAAAGACCATCTAATCTATATCCCGTATTTTCCAGAGGAATGAATTAAGACTCAGAAAAGTGAAGGTTACATAGGTAATAGCGTAGCCAACCTGGAATCTGAGTCTGAATTCTCTGAGATAATGAGGTCTAGTTTTCTCAATTATGACCATTAGTCTTTACCAGAAACCATTACTTCCCCATTGTCTATGAGAACTTATGCAGACTCACACACATCAATTGTAAAATAGGATTTCTATGTGGCATTTATTTAGAGCAGGGTTTTAACCTACTACATCTAAACTTTATATATATATATATATATAATGCAAAACTATATTTCAATATTATTGTTTTTTTTTAATCAGATACATTGAAAAATGTTAATCTGAGATTAGGTCCATAGGTTTAACAAGACCTGTGCCCATGACACAGAAAAAGTGAAATATTTCTGGTCTTTAGGTGCATTCTTGCTTTAGGCAGGGCAAAGGATTTTAGATGATTTAGATGATTTCTGCTGGCTTCTTTGGGTGAATTTTGAGAAAAAAAAAATAGTTATTTTTTCCAGTGTCCTCTTACATGTTGTCATTGTCACAAAGGCCAAGAAGTGACATTCTGCAGCACCCACAAAAATAATCAGAAAGGCTAGGGAGATACAGCTAACATAGCACACCAGAACCCACCAAGTTGTGGTTAAATGTGGGCTTTACGTTCCAGTTGCCAGACAAAATAACTGGGAAACAATATCAGAGGCAAGAATTACTTTGGGAGCTATTATAGTCCTGTTTTAAAAGTTTAGTTTGATGTGTTTGAAAATGTTTAAGTGAAATGTGGGGCTCTATACTAATGGTTATCTGCATTCACTAGCCACTGAAAAAGCTTTTTAAATAAACTGGGTGAGATTTCCTGGCTGGAGTTTGGTGTTGTTTCTCCAAGACCCAGCCTTGTTTCCAGAGGCCCGTGGTTCAGATTCCTGGCCTGTTGTTGGCATTCCAGTTTGCCCTTCGCCTGTCAGAGCAAGATTAAGTTTGCTGTTTCTGGACCCAAGCACTGAACAAGATCCTGGTGCCTCAGGTAGGGGATGTTTTACCATAGAGGAAGAAATCTCTGTCTGCAGTCTCTTTTCCTCAGAGAACGGAATATCCTGGCTATTAACTGGCACACCTACAGTGCAGGCATTGAACTCCTGTATGTAACATATTAATACCTTAGTGTTTAATTTATTCTATGGAAAAAAAAAGTATTTCCTCCCCTATATTTGCCCAAATAGAGTCAAGGTTAAATTTGAATATGTGCAGCAAGGTAGTATAATTACTTTTTATTTTTTGCCCTTAATTCAGGAGTTCATTTTACTCAGGGACTCCACACAGATATCCAGAACATACAGTTAAACCATCTCACATGTAAAGAAAATCAATGCATATTTTATAGCTATGGTCTCAGAACATGAAGTTGATCTAAATCCTTCCTTAAAAAACAAATATTTAACTAGTTAAGGATAACTCATTCATCTGCCCTAAGTGAAAATAATGTATATAATTTTATAAACCAGGAAAGGAATATGAAATGCATTAGGGAATTAGACTAACTATTTATTGTGTGGAGTGTATAACATGTATGGAACAACTATGAAGTGCAGTGATTAGAATGCCAGTCCTGAAGTTAGGAAGACCTTAGTTCAAATTCAACCTTATATACTGTGTTACCCTGAGTGTCATTTAACACTATTTGCCTCAGTTTCCTTATCTATAAAATGAGCTGGAAAAGGAAATGGCAAATCACTCTAGCAACTTTGCAAAGAAAATGCCTAATGGGGTCGCAAAGAGTTAGAAACAACTCAATAAAAACATGGATAAATTTGGAAGTCTTCCTCTGCCAGCTACTATAATGTTAAGGGAATTTGAAGACCTTTCCTGCACCTTAATGATCCCATGTGACCTGCTTTGAGCTTTGGCCCACCCCACAGCTTGAGCCACATGGAGCCCATGGTGGGTGGAGCTTGCAGAAAAGGTGGAGCAGGAAGAGAGAGCTGAGGCAGAGCTGGGAAAGAGCTGAGGCAGAGAATCTAGTGTGAGTGAGAGAGGAAGGAATTTTGTCTAGGGGAACTTGTTTGTGGGGAAGCCTAATGGAGGGAAGGCTTGGGGATAGTGGTGCCCTCTGAATTGGGATGTGTATAAATTTCGTTGCTACCAAGTTGGAATTGGCTTTATGTTATCTGAATAAATATCTTGATTTTGTCTTTAAGGAAGAGCGGTTTTATTTTTTTGTTTTGTTTAGTTTAGTTTTGTTTTGTGTGTGTGTGTGTGTGTGTGTGTGTTTTAAGCCTGCAAATATGTTTGCATATTCATAGTAGCTGCTATGGGTATCACATTGGCAATATAGCTGCTCACACCCACTCCACCAGCTTCTACCTCTGATTTTTGTCTATCTATCTATGTACCTATCTATGTTTATATCTATGCATCTGTTTGTCTATTTATTTATTTATCTATCTATTAATTAATTAATCTAATTTTTTATTTATACTTTTATTTATTTATTTTTAACATTCATTTCCACAAGATTTTGAGTTGCAATTTTTCTACCTGTCTTTCCACTGCCACCACCTTATATCCTCTCTTATATCCTCTCCCTTCACCCCCCCTAACTTTCTAGTAGGACAAGATGGATTTCTATACCTCAGCGTCTGTATATTTTATTTCCCAGTTGCATGTAAAGAAACATTTTTTTAAACATTTGTTTTAAAAACTTCGAGTTCCAGATTTTTTTTCCCTCTTCCCTCCTCACCCACCCACACTGGGAAGATAAGCAATTCAATGTAGGTTGTACATGTGTAGATACCCAAACTATTTCCTTAGTAGTTAAATTGTGAAATACTAACTACATTTCTCTCCATCCTATCCCACTTCCCACTTATTCTATTTTCTCCTTTTACCCAATCCCTTTTCAAAAATGTTTTCTTCTAACTATCCTCTCCCCCAATCTACTCTCCCTTCTATCATCCCCCCTCTTATCACCTAACCCCCTTTTTTCCTGTAGGGTAAGATATCCAATTGAATATGTATGTATGATATTTCCTACTTAAGCCAAATTCAATGAAAAAAAGATCATCCCATTCCCTCTTTCCCTCCATTGTAACAGTTTTGTCTTGCCTCTTTTATATGAGATAATTTACCCTAATCTATCTCTTACTTTCTCCTACTAATTATTTCCTCTCTCACCTCTAAATTTTATTTTTTAGATATTATCCCTTCATATTCAACTCATCCTGTGCCATCTGTCTAGACACACACACACACACACACACACACACACACACATATATATAATACATATAGCCTCCTATACATACATATATACGTATGTATACATATATATTCCCTTCAATTATCCTCATACTAAGAAAAGACTTATAAGTTACAATGGTCAGTTTTCTATCTGGGAATGTAAATGGTTCAACTTTAATAAGTTCTTTATGATTTCTTCTTCCTGTTTACCTTCTCATGCTTATCTTGTTTCTTGTATTTGAAAGTCAGATTTTCTGTTTAGCTCTGTTTTTTTGTTTTGTTTTGTTTTGTTTTTTAAACAAATACTTTATTAACTTCTGTTTTACATCATTCATTTCCGCCAGATTTTGAGTTACAATCATTTTCCCCCCATTATTCCCCTACCCACCCTCCCAGAATAGCAGTCCCACAAGATATCGCTTCCTCCAATCTGCTCTCTCCCATACCTTCTCCCATACCCCCATTGACTTTTCCATTAGAGGAAGATGAATCTTTGTGTCCCAATGCCTGCACATCTTATCTCCCAATTATAGGCAAAAGAGTATTAATAATAATATTTATATATATATATATTTGAAACATTTAATGTTACGACCTCGAATTTCAGATCCATTTCCTTCCTCCCTTGTCACCCATTCCTTCTTGGGATATAAGTAATTCAGTATATGTTGTACATGTCTAGCTATGCAAAACATTATCATAGTAGATATATTGTACAAGGCTGTTTTGTTTTGTTTTTTTTCATCAATAATTCTTGAAAATCCTCTGTTTCACTGAATGATCATATTTTTCCCTGTAGCACTATACTCAGTTTTGCTGCATAGGTGATTCTTGGTTTTAGTCGTATCTCCTTTGACCTCCAGAATATCATATACCAAGCCTTTCAATCCCTTCATATAGAAGCTGTTAGGTCCTATGTTATCCTGATTGTGTTTCAACAATACTCAAATTCTTTCTTCCTGACTGCTTGCAGTATTTTCTCCTTGACCTGGGAATTCTGGAATTTGGCTATAATATTCCTAGCAGTTTTTTTTTTTTTTATCTTTTTCAAGAGGCAAATAGTTAATTGTTTCAATTTCTTTTTTGTGCTCTGGTTCTAAAATATCAGGGCAATTTTGCTAAAAATTTCTTGAAAGATGGTGTCTAAGCTCTTTTTTTAATTGTGGCTATCAGATAGTCCATGAATTTTTTAATTATATCTACTGGAACTATTTTCCAGGTCTGTGGTTTTGTCAATGAAATATTTCACATTGCCTTCTATTTTTTTTTTTTCATTTGCTTGGATCTGTTTTATATTACCTTGATTTCTGATATCATCATTAGCTTCCAATTACTCCAATCTAATTTTGAAGGAGTTATTATCTTCAGTAAGTTTTTAAAATTCCTTTTCTATCTGGCAAGTTCAGCTTTTTTTTAAACAACAGCTTTATTAACTTCTGTTTTACATCATTCATTTCTGTCAGATTTTGAGTTACAATTATTTCCCCCCCTGTTTCTCCCCTACCCACCCTCCCAGAATAGCAGTCCCACAAAATATCACTTCCACCACCTGGTCCATTCCCCACTTGATCCTGTTCCTCTTCTATAGTGGGTACTTCCAACCTCCCCTCCCCCCAAGGATTCCCTTCCATCCATCATCCCTCCTCTCATCCCCCTTACCCCTACTCTGCTGCAGGTTGAGATATGCCATTTAGTATGCATGCCATTCTCTCCCAGAATCAAATTCAATGAGAATGTGGTTTTGTCTTTTTGCCTTCCTATTCTTCCCCTCCCTTGCAACCAATTCCCCTTGCTTCTTCTACATGAGATGGTTTACCCTATCCTGTCTCTCCCCATCTCCTCTTGCCACTTTCCTCTCTCACCTCACAATTTCACCCCTTGAGTATCCTCCCTTCCCAACAAATTCAACCTAAGCCCTCTATTCATATATAACTGTAAAGATATACACACAGATTCACATATGTATTCATATGACCATATGCTCTATTTCCATTACTTTCATCCTGAGAAAGATTTCATCAGTCATAGTTATTGTTTTTCCATATAGGAATGTAAATAGTTCAACTTTGATAAGTTCCTTTTGATTTCTTTTCCCTGATTACCTTCTCAGGCATCTCTTGCTTCTTGTGTCTGGATGTCAAATTTTCTATTCAACTCTGGTTTTTTCCTCAAGAATGCTTGAAAGTCTTCTATTCCACTGAATGACCATATTTTCCCCTGAAACAAAATACTCAGTTTTGCTGGGTAGGTGACCCTTGGGTTCATTTCCAGATCTTTTGCCCTCTGGAATATCATATACCATGCCCTTTGATCTCTCAGTGTAGAAGCTGCAAGGTCCTGGGCTATTCTCATTGTGTTTCCACAATATTGAAATTGTTTCTTCCTGGCTGCTTGTAGAATTTTCTCCTTGATCTGGAGATTCTGGAACCTGGCTATAATGTTCCTGGGAGTTTTCTTTTTGGGGTCTTTTTCAGGAGGTGATCAGTGGATTCTTTCAACCCCTATTTTACCCTCTGGATCTAAGACATCAGGGCAATTTTCCTTGAGAATTTCTTGAAGGGTGATTTCTAGGTTCTTTCTTTGATCATGGCTTTCAGGTAGTCCAATAATTTTTAAATTGTCTCTCCTGGATCTATTTTTCAGGTCAGTGGTTTTTCCCATGAGATACTTCACATTGCCTTCTAATCTTTCATTTGTTAGGACCTGCTTAACAGCATCTTGATTTCTCATAAAGTCATTAGCTTCCATTTCCTCTAGTCTCACTCTGAAGGAATGAATCTCCTCAGTGAACTTTTGAGATTCTTTTTCCATCTGGCAAATTTGACTTTTAAGGCATTCTTCTCCTCATTGCCCTTTTGTGCCTCCTTTGCCATTTGAGTTAGTCTATTTTTTAAGGTCTTGTTTTCCTCAGTCAATCTGTTGACCCTCATTTCATAGTGTACTAGAGATTCTGAAAACAGTTTTTTGCTAGAGAAGTTTTCTGGTAGAGGAGAGAAACAGAATACTGTGACCCTGGATACCTACATAATTAAAAAGTTGGGTATGGATGAAATGGGGAAAACATCATAGACTCAAGAGGCTTGGGTTGCTAAAGACAAACTATCAGTTTCTTTTACAAAGTTGTTTATATTGCATGTTATAGTATGAGAGCGGCTCATTTTATTTTGTCCCTTACTACTAGATTGGCCATGCTTAGGCTTGGCCTAAAACTGTATTCAATTTTATGCCTCCATGGCAGATTTTGTGACATACATGCTGGGTTAGTAAAAAACAAAAACAAAACAAACAGAAAACAAGCAAACATCTTTTTCACAAAAATTCTCTGATTCTCAAAAAAATTCTCTATGATGTAGGATGATAGCACCCCTTTTTGGTTATTTCCTCCTTTTTAATCCAAACGTTTAGACTGGATCTTGCCCTAGAGGTTGCCTCACCCAGGCTGATGATACTGTGTGGAAATGAACTCCTATTTTTTTCTTACGATGAGTTTCCACTTCTCTTACAAATATACAGCATCAATCAGAAGAATGGGTATAAATACACAATTATTCAGGCTTTTCAGTTGTGTCTGACTCTTCATGACCCTGTTTGTTTTGGGATTTTGTTGTTGTTGATGGTATTTTTATTGTTTATTTTCTCTTTTTTTTATTATTTTGTTTTTTGTTTTTGTTTTTTTTTTTTTGGGAGGGGCAATTGGGGTTAAGTGACTCGCCTAAAGTCATATGGCTAATAAGTGTTAAGTGTCTGAGGCCAGATTTTAACTCAGGACTTTCTGACTCCAGGGCCAATGCTCTATCCACTGAGCCACCTAGGGCACCCCATTTATTATTTATTTTCACAAAGATGATGGATTGTTTTGTCATTTCTTTCTCCAGTTCATTTTAAAGATGAGGAATCTGAGACAAACAGGATTAAGACACTTGCCTAGAATCACAGGGATAGTAAGTATCTACGTAAGTATCTAAGGCCACATTTGAACTCAAGTCTTCCAGATTCCAGGCCTGGTACTCTGTTGATTATACCGCTTAGCTGCCTATAAATACATAGTACAAGAATCTTAATATTGGGAATACATGGAACCAAGCAACTCACTGGTATTGTCAGGCCCAAAAATCTTTACTTATGGTGACTGCATACTATTCCTCCTGGGTGTATCACATCTATCAGGAATGCTACTTTTAAAGGCTTCCTGAATATGCTATCTCTACTTAACTCTACTGTATTTGGAATCTTTGGTCTGATCTATGATGGAAAACATCTATTATCTCTCCTGAATGTGGGATAAATTGCATATTTCTAAACCAGGCATTTAATGTCCAACACAATCTGCACTTTTCTTATGTCCATACAAACCTTCTACACAGACACATTTAGTATTTTTCAAATACATCTTACACTTTTGAAAGATCATTCACAGACTTGGAAGGGACCTTGAAGATCATCTAATCAGGACTTCCCCACTCTTTTTACAGATGAAAGTTGAGGCCTAGAAGTACTTGGTTAACAATACTAATTAATGGTATAGTTGAAATCTCAACTTAGGTACTTCTTTTGATTCCATATCCATTACTTATACAATACTTAACTGCAGGATGTCTTTATGATCTTCCTCCTGGGTCCAATAGATCTGCTTTGAAAGGCTTCCTGGGTTTCCTCCTTACTGTAGTTAATTAAGCTCTACAGCTGTACTCTCTGAGTCTCTTCTCTGACCCTGTTCACAGGTTTCCATCTGCCTGGGATGTCTTCTTTTCTTTCCTACCTAGCCTTTAATACTTTGTGGATCCATAATATCACTGGTATAAATCTAAATTATAAACACACTAAGATTTGATAAATGGACTTTAAGAATTATTATGGCTGAAAAATTAATTGTTTTATGTGAACAACCTGGTTTTGGTCTTTTCCAAATGGATAGATTGATGATAGACATAGTTTAATCTCCAGGTTCATGCTCAAAGCTTGATAGGATTGTAGGACATTTCAGAAATTGTAACCCAGTGATATAGTCTTTGAGAATCCAGGGCTACAGGGGCAGCTAAGTGGCACAGTGGATAGAACACTGGCCCTGGAGTCAGAGGGACCTGAGTTCAAATGTGACTTCAGATACTTATTAGCTGTGTGACCCTGGGAAAGTAATTTAGCCTTGGTTGTCTCAAAAAAAAGTAAGAAAAGAAGAAGAAAGAATCCAGGGCCACTTTGATGTCACATTGAGATATTGGGCAATAATTTCTTCAAGTTCTAGTTCAAATTCAAGCCCCTCTATAAAACTTTCCCAGACCTACTGATAAAGAAATTATTTCTACTTTTGTCAACTTTTGATGGCACTCTTTGCCTGTGCCATTATTTTGGTAAATATCTTTGTTATAACTCTTTACTTGGGTTCTGGAAATAATCATCACAGTTTCAATTTTTATTTAATTGTTCTTTTGTGTCTTATTTCCTCCAAACTGATTGTAGCACCTTTGAAGGCAGGGAATCATATTTTATGCTTCTCTATATTCCCCACAATATCTAGCAGTTGGTTCCCAGTTGTTGATGTGTTTTTATATCACTTGATGGATGTTTTTCCTTTTTCATAATTTCTTTGTATATTTCAATCCAATATCATAAGTGAATACTCTGTGCAAAGTTGGTGGGGTATCCTGATAATCAATATCTTTAGTTTATCTATGCCATTCCTATCATTAATTGACACTTGTAACATGAACAGAACTAATTGAGTATGCCACTGGGAAAAAGTTAACTTTGAGAACTCTATTGATAGAAAAGGAGAATTCTCAATGCCTCAAAGAATAAGGAGGATATTCATAGTAACATTCACAAATGTAAACTTATTTTAAGTGGTTGAAAGAAAAAAAATAGGCTCATATAGAAGAGTTAGAAGAAACATGGTATAATGAATAAAGAGTTGGATTTGGAGTCAGAAAGAAATTGATTACAGAAAGGAGTATTATATGATGCCCGAGACTGGCTTGTCAGAAGGGATGGACATTTACTTGTTGAGTAAATGCACAGCTAAGGTGAAGGTGAAAAACCTCTTCCACAATATCAGTAGATATTTCATGTTTCAAGTATGTTTAATATTATCCTTCCCAACGAGTATAATACACATTGTTATAGCTCATTGTTATTGTGAATATATAATTATGAGTCTTTTGCAGTTTGAATGTGTGTGTGTGTGAGAGAGAGAGAGAGAGAGAAAGAGAGAGAGAGAGAGAGAGAGAAAGAGAGAGAGAGAGAGAGAGAGAAAGCAACCCAATAACTTGTTTGCATTGTAAATTGAAAACTAAGGGGGTCCCTGTACTTGAGTCAAACTCAAGGTTTGAGCAGTTTTTCCCAGGATTCCAAGGTGGGGACATAAAGAGCCAGAGACATTCAGGATGAGCTTGACTTTTTTTTTCCTCTTAAGAGGAAAGGCTTCTCTAGGAGTGAACCCAGATAGTGTATGAACTCACAGTCAGAAGCCACTCAGCTAGCTCTGCTTTATCTTTGGGCCCAGTCCTAGTCTGTTGTTACATGTAATTGTAGTGACCTTCACACCAAAAAGTTATATATTAAGAAGTTGGATGGGTGGAGCCAAGATGGCGGAGTAGAAACAGCTCCTCCAAGACCCTCTGCCCCCAGATTCCCCCCAAACTATGTAAAAGGGGACTCTGAACAACTTCTGGAGCCCCAGCACCCACAGAAGGACACAGAGAAGCTAACCTCCCGCTGAGGACAGCCCAGCAGCCCTGCAGGAAGGACCAGCGCAGAGGTCTGGGACCTGGCAGCGCGCAGAGTGCAGGAGCCGAGCAGAACCCAGATCCGAGTGAGCCAAGGTTTTAGCCCAAGGGCGGCAGGGCCAGCAGCCTGCTGGAGGAGCCCCAGAACACCAGGAGCTGTGGCGACTCCAGAATTATCAACATAGATATGCCTAGGACAAAGTAAAGGTTAGTGTCCTATGGACTTTGGGACCTGTATTTGGGGAATGCGTCAGCTCCCTCCCCTGGGGGCTAGAAGCCACTGAGGAGACATGCCATTTTGTAGTTTTCAGAGTCAGCTCCGGCTCCCAGCCCACATATCGTGGGGAGATCCAGCGATCAGTCTTGGGGGGGTAATCGCTCTTGCTTTAACCTCCCTGGATCTGGATTGTGATCTAGGGTGGAAGTCGTGGGTGGGTTTACAGCTTGCCAGAAACAGAAGTTGCCCCCCACACGTTCGGGACGAAAATTCCTCTATCTGGCCTTAACGCCATAGTGTGGCAACAAGCCCAAAAGTCAAGCAATTAAGTGGCAACATGCCAAGGCAAAGGAAACAGAAAAAATGCAACCCTAGACTCCTATTTTGGGGGCATAGAGCGGGAAAATGAGTGTGAGGTCAGAAGTCCTGCTCCAAAAGCCCCAGGGGGAAACATGAGCGGGTTGCAGGCCATAGAGGACCTTAAGAAGGACTTTAAAAATCAAATAAGAGAAGTGGAGGAAAAATTGGAAAGAGAAATGAGAAGGATGCAGGAGAAGTATGAAATGAGGGTCAACAGCCTGACTGAGGAAAACAACACCTTAAAAAAAAGACTAACTCAAATGGCAAAGGAGGCCCAAAAGGGCAATGAGGAGAAGAATGCCTTAAAAAGTCGAATTTGCCAGATGGAAAAAGAATCTCAAAAGTTCACTGAGGAGATTCATTCCTTCAGAGTTAGACTGGAGCAAATGGAAGCTAATGACTTTATGAGAAATCAAGATGCTGTTAAGCAGATCCAAACAAATGAAAGTTTAGAAGGCAATGTGAAATATCTCATGGGAAAAACCACTGACCTGGAAAATAGATCCAGGAGAGACAATTTAAAAATTATTGGACTACCTGAAAGCCATGATCAAGGAAAGAACCTAGAAATCACCCTTCAAGAAATTCTCAAGGAAAACTGCCCTGATGTTTTAGATCCAGAGGGCAAAATAGAGGTTGAAAGAATCCACCAATCACCTCCTGAAAAAGATCCCAAAAAGAAACTCCCAGGAATATTATAGCCAGGTTCCAGAATCCCCAGATCAAGGAGAAAATACTACAAGCAGCCAGGAAGAAACAATTTCAATATTGTGGAAACACAATCAGAATAGCCCAGGACCTGGCAGCTTCTACACTGAGGGATGGAAGGGCATGGAATATGATATTCCAGAGGGCAAAAGATCTGGGAATGAACCCAAGGGTCACCTACCCAGCAAAACTGAGTATTTTGTTTCAGGGGAAAATATGGTCATTCAGTGGAATAGAGGACTTTCAAGCATTCTTGAGGAAAAAACCAGAATTGAATAGAAAATTTGACATCCAGACACAGGAAGGAAGAGATGCCTGAGAAGGTAATCGGGGAAGAGAGATCAAGGGGAACTTATCAAAGTTGAACTATTTACATTCCTATATGGAAAAGCAATAACTGGGACTGATGATATCTTTGTCACTATGAAAATAATGGAAGAAGGGGGTGTGGTCATATGAATACATATGTGAATGTGTGTATATGGTTACAGTTATATATGGATAGAGGGTATAGGTTGAATTTGTTGGGAAGGGATAATACTCAAGGGAGGAAATTATGAGGTGAGAGAGGAAAGTGGCAAGAGGAGATGGGGAGAGACAGGGTAGGGTAAACTATCCCATGTAGAAGAAGCAAGGGGAAGTGGTTGCAAAGGAGGGGGAGAATAAGGAAGGCTAAAAGGCAAAACCACATTCACATTGAATTTGGTTCAGGGAGAAAATGACATAAAATATTAAATGAGATATCTCAACCTGCAGCAGGATAGGGGGAAGGGGGATGAGAGGAGGGATGATGGATGGGAGGGCATCCTTGGGGTGAGGGGAGGTTGGAAGTACCCACTATAGAAGAGGGACAGGATCATGTAGGGAATGGACCAGGTGGGGGGTGGGATGAGTGGGAGGGAATTATAAGCAGCCTTGTACAATATATCTACTATGATAATGTTTTGCATAGCTAGACATGTACAACATATACTGAATTACTTATCTCCCAAGAGGGAATGGGTGACAGGGGAGGAAGGAAATGGATCTGAAATTCGAGGTCTTAATATTAAGTGTTTCAAATATACGTAAATACTATTATTAATACTCTTTTGCTTGTAATAGGGAGATAAGTTGTGCAGGCATTGGGACACAAAGATTCACCTTCCTCTAATGGAAAAGTCGATGGGGGTATGGGAGAAGGTATGGGAGAGAGCAGATTGGAGGAAGCGTTATCTTGTGGGACTACTATTCTGGGAGGTTGGGTAGGGGAATAATGGGGGGAAAAAGATTGTAACTCAAAATCTGGTGGAAATGAATGATGTAAAACAGAAGTTAATAAAGAATTCAATAATTCTAAAAAAAATAAAAATAAAGTTGGATTTCAGGGAAGCATAAGCTGGACCAGTCACCTCCACAAGCCATGACTCTACAAAATTAAGGAATTATTAAATTCTCAATAATTCCTATGCACACACTTACAAGGACAAAAATTTTTGTTAAATAGTCAGTCCCTCTCTACCTTCCCTCCTTATGGATGACCAAAAACTACCATCCTACTCTAAAATTGTGCATTCCTTTCTATAATAAGGAATACTGTCATTAAAATTAGAAACTACTTCTCCTATTTTCCCCCTATGTACTAGAACTGCTGAAAATACCTACATGTCTGTGGGCAACCCCAGTTACCACACATTGAGAGTAGTCACAGAATCACTATTTTATGTTTTGTGCTAGATTGTAAATGGTGCTCTCAGAAAAGTCATGTTCTACTTCTAGACATAAGTCTTCTTTCCTCAGACTGGGGTGCCTTTTTTCTCACTGACTCTTCTAGCGTTTACTAGAAAGAGCAAAGTGCCATCTGCTGGGAAAGGGTGGCACTGAGCAAAACATCCTTTATTGATGTTCAGTTTTGTGTATTGGCAAAATACTATTGTTATGAAGAACCTTCCATTGGTAATACTTGGGTTATTGAATCGAGTTGTTTATTCCATTGTACAGAAGAATCAAATGTTAGAATGGGCAATACTGCTAAAATTATGCCATCATACAGGTAAAAAGTCTTCTGTCTCTGATCATAACTTATGATTTGGAGGTATTTTAAGATCATCATCATAAAGCATTTACCTATGTAATGCTACAACCCTAGGCAATAGTGCTGTTTTTACATGAGGATATAGATGAGAATACTGAGACAAACATAGGTTGAGTGCCTTGCTGAAGGCCCCACAGTTGCAGTTACTGAGGCCAGATTTGAACTTCGGTCTCCCTGATTTCAGACCTGTAACTCTATCCATTGTACCACCTATCTTTTGTAAATGTATGGCTTCCCTGTTAAGGAAGAATCCATATGGGTCCATATTCGTTTTGGGGTCTGTAGCTGTACCTATATGGTTTGAATGAATAAAACTACTTTTTGCATAATTATTTTTTTCTTTTTTATTATCGTATTTGTCTTTCCATTGTGTTGCATTTTTTTTTTTGAGTTAGAAATCACTACTGATGAGATTTGATTTTACTTTTAGGATCTGTGATCTCACCCTTGTTATTATAATCCAATAAATGCAGATCAGAACCTATGTACTTCAGAAAAGCCTGCTTGTGAATTGCCATGTGAGTAATTCATCATCCCATGTTAACCTGATAATGAGCCTTTTTAAAGTTAGCCAGCATGTCCTCAGGTGGCAGACATAATGTTCATTCTTGCTATCATGCTGAAAGACTTTTTGTCTTGGTAGCCTATGCTAGAGCTGTCTATCTTCTAGCAAAGACTTCATGTAATTCAGTAATCTGAATATCTTTAGATTCACATATAGACTCCTCTGTTTGACATGTATAACTCTTCACAATCCAGCCCTTCTCTTTTCAGTCTTGATATACATCACTCCTTAAATCAATCTTGGAGTGTGATAAGAAAGATTACACTTTCTCTTGCCCAGAATCAACCCCCCCCCCCACACACACACAACTTCCAATTCAAGCCAGCCACCACCCAAATTTCTATTTTTATATTATTTATTTCCCTTAGAATGTAACCTCTTTGAAGTCAATGATGATCTTGCTTTCTTATACTTTTATTTCAGTTGGTACTACTGTGCCTGGCATAAATTTAACCTACAAACAAATGAACAAACAAAAAACACTTTATCATTCATTCCACATACATTGGGGCCCAACCATAGTTTTTTTGTTATCTATTTATCACATACAATGCTCCATGGTTCCATGCATTTGAATCTTTCCATTCCTGGAAACTTCTCCCTCCACATCTCTATCTTCTGACTTCCTCGTCTTCCTTCACATCTCAGCTAAAAAAAATTGCAAGATAACTTTCCCAATCCCCCTTGATCTCATTGTATTCCCTTTGATTCTATCTTTAATTTATCCTCTGGATATCTTTATTTTGTACATAGTGGTTTGCATTATGTTCTTTCCATCATCAAACTGTGAGCTCTTTAAAAAGCAGAGGTTTACTCTTTGTTTTTATTTTTATTTTTGTTTTCTTTTAAATTTTGTTTTTCCTTAATGTCCCCATCACTTAGCAAGTTCCTGGCATAGAATATTCACTTAAGAAACACGAAATGATTGACTCCTAGTGCCTTTCCTCTGAGATTGCCTTCCATTTATACTGTATATATGATGTATGTACATAGGTATTATGTGATCCCTCTCCCCCACTAGAATGTAGGCTCTTTGAGGATAGGCATTGTATTTTATTCAATTATGATTATTTATTATTGGGTGGAATTTTTTTTTAATTATTGAAAGGAATGAGAGTCCCTGATAGTGATGCTTTATAAAGAAGAAAATTAAAGATGGTATTTGACCATTAAAAAATGATACTCAGAAAGAAGTCCAGGTGAAGATTCAGTCAAACAGAACAACCTTGAAACTAATTTGTAAGATTAAGTACATACTTTTATTATTACTGTTTTAAGAAATTTGGTTTTTAGCCAGCAAAAATCTTGATTCAAATCACACTTCTGATTTTGAATAATTATGGGACCTGGGGTAAGTCTCTAATCTCACTAAGTCTCATGAAAATATTAGGAAATTGTTGTCACATCTGTGATCTGAGACTTATCTATAAGGGGAATATAGATTCATCATCCTCACTACATAACTGGTTCTTGACCATTGTATGTTAGATTTAATTAAGCAGACATTTAATTACCTAATGTTGATAACTACTTTGTAGAAATCGTGGATCCAAAAATGAAATTTCTGTCTCCCATCCAAGTTAAAATACTTGTTAACATTCCTTTGGCCCAATTCTAGACTTTTTTTTGCAGAAAAAACAAGCACACTTCTCCCTATGATTCTATAGTGCTAATTAAGTGGTATTTTGGGAAGAAGGAAACACTTGAAATTTGAGGTCCTTCTCTGTTTTCAACCAAATAATATATTCAGGATACAAAGTAGTTGAGAAAAAATAAAATATATTAGGTTGAGGGGCTGGGGAATGTAGTATAAAGAGAAAATAGCCTAACCTGAAATTACGAGATATTTGATTTCAAGTCCAACTCTGATATTTTCTTACTCGGTGCTATTCAGTAAATAATTTAATGTTACTTGACTGTGTTCTGTATCTGTAAAACATAAATAATAATGACATTAGTTCTTGCTTTATAATGTGATGAGGCACAAATTAAATAATGTATGTATCACAATGTCAGCTGTTACTATTTATTATATCATTAAGGTTCCCAGTTAACAGATCTAGGTATAGCTTGTGCAGGAATATTAAAACGACAACAACAATAACAACAAGTTCTTCTAGTCATAAACCATTCTATATCCATCCCTTTCCCAGTCTTTGAGAACCTCTATCCAGACATCTCTGACTTCCTTTCATTCAACTGTTTCTCAGTTCTTGCCTTTGTGAAGGCAAGTAGAACTTGATTCTCTATCTTATCATTATATCTTTATCTTTTAAGTTAAACATATGGTGTCACTTGGAAATGCGTATGTTTAGTTTAGTATTTTTTTTCTTTCCTGGGCTGGTAAATTTGGCCTGCTTCACCTTCTTGGTTTCTTATGGAAATAAATTCTTCTAATATATTTTCCTTCAGTTTTCCTTATTATTCTGTGTCTATAATTGAATAGTAATTGAAGTGCAGATTAGATTACTTTGAGGAAATTGAGAAATGCTTTTAGTGACCTTAGTCTTATTTCTGAAGCAAAAGTATAATATTCTAATATGCTTCTGTAGTTTTGCAATGGAATGTCCCAATCTTCAAATGATAAAATTTAAGGATGATGCAAAAGGGTAATGGAAAATAATGGCAGGTATTAATAATCTATACACATTACTAATGAAGAATGGGCAAGAAAAGTCACATAAATTATGAATGAGATCAGAGAGATGCATGATGGGAAAACAAGGTAGAATCATCATGTGTTGAGGGAAAAAATAATGGACAACTCACATTTTCCATTCATATCAACACAATATCAAGAAATCCAGAGGAGGACCAGAACATTATGGATAACATGTGGAGGAGTTCATACATTGAATGGACACCCCTACAGATAATTTAGAATAGCCCCCAGACAAGAATAGCACAAGACTGGATAAAAAGAATGTTTTGCAATTTACTTAACTTGAAGGACTATGAGATTACAGATTAATGACTCTATAAAATAATTCCTTCCTGGACTTGTACCCTTTATCATATCTTAGTTGTTCTATCCATTGCATACATGCCATTCTATAGCAGTAGTGAATCTTCATTCCTTTAAGCTTAGTGCCATATGATATTCTCCCTTCAATTCTTTCTTCAATGATATACCTGAATTCTAGACAGCCCTTGTCTCCTTATTAAGTATCCACAATAGGTGGATAGTGATGTTTTCCTTCAAACTTACAAGCATGGTTGAAGTCATGAGTAAAGACTGACAGCTCTCTTGACTGTTTGCAGTTCAACTTGAAACCACAAGGTCCAGAAGCACATGGTTTAAATTGAGCATCTTTCTCCTGCTAACAAAAACCATTTGTCCAAGCAGCTTTGGTATATGCTTGAGAATAAGAGATCAGCCTCAATACTCCCCAGACAGTTAATTAAAATCTCTTGGCTACAGGACAAATCCTGAAAATTTTGCCAAACAATAGCATGCAGTTAGGTTTTCTTGTTTATTATTGCAACTTGTGAAGGAGTGATCGATATCCTGCTGGAGAAATTTAAAAATGCCAATCAAAAAATGCCAAATTAGAGAATTGTTTATTATGGAAAGTTCCAATATTACATTTAAGAAAAAATGGATATAAAATGATATGTCAATCAGGAAATAGAATTAGTAGTGTGCCAGAAGGAGAATACCTGCCACCATTTTTTTTAAGATTTTCAATTTACCCATTAAGCCCCAAAGAATAAAATACTACTCACACAGTGACCAAGGAATTATGTGAATATTCCCTGATGGTGCTTAAAGAAAAGCAACATTATTCTGGATCCCCATGTTGCTCAAACAAATCCATTTTCTCTTTGACTATGTTATAGAGTTTGATGTTCACCTGGTCTACTATGCGAGCTTGGGCTATAAGTTAGCACTATAAAGGGCATTTTTAAAGCCTCCCAGAAGTGACTAGAATTAAGGATCACCAATGCTTTGTAAACTACCATAGTTGATATATAGTGAGCATACATTCCCCAGAGTCCTCAGGTTTCTGTTTCCTTTGATATGAAAAGACTTCCTGCCTACAATTTCACTGGATTGTGATGGGGGAGAAAGGAGAGGCCCATTTGAAATTTCTTTGGGCTTTCATTGTGAGTAGCTAGAGTGGTAGAATATCTTATGACATGTACAGTTCAGCTGCGCAGTACTGAGAGAAGTGAGAAATGAGACAATCCCAAGAGAACCGCAAGACTCAGCACCAAGACTTGGAACAATTCAAACCTAAGACAGACAGGGAGGAGCAAAGGGGAAGTGACCAAACAAAATGAGAGTTGGGATTGACTGGGATGAGACAAGTGACCTATAAACTATACAGTCTCAGTGAGATCAAGGGGATCTCTGCTACTTTTTCTAAATGTTCACTACGGGAATCTTAGTGGGTCCACAAATTTGTCAAAACTTTTCCTTAGATCTTTCCCTCAAACTGCATGATGGGAGGAGGTGTGGGAGAAAAGAGAATAGATCATAGCTGCTTGGTACACACACACACACACACACACACACACACACACACACACACACACTATTCTCAACCACTAACATATAGGAGAATTCTATATTATAGAGAATAGAAAAAAGTAGATTCCTTGAAACCATGTTCCACTTAAAAATATATAATGCATTCTTATGTCAGCTCCTGTTTTCTTCCAGTGCCTTTTCCCATTTATAGAGAGATTTTTAAATGATTCATCGATGCTCTTCTCATTCTATTTTCCTCCTGTGTCATTATTACCACTCCTACTTCTCTTCCAGTCCCTTACCTCCCACCAAAAGCAAGCAAACAAATACAACCATTTCCATCAAAAAGTATATTCAAATATTAGAAACTCACATATTGACCATGTCTAACAATAAATGTCATAGTATTTTTCTCTACTCTATCACCTCTCTTTCAAGAGTTTGAAAGCATGTTTCATCTTCATCTGGATAACGTCATAGTTAATCATTTCTTTGGCCAGCCTTCTTAAGGGTGTGTGTGTGTGTGTGTGTGTGTGTGTGTGTGTGTGTGTGTGTGTGTGTTGTGCATGTGTGTATGTTTGATTGTTCTGCAATCTAATAGCATGATATTCCAGTTCTAATCATTTCACCCTGCATTTGTTCACATAAGTCCTTGCAGAATTTTCTGAATCCATGTTTTAGTAATTTTATGGCACAATAATATTCCATTGAATTCATATGCTATAATTTCTTCATTCATTTCCCAATTAATGAGGGTCTCACCTCCCTTGTTCATAGGTTAAGGGGGGAAATACACATTGTTATTTGGAAACTTTTCAAGTTTTGTTATCTTACTACATTATCATTTTGTTTATATTAATGTAGATATTAATTATATTTGATTATATTAATTGGTTATCTTAACATATTGTGTTTTCATTATATTGATTAATTAATTCATTAAATCATGTGGTGTTCTAAACCAGAAGTATTCCAAAGTACAAGATCGGGATTTGGTGAGATTATACCAACAAGATGGTAAAACTTTCTTTTAAAAATGGATTTAATATCTCTAAGTCTATGATTCTAACACTTAGTGATATACCTGATTAAAGAAACAACAAGGTAGGAAACGTATATGTAAACAATTATGGGGTTCAAATAATTGGATTCCTCAACCATTTGTTATCTGCAAGAAGACAAATTTACTAATTAAAAATTGAGCCCTCATACAAGTAACAATTTTATAATTATCAAAATCATTTGGAAATTGGATAGCTCTTCCTTTTCTCCAAAGTGTTTCAAGTTTATTGCTTTGTTAAATTTTGCCTGTAACCATGTAGCATTATAGGTATTATTTCCCTGACTTTTTGGTGGTGAGTGTGTAGTAAGGGACTTAAGATCTCAGTGGTGTGGGGAACCTCTTGATGTGGAAAACTCTCAGGTAATGCAAGCTGTAGTGCTTTGCCCATTGTTCACAAAACCAGTATGTGTCAGAAATTGTTCTTTCCACTGCCACGTTTTGCTCTCTGTCCACTCAAGATGTTTCTACTCTCCATCTGCCATATTGTGAGGTCACAGGTACAGGGAAGTTAAAATGGCTTACCTACATAGCTAAAGCAACTAGCAAATGTTGGTGGTATAATTCAAACCTAGAGCAGGTAATTCTCATGATTAGGTCCATACATATACATCTAGGGAAAAAAAGAGGTCTGTGATTTTTATTAGGATAAGAAATCTCAGCCAGAATGGAAATTCTCTCAAGCCAAAGCAAATAATATATCTTCAATTATTTAGGGGACAAGTTAAATGCAGTTGCTGAAGCACATAGAATTGGAGGATTTTGCCCAAGATCACATAACTAGTAAGTATCAGAGGTCAAACTGGAACTCAGGCCTTGCTAATTCTAAGTCCAGAATTATGTACACTGAGTTGAGGCTACCTGACTTCTCCATATCCTGAGGCAAAAATGCACCCCATATGATAAAAAAATAATCACAGATTTGATACATGTTCTTCATGAAGACTAGCAGACTAGTACCCTTGAGTTATATGTTTCACGTAGTCCCATCCACATCTGTGGCAACAAATTGGAGCTACTTAAACTTTTAGCTATTTCACCATCAGTTTGTTCTGATTGGCCTTATTGCAGGCATTAGATACTAATATCAATGGAAGTAAGAAAGCATGCCTGCATTAGTTAATATTTTTGTGTTACTATTGCTTCTTTATAAAAGTATCATTTCCTGGGTATGTCATTTTAACAAATGTTATATGCATATAGCAAAGGTCTTTTTTTTCCTTGAAAAAAATGGAGAATTCTTTTCTGTCCTGTATCTCTATCTCCTAGTTATATGTAAGTGGCCATAAAATTCCTGTATGTGTGAAACCACAATATATTTCCCTGTTCTATCATTAAAAGCCATTCTCAGCATTAATAGGAATCAGACACATGAGGGAAAAGGGGAAATAGACATAAGATTATACATAGAGAATTTTCCCCCCTCAGGAAAGATTGTTTCTGGGAATTAGTTTTTTTTCCCCTTTTACTATTATGGGAATATCAGACTTCTAATGTTACAACTCCTTTAACGTCTATATAATAATGTATCATTTATATTAACAAAATTGAATTCATAACATCAGAGACCAATGCAGTAGTCATCTCTCAGTTAATGAAGTGAGTATGAAACATTGTGGGGTGGAATACACTGTTTGTACAGTATCAGGAAAGCTAGCTTGGCAACTGCATAACTGAATGAAAGTACCAAGTTAGCTTTAATGACTGCTGTTTAAGCTACTTGGCCAAGCATCAAGACCTGCATTGAACTGAGCTATTCACCAGAGTTTCAAAAGTCTAATAAATATAGGCTTCCTTCAAACTTAGAATCTTATATATTAGATGTACAGGGTCCAGAAAACCTCCAGAAGACTGTGTGAATGAAAGTGAATGAAACTTACAAATATCTACAGACTTTTTAGGGAGAGGGAGGAGTTAGAAAAATGATTGAAAAAACTAATAGACATGAAGGGAAATCTGAGTCGTATAGTAAGGATAAGTTTGCCTCAGCGCATTAACACTTAAATGACTCTGTGATGTCACTTATGTGACAGCCGTTACATTTCTTTAGGTAGCCAGAATGGATGGCATAGTGGGAAGTAGAATATCATGGCATTTGTTTCTCTGAGTATGAGACCCATATATGAATACCTATGTCCATCTGATCTGTTACAAGGGCTTCAATACATTTGCATACTAAGTGAAGAATTAAGAAGAAAATGTGTATTCAAGGTCTGAAGATACTATATTTTTTAGTTCTACTTCTATTTGTCTTTGCCCTCAAATTGCCAAAAATTTCCCCTCATAAAATTTGTCCTTCACAAATTTAAAACTCAAATCTTCTTCTCCCTCTTGATTACTTCGCTAGGCTTTTCCTAAGGCTAGCCTTGTGTGAGTAGTCGGAGGACCTTGGCAATCATAGGTAAATGGAACGCTGACTCTGTAAGGCTAGGGAGAAAATGAACATGTCATCTTGGAGTTTTGTGTAGGAAAGCACAGGAATGCTAATCATAATCTGATGTAATCCAAGAATTCAACAAACAATAAAAAAAAGTTAGAGAAATGATAACTCCATGAACAGAGACTCCAAAATAAAATGTGAATCAAAATGGATAAAAGAGACTCTTAACAATATGAATTTCTGACTGTACAATCATAATTGATCTTGATATGAAAGAAAACAGCACAGGTTGCTACTTTGAATATGCATATGCAAATTAGAGGAAAAGGGATCACATAATGAAGGACAGATATAAAATTGCATAGAAACATGTTGGGAGTCAAGATGGTGGAGTAAGCAGTAAATTATCATAACTCTTCCATATTCACCTTCAAACAACTATAAAAAATACCCCCAAAACAAGTCCTGGAATAGCAAAACTGGAAAAAAGATGGGGTAAAGCAATCTTTGAGCTCAAGAACCTTGAAAGATGGGCAGGAATGCTCTGTCTCACTTGGGTAAAAGAGAGTGCAATCCAGGACAAAAGTGTCCTAGTAAGCCAGCAGCAAGTCCTGTATCAGCAAATCAGTAGTAGATCCAAAACCCTTATGCAATGAAACAAGCAAACACTAAGATGCCAGGACCCCCACATGCTTAGTATAGCCAGGGAATCAGGCAGACTACAGCCCTGAGAACTGCCCCCTGCTTTAGCATAGCTCTGGGCAAACAGGCAGTTGTTAAATGCCAGACAGTCACATGCTTTAGTATTTCCCCAGAGAAATTCAGAAACAACCCACCAGGCTCAGAATATGTCAGACACCAGCACTAGGACCCCATATCAGCACCACGTAAGCTGCCAAAAACTTATGGCCTATAGCAGCATGTGCTATATGCTACCCAACCCCCTCAACACCAGACATGAGGGTCCATCAGTACAGTACAAGGTAAACAGCTTGCAGCCCCTTTCAGAAGAAGCCTAAGACAGTGTTCCTTCCACCCTGGGAGCAGAGTTCAAATTGAAAAGAAAGTAAAAAGGTCAAAAAAAGGTGAGTAAACAACAACAATAAAGACTTTGAACATAGAAAGTTATTATGGTGACAGAGAAGACTGAGACACAAACAGATATTTCAACAATGTCAAAATTCCTGTGGGTAAAATCCCAGAGAAAAAAAGTGAAGTGGTCTCAAGTCCAGAAAGAAATCATGGAAGAACACAAAATGGAGTTTAAAAGTCACATAAGAGATGTAGGAGAAAAATTGGGGAAAATGAGAGTAATGCAAAAGTATTATTAAAAAAGAGTCAGTGACTTGGAAAAAAAAAAAGAACAACTGCTTCAAAAGTTGAATTGGCAAAATGAAAAGGAGATACAAAAACCCACTGACAAAAATAACTCATTAAAAAGTAAAGAGGTAGCCAAATAGAAAAGAAAGTACAAAAAGCTAACTGAGGAAAACAATTACTTTAAAGTTAGAATTGAGCTAGTGGAAGCTAATGACTCTATAAGACATCAAGTATCACTAAAACAAATTCAAAATGATTTAAAAATAGAAGAAAATGTAATATAACTCATGAGATAAACAACTGACCTGGAAATCAGATCCAACAGAGAATATATCAGAATCATTGAACTACCTGAAATCCATAATCAAAAGGAGGCCCTGGGCATCATCTTTCAAAAAAATATCAAGGAAATCTACCCTGATATCCTGGAAATAGAAGGCAAAATAGACATTGAAAGAATACACCCCTCACTTCAGGAAACAGATCCCAAAATAGAAACCCAAAGGAACATTATAGCCAATATTCAGATCTATCCAGTCAAGAGAAAAATTACTGCATGTGGCCAGAAAGTAAAATAAAAAAAAATCAAATAGTGGAGAGCCACAATCAGGATTACCCAAGACTTAACAGCTGCAATATTAAAGGATTGGAGGTCATGGAATGTGGTATTACAGAAGACAAAGGAGCTATGACTAAAACCAAGAATTACCTACCCAGCAAAATTAAGGATAATACTTCGAAGGGGAAAAATGGTCATTCAACGAAATAGAAGGATTTCAAGCTTTCATAAGGAGAAGACTACAATTGAACTTGATCTACTATATCAAGACCCAAAAGAAACCTAAAAAGGAAAAAGAAAACATAAGGGATTCAATGAAGCTGAACTGTTTACATCCTTACATATGAAGATAATACTTGTAATCCTTCAAAATTGTAACACTAATAATGCAGTTAGAAGAAATATACATAGACAGAAGCTATGAGCATAAGTAGAATTTGAGGGAATGATATAAAAAATAAGGGATGAAAAAGAGGAGTGCCCTGAGTGCAAGAGGAAGGAAGAGGTAGAATGGGGTAAATTAATTCACATGAAGAGAAATGAAAGACCTATTATAGTGGAGGAGTCGATGGACATATGGGCAATGGGCATCACTTGAACCTTACTCTAATCAGGATTGGCTCAAAGAGGGAATCACATACACAATCAGTTAACCATAGAAACATCATATTCAGCAGGGAAGAAAGTGGGGAGCATATTAAATAAAGGGAAAGGGACTGACAGAAGAGAGGGTAGATCTCAAGAGGTGGTATACAGAAGCAAGACACTTGTGAGGAGGAAAATGGTGAAAAGAGAGAGAAGACAAAGAGGAGGAAGAATGGGATGGAAGAAAATACACAGAATGTGAATGGAAGCAGATAGCATAGTGGATCAAAAATCAGAGTCCTGCAATATGTTGCTTACAAAAAACACATTTGAAGAAGAGAGAGACACACAGAGTAATAATAAGGGACTAGAGAAGAATATATTATGCTTCAACTGAAGAAATAAAAACAGGGGTAGAATTTCTGATTTCAGACAAAGTAAAACCAAAAACAGACCCAATTAAAAGTGTTAAGAAAGAAAACTACATCTTGCTAAATCGTTCCATAGACAATGAAGCAACATCAATACTAAATGGTATGGCACCAAATGGTATAGTATCCAAATTCTTAAAGGAGAAGTAAAGGAAGTTACTGAGAGAAATCATTAGTAAAATTACACTACTGTGTAAAGTCAAATGTCCCCTCTCAAAACTCGACAAATCCAACCAAAAAGTAAAGATGAAAGAAACTAAGGTGATAAATATAATATTAGAAAAGCTAGATATTACCTCTTTTTTTGGGGGAGGGGGGCTCAATGGAAACAGAAATACATATACTTTTATCACCATCAAATGGCATTTACACAAAAATTGACCATATATTTAGGCAAAAAGCCCCCAAAATCAAATGTAGAAAGGCAAAAATATTAAAGGTATTTTTGGGTCATGATGAAATAAATATTACATTTAACAAAGGGCAGTGGAAAGAAAGATTAAAAATTAATTGGAAATGGGGGCAGCCAGGTGGAACAGTGAATAGAGCACTGGCCCTGGAGTGAGGAGGACCTGAGTTCAAATCTGGCCTTTGACACTTAACATAAAAAACTACCTGTGTGACCTTGGGGTAGTCACTTAACACCAATTGCCCTACCTTCCCCCTGCAAATAATAATAATAATAATAATAATAAACTAAATAATCTAGTTCTAAAGAATAAAGGGGCCAAAAGACAAATCATAGAAACAATAAATAATTTAATTAAAGAGAAGGACAATAATGAGCCAACATACCAGAAATTATGGGATGCAGCCAAAGCAGTACTTAGGAAAAATTTAATTTCTCTAAGTTTTTATATCAACAAAATGGAAAAGGGCAAATCAATGAATTGGGCAAGAAACTAAAAACAACCGCAACAACAACAACAAAACACATGGGAAACAAATAAATTAACAATCTCCATCTGAGCAGCAAATTGGAAATCCTAAAAAGCAGAGACAAATAAGACTGAAAGAAAACAAAAGTAATGACCTAATGAAAAAATATAGGACCTTGTTTAGTTAGGGTGTGGGGATAGAGGATAAGATAAATAAGGCATTGATCAATTTGATTTTTTAAAAAAGAAGAAAACCAAATATCCAGCATCAAAAATAAAAAGGGTGAAATCATCAGGAATGGTGAAGAAATGAAAGCAATCATTAGGGAAATATTTTGCCCAATTACATATCAATTCTGGAAATCTTAGAGAAATTGATGAATTTTTGTGAAAATGTAAGTTATCAAATTTAACAGGTCAATAAAGAGAATGTCTAAACAACCCCATCCTAGAAAATGTAATTAAACAAGCCATTAATGAACTCCCTAAGAAAAAAATCCCCAGGACAGCTGTGTTCATAAGTGAATTCTTCCAAACATTCAAAGAACAATTAATTCCAATACCATGTAAATAAACTACTTTTAAAAATAGATGTGGAATGAGTCCTACCAAACTATTTTTGTGACATATAGATGGTACTGATACCTAAACCAGGAAAAGCTAAAACAGAAAAAGAAACTTATAGATCTAGTGAATGTTGATACAAAAATTTGGAACAAAATATTAAAGAGGTAACTATAGCAATATATCAAAGGATTATAAAGTATGACCAGGTGGAATTTATACGGGGAATACAGGATTAGTTCCATATTAGGAAAACAAGCAACATAACTGATTATATTAATAACAAAACAGAAATCATGAT
Source organism: Gymnobelideus leadbeateri (assembly GCA_011680675.1). Classification (NCBI taxonomy): domain Eukaryota; kingdom Metazoa; phylum Chordata; class Mammalia; order Diprotodontia; family Petauridae; genus Gymnobelideus; species Gymnobelideus leadbeateri. The sequence continues at coordinate 229,459 of WOXC01001906.1, read as the reverse complement.
TATCTCAAGAGATGCTGAAAAAGCTTTTAACAAAAATACAGCATCCATTGCTATTAAAAACACTAGAGAGAATAGGAATAGAGGGAAAGTTCCTTAAAATTGTAAGTAGAGTCTATCTAAAATGATCAGCAAGTATTATTTTTTTCAGTACAAATATTTTTATTTTTAAATTTGTTTTTAATATCATTAAATACCAAAAGTTAGACTTTGATTAAGTCAATTTGCAGTGATGGGTCTATCTATCTTTTGGATAACCTTGCCACCATTTACTTCCTTTCAATGGGTAGCAAAAGATCTTTACAAGTGAAATTTCATTTTAAATATAGTGGAAAGCACAGCCCCATTATTCAATTATCCCAACCCTCTGACTACAAATGGCAATTAAAAATAATAAATGGTTAAAGGATGTGAACAGGCAGTTTTTACAAGAAGAAATCAATGTTATTTATAAGTACAGGAAGAAGTATTCTAACTCACTTTTGACTAGAGCAATGCAAATTAAAACAACACTGAAGTATTGTTTTATCAAATTTATCAAACTTATCAAATTGTATAATATTATAGAAAAGGAAAATGATAAATGTTGGAAAAGATGTGGAAATATTGGAAGATTAATGGATTGTTGGTGTAAGATCCAACCATCCTGGACAGCAATTTGGAGCTAAGGCCAAAGGGCAAGCCAACTGTGCACATTCTTTTATCCATCAATAAAACTAATAGGTCTGTATCCCAAAGAAATCATAAAAAAGGGAAAAGGACCTACAAGCGTAAAAATATTTATACATGTGCAAAAATATTTCTAGCACCCTTTTTGTTGTGGCAAAATATTGGAAAGTGAGGGAATGCCCTTCACTTGGGGAATAACTTAACAAATTGTGGTATATGAATTTAATGGAATTCTACTGCTCAATAAGAAATGATGAATAGGCACATTTTCAGAAAAACTGGAAAGTGCTGAAAAGTGAAATAATCAGAATCAGAAAAAACTCATATGCAGTATCAGCAATATTGCTTGATGATCAACTGTGATTGAGTCAGCTCTTCTCAGCAACACAATGATCCAATGCAAATACAAAGGATATGTAAAGGAAAATGGTATCCACTATACAATTGATGAACTCTGAATGCAGATTAAAACATAATTTTTAACTTACTTTATTCTTTCAACTCCTTTTAAAATTTTAATTTCTTTCTTCTTTTACAACTGTGACTAACATCTAAATATGTTTTATATCACAGCTATATCAAACTGCCTACCATTTTCAGAAAAGGGGAGAGGAAGAAAGCAGAAAAATTTGGCACTCCTAATCTTGTAAAAATGAATAATAAAATTAATTTTATATAAAATATAATTTATATTCATTTTTATTTTTATTTTTAATATAACATAATTAGGAAAAAGTAAAAAAAACTGCTAAAATAAAAACAGCATGAAATAGAATCTCATAGCAATGTCAAGAAGAGTAAAGTGAATTAAGTATTGTGAAAAAAATGCTAAAGGTAACCAAAAAATTAAATATAAAATCATATTCATTGTTGGAACCAATATGCTGGGAATATCTTCTCTCAATGAGGGTTCCTTTGCATGGACCAATTTCATGGAGGGCCTCTCCTCTGAAGACAATGATCAAATTCATTTTTTAACCTCTCTCAGTCTTTATGCCTCCACTTGAATCTTGAAGGAAAATCATTTTAGTAGCCACACCCCTACTGTGAGTTGCTTTGCACTAATTAGAGTTACAGCTACCTGAGAGGAGGGATTTTTTTTCACTTTTTAAATTTTCATCTTCAGCATTCAACTCAGTGTTTTGGAGATAGTTAAGCACTTAAAAATACTTTTAAAAGCCAATCATTAATTCAGTATAGAGTAGGTGCAAAACAGCTATTTATTTTTCCCAATACAAAAAGAAATTTTTAAAACACAAAATCTTTTAAACCTATGCTTTAAAAACAACTTATATCACAATAACCCATAACTCCTATTATCTCTTCTGAAAGACTTATACTTAAAACATAAAATATAGGAAATAATGGGATGGTAGAATAGGCATTTCACCTTAGCCTCTTATATATGATATTCAAATTATTCCCCAAAGGTCCCCATATTCTGAGAAGTCATGCCACAGCTTGGACTTATCTTCTCTCAATGATCACCTTAACTTCCCAGAATAATTGTTATTTGATTCAGGGATAACCTTCTTCAATGTATCTGAGGTACTTAGGGACATCTGAATTCTCCATCTCATGAAGTTGATCCCGAGGCTGAAAACTTCCAGCTTAAGACGATTGTTTCATCATCTATGGTCAAAAGAAGGGTATAAAGCACAGGAGCAATACATAAACTTTAGATTCTGATTTAGGCTCATCTAGATAAGCACATACCGTGGCTGGCATTTTTGAGCAGCCACCATAGGTCCTTAGGGTGGAGAATTTCTTTTCACTCTTCCTCCCCTTCTCCCCAGTACAGAGTCCTAGAAAGATGATCTCATGTTACATATTCTGGAGAGAGGAAGCAGGGAATGACAATAGAAGCCAGATTTCCAAGCTGGGTGTCTATTTTTGTCCGGTGGCCAATAAGGGGATTACTTCATCATTTCAAAGTACTTTCAGTGCTGAAGCACACATATCCCAGGCAATGTCCAAATAAACACTGTTCAGTTTACCTCCATAGGATGCCTTTTTAGATCCATTCCCATGCATTCTCCATAAAGTATACTCCAATCCAACCGCTAAGACATAATTTATTCAGCTTAAGATAATGATCAAGGAAAGACTTGAGAAAGTTAATGTAATGTCAATAGATGAGAGATAGAAGGTAGCACTACCCAACTCCTATTTGGTTCAGATCTTTTCTACCAATGAGAACAATCTTCTAAGTGAAGAGGGTTGAACTAAGAATTGTTGTAAGAGAATGCTGGAACTCCAAATTAGTTGGAAAACAGTAACAAAAACAAACAAACAAAAAAAAACTTGCTGTGTATTTTGAGTTTAAATTGCTAGTCATTTATATCTCATTGCATTGAAAGAAGTTGTGAATATGATGGAAAACTACTGTCAATAATACTAAAAAAGAGAGAGAAAAAAGGAGTAGGGTGTTTATATGCTGTTCTAGTCTAAAAGTTCTTAGCTTGTATTCTATGAGCTTCTTTGGTGGTTTGATGAAGTCTGAAACTACTGTGGTTTGTTACCTTTATTCATAATTGAAGGATATGCTATATCTCAATTAGTATTTATTGAAAATAAAAATGTGACTTTTTTTCTCCATCCCATTTCTTAGACCCAAGTTCCAAGTCCCCAGGATAAGAACCCCTGTTGTGGACAATAGAATTAGGAACAATGGCTAGAAAATTATAGGGAGTATGATTTAGACTCATTAGACTCATAAACAGAATGTTATAAAAGCTAGAACTATTGTACAAAGCTGTAAGTTCCCCATCACTATAATTGTTCAGTAAGAGGGTAGATAATCATCTGTCAAGAATATTTTAGGAGGGATTCCTATTCTGTCAGGAGAGTTGAGTTAGATGATCATCAAGGTCCCTTCCAACTCTATGATTCCATGATCTTACTTTCATGGTAATGTGACTGGGTGTGTTTTCTCATAACAGGCTTAAAGATGGCCTGGTGCCATACATCACAAGTCATCAAGCTGGAGACTTCTTGTCTACAACCGTACGAAAGGAGTGAAACTCAAGTCTTGCAGTATTTTGTTTTAGTTGGGAAAGCTCATTTGAAAATCATACCTTCAGATGGTTAGGATTATCAATGACTGTGTCATGTAAAGTATTATGCCAAGCTATTCTGGGTTGTGTTTTAGTCAGGGACAAGTTATGTTTAAGGAAATTAGGCAAAAATAAGTCATTTCATATTTCAATTTGCCAGCATTTTGAGTCAATTCCAGTTTTGAGCCACGGACACTTCATTTTTGCCCTAAAGTCCCATATTTTCTCTGAGTAAATCCATTTCCTTTTGTAAATTCAGGAATATGTTCAATTTTTCTTTCTTTTATTTCAAAAGAAATCTCTAAGGTCCCTTGTAACTGTAACATTTACGAAGGAGTTCAGAATTATAATAGAAAGAATAACTTTACTAATAAAGACATACATATATGTGTGGATATGTGTTTAGACAACACATACTTCGTATATAATATGTCAATTTCAACTAAACAAGTACTTACTAGAAGTTCACTATAAGCAAGTCCCTGGGATTATAGGAGAAAGACAATATAGTCCCTGACTTAAACACTTTCTATTCTGCTAGTGAGATACATGTACACAGAAAAATAAATACAAATGTATCACTCTCAATAGAGCTACTCCCTTCCAACTAACATTTACTCTTTTAAAAATATAAGTTTTTACGTTTTAAAATTCTATTTTTAATTATTTATTTTTCATTGTCAACATTAATTTTTATAAGATTTGGAGTTCTCATATTGAACCCGAGTTGGAGGCGGCGAGTCCGGTCTCAAAATGGAGGTAAAACAGCCGCCCGGCCGCCCCCAGCCCGACTCCGGCCGCCATCGCCGCCGCCGGGGGGAGGAGGGTCATGATCCAAAGGAGCCTGAGCAGTTGAGAAAACTGTTTATTGGTGGCTTGAGCTTTGAAACTACGGATGATAGTTTAAGAGAACACTTTGAAAAATGGGGCACTCTCACAGATTGTGTGGTGATGAGAGATCCCCAAACAAAACGTTCCAGAGGCTTTGGTTTTGTGACTTATTCTTGTGTAGAAGAGGTAGATGCAGCAATGTGTGCTCGGCCACATAAGGTTGATGGGCGTGTAGTAGAACCAAAGAGAGCTGTTTCTAGAGAGGATTCTGTAAAACCTGGTGCACATCTAACCGTGAAGAAAATTTTCGTTGGTGGTATTAAAGAAGATACAGAAGAATATAATTTAAGAGACTACTTTGAAAAGTATGGCAAGATCGAAACTATAGAAGTTATGGAAGATCGACAAAGTGGAAAGAAAAGAGGATTTGCTTTTGTAACTTTTGATGATCATGATACAGTTGACAAAATTGTTGTTCAGAAATATCATACTATTAATGGGCATAACTGTGAAGTGAAAAAGGCCCTTTCGAAGCAAGAGATGCAGTCTGCTGGCTCACAAAGAGGTCGTGGAGGTGGCTCAGGCAATTTTATGGGTCGAGGAGGAAATTTTGGAGGTGGTGGAGGAAACTTTGGCCGTGGAGGAAACTTTGGTGGAAGAGGTGGTTATGGTGGTGGTGGTGGTGGCAGCAGAGGCAGTTATGGAGGTGGAGATGGTGGATATAATGGATTTGGTGGTGATGGTGGCAACTATGGAGGTGGTCCTGGCTACAGTAGTAGAGGGGGTTATGGTGGTGGTGGTGGACCTGGATATGGAAACCAAGGTGGTGGATATGGTGGTGGAGGAGGAGGAGGATATGATGGTTACAACGAAGGAGGAAATTTTGGTGGTGGTAACTATGGTGGCAGTGGGAACTATAATGATTTTGGAAATTATAGTGGACAGCAGCAATCAAATTATGGACCCATGAAAGGAGGCAGTTTTGGTGGAAGGAGCTCAGGCAGTCCTTATGGTGGCGGTTATGGATCTGGTGGTGGAAGTGGTGGATATGGTAGCAGAAGGTTCTAAAAACTCAACAGAAGAGGGCTACAGTTCTTAGCAGGAGAGAGAGCGAGGAGTTGTCAGGAAAGCTGCAGGTTACTTTGAGACAGTCGTCCCAAATGCATTAGAGGAACTGTAAAAATCTGCCACAGAAGGAACGATGATCCATAGTCAGAAAAGTTACTGCAGCTTAAACAGGAAACCCTTCTTGTTCAGGACTGTCATAGCCACAGTTTGCAAAAAGTGCAGCTATTGATTAATGCAATGTAGTGTCAATTAGATGTACATTCCTGAGGTCTTTTATCTGTTGTAGCTTTGTCTTTTCTTTTTCTTTTCATTACATCAGGTATATTGCCCTGTAAATTGTGGTAGTGGTACCAGGAATAAAAAATTAAGGAATTTTTAACTTTTCAAAAAAAAAAAAAGATTTGGAGTTCTAAATTTTTCCCACTCCCTCCACTCCCCCTTCTCCAAGAGGGCATAAAATTGGATATGGGCTATATACATATGATCATAGTAAACATATTTCTATATTAGTTATGTTGTGAAAGAGGAATCAGAAGAAAAGTGAAAAAAAACATGAGAAAGAAAAAACAAACAAAAAAAAGAAAACAGTATACTTAGATCTGCATTCAGACTCCATAGATCTTTCTCTAGACATGGAAAACATTTTCAAGCCTGAGGCTATTAGAATTGTCTTAGATCATTGCATTGCTCAGAAGAGCTAATTCTCACAAAGTCTGCCATCATGAAATGATACTATTAGTGTATACAATGTTCTGGTTCTGCTGTCTTCACTCAGCATCATTTCAAGCAGGTCTTTCCAGGTTTTTCTAAAGTCCATTTACTCACGATTTATTATGGAAGAGTAGTATTACATTGCATTTATAAACCAGAACTCATTCAGCCACTCCCCAACTGATGGCTGCCTCCTCAATTTCCAATTCTTATTCAACATGAAAAAATTGTTACAAATATTTTTTACATGTATGGCATTTTTTATAGCATTTAAATAGCATTTTTTTAAAATAGCATTTATTCTTGGACATTTAGATTGAGATCTTCAGGAAGTGGCTACCATTATATTCTAGAGTATTCTTTGAATTTAGAGTACAAAAACTACAGGTCACAGGCCCCTCAGTAATGTTTTCACCTTTAATAATCTGTTAGTAGAAACAGTTAACACAAAGTAAAGGCATTTGTGAAGCTTCTGTAACAAGTAAACAAACTTCATTACCCTTCATTACTATAAATAAAGTTTCAGTGAAAAGATTGAGCATAAATTTAAAATCACACTAATGGGGAATACATGTAGGCAAATCATGTCACATAATCCATAGGGTCCTGGATTCTTTCTTTTCTGGTGATGTCCTCATATTCTTATCTCCTGGGTTCAACATCTTTTCTGGATGAGTGACTCCCTGTGTCTGCTCCTCTCTACAGTTTGACTCCCAACTGCCAGGACTAATTCTCACTTCACAAAGCTGCTTCCTTCTTTGACTCTCTTGAGTCAAAGCTTACTTTTGAGGAAAGCTTACTTTTAGGGTTTATTAGGTATGTGAACAATATGCGGACAGTAAATAACAAGATGATCTCAGTCCATTAGGAAACATTCTTCACACTCCCAAAGGGCATAAAAGGGCCTGGACATACATTGCAGTATATTTGACAATTAGTATCTCATTATATGTATCGCCTATTGATTTCATCACTTAGGTTGAGGGGAAAATCAGTTATTTAGGGACAGACTCACCCTCTACAAAATTCATTATTTATTTATTTAAAATGCTTTATTAACTTCTGGTTTACATCATTCATTTCCACGAGATTTTGAGTTAAAAATTTTCTCCCCATTTTCCCCTACCCACCGCCCCAAAATGGCAGTCACACAGGATATCCCCTCCTCCAATCTGCTCTCTCCCATATCTTCTCACACACACCCTTCAACTTTTCTAGTAGGGCATGGTGGATCTCTATGCCCTGGTGCCTGTATATCTTATTTATCAATTACATGTAAAATATTATTAATAATGGTATATGTCTATTTTTAAACATTTTATTTTAAAACTTTGAATTCCAGATTCATTCCCTTCATACCTTGTCATCCACCCTTACTGGGAAGATAAGCAATTCTGTATAGGTTGTACATGTGTAGCTATGCAAAATATTTCCATAGTAGATATATTGTAAAAGATGGTCTATATTTCCCTCCCTCCTATCCCACCTCCCACTTGTTCTATTCTCTTCTTTGATCCTGTACCTTTTCAAAAGTGGGTGCTCCCAACTTCCCTCTGCCCCCGGCCTTCCCTCCCTTCCATCATTCCCCCTCTCTTCCCCTTGCCCCTACTCTCCTGTAGGGAGAGATACCCTATTTAGTGTGTATGTCATTCCCTCCCTGAGACAAATTCAATGAGAATAAGTTTGACCCATTCCCATTTGCCTTCCTATTATTCCCCTCCATTATAACATATGATCCTCTTGTCAGATGGGTTAGTCGAAGAGAGTCAGACTAATGCACTATTATAGGGCTTTATATTGGTCAAATTGTTTTGGGAAATAATTTCTAACCTTACCCATGCTTCCTATCTGTTGAGAGAGGGATGATGAATCACAGGTCCAAAATAAATAGGTCATCTTCAGTTGCAGCAAATGTAATGATTTGTTTTGCTTAAGAAGAGTTACTTGTTACAACGAAAGGGTTTTATTTAAGCAATGGGAAACAATTTGTAAAAAGTGATAGAGATAGGGGCAGCTAGGTGGCACAGTGAGTAGAGCATTGGCCCTTGAGTCAGAAGGACATGAGTTCGGATCCGGCCTCAGACACTTAATGCACACACAAACAAAAACCCAGGCGTGTGACCTTGGGCAAGTTACTTAACCCCAATTGCCCTCCAAAAGGCAAAAAAAAAGTAAAAATAAAAAACTGATAGAGATAAAAGGAACAGAAAAAAAGTATTGAAGAACATTAAAAATACATAGAAGAAAGTAGACTTCTACTGGAAGAAATACAGATAAGGACAGTAGTCTCAAATTCAATACATAATATTAAAATCTGTTCATAGAAGTTCAGATTCCTACACAATCTTCTTTTCACTTATTGGGATATTTACATTTCTTGGACTATACAGAAAGAATATGAAAATAAACAATGATCTCTATTGAAGGACAAAATATAATGTTTCACATTTTTCATTCTTCTGGCCTTAATTTAATTGAGCATTAGAGGTGGTTATCCCAGAGTATGATAGGCTACTCATATACCTCACCACCACCACCAGTTCCAGTCCCTACATAATCAAAAATTCACCAATAAAGCTAATATGTGCTTTAAGTGACTGAACCCAAAGAATGGCAAAAACAGTTATGGCAAAAAACTATAAAAATATAGGCAGAATTCATAAATATGCTTAAAAACATTCTTTAGTTAGATTTTTCAAATGTCCAATGACATGAAAACTCAAAGGGGGCAAACTCACCTGTTTGTATAGTGATGCAAGTAATATATGTCTATTTTTTGAGAACCAACCTACAAAGTCTGTAGGGAGAAACTCAGCATGAATAAGCCCATCATTTGGTAGGGAATTCTCTATTCATAACAACCTGTGATACAGATAAAAATGCAAAATTTCCATTTCTTATGTGTTCCATTTTAATGTCTAAAGTGACAGTGTAAATATAGTGGAAATCAGAACAGGATCATACAGGTTTTATGCAATCCATAAATAATAACTTGATTACAATTTTTAATTGTAAGACTATTTATTATTAAGTGACCAAAAAGGGGCATACTCCTGAAGGAAGTGAATCATACAAATCTTGACATTTTCACTGTAAATGTAACCAAAAGAAAGAAGTTATAGCTAAATGAAAACAGTTCATATATTCTTTTGTGGGAGAAAAAAGAATGCATGAAGTTGTTTTAATTCTGTGTCTAAAGGCAACAAGAAACACCATTTCATGGGAAATGTTTGGTCTTCTCATATTCTAATGCACATGATTAATACTTGAAAAAGCCCTACTTAAAACCATTACAGCTCATATGCCAACATCTGTTGCAGAGAATTAAGAGAAAAAATTTATAATAAAATCAATAAATGTCTCCAAAATAAATCAACGGATACTTTGATAATCTTGATGAGTTCAATGGAAAAGTGAATAGGTGAGAATAGTGCATAATACACACATGCATTTACATATATACACATATGCATTTATATATAAGTACATATAAATGCATGCGTATACACACGCATGCATATGTACATATAGACACACACACATACAGATATGAAAATAAAGGTCAAGAATAATGAACTAGATAGGGCAAAGACTTGAAGACTACATAGAAAATTCAAACCCACACACTGTGAATATTTTCTTTGAACAAAGTAATGATAGACACTGGAAATGATGAGAAACAAATGAGATTAAGAATGAAATTGAGAAACGGGGGGGCGGAGCCAAGATGGCGGAGTAGAAACAGCTCATCCAAGCCTCTCTGTCCCCAGATTCTCCACAAACTATGTAAAAAAGGACTCTGAAAAACTTCTGGAGCCCCAGCACCCACAGAACGACACAGAGAAGCTAACCTCCCGCTGAGGACAGCCCAGCACCCTGCAGGAAGGACCAGCGCAATGGTCTGGGAGCCGGCAGCGCGCAGAGCCCAGGTCCACGTGAGCCGAGGTTTTAGCCCCAGGGCGGCAGGGCCAGCAGCCGGCTGGAGGAACCCCAGAACACCAGGAGCTGTGGAGACTCCAGAATTATCAACATAGACTTGCCTAGGACAAAGTAAGAGGTTAGTGTCCTATGGACTTTGGGACCTGTATTTGGGGAATGCGTCAGCTCCCTCCCTGGGGGCTAGAAGCTGCTGAGGAGACACGCCATTTTGTAGTTTTCAGAGGCATTTCCGGCTCCCAGCCTACAAATCGTGGGGAGATCCAGCGATCAGTCTTGGGGGGTAATCGCTCTTGCTTTAACCTCCCTGGATCTGGATTGTGATCTAGGGTGGAAGTTGTGGGTGGGTTTACAGCTTGCCAGAAACGGAAGTTGCCCCCCACACGTTCGGGACGAAAATTCCTCTATCTGGCCTTAAAGCCATAGTGTGGCAACAAGCCCAAAAGTCAAGCAATTAAGTGGCAACATGCCAAGGCAAAGGAAACAGAAAAATGCAACCCTAGACTCCTATTTTGGGGGCATAGAGCGGGAAAAGGACTGTGAGGTCAGAAGTCCTGCTCCAAAAGCCCCAGGGGAAAACATGAGTGGGTTGCAGGCCATAGAGGACCTTAAGAAGGACTTTAAAAATCAAATAAGAGAAGTGGAGGAAAAATTGGAAAGAGAAATGAGAAGGATGCAGGAAAAGTATGAAATGAGGGTCAACAGCCTGACTGAGGAAAACAACACCTTAAAAAATAGACTAACTCAAATGGCAAAGGAGGCCCAAAAGGGCAATGAGGAGAAGAATGCCTTAAAAAGTCGAATTTGCCAGATGGAAAAAGAATCTCAAAAGTTCACTGAGGAGATTCATTCCTTCAGAGTTAGACTGGAGCAAATGGAAGCTAGTGACTTTATGAGAAATCAAGATGCTGTTAAGCAGATCCAAACAAACGAAAGATTAGAAGGCAATGTGAAATATCTCATGGGAAAAACCACTGACCTGGAGAATAGATCCAGGAGAGACAATTTAAAAATTATTGGACTACCTGAAAGCCATGATCAAGGAAAGAACCTAGTAATCACCCTTCAAGAAATTCTCAAGGAAAACTGCCCTGATGTTTTAGATCCAGAGGGCAAAATAGAGGTTGAAAGAATCCACCGATCACCTCCTGAAAAAGATCCCAAAAAGAAAACTCCCAGAAATATTATAGCCAGGTTCCAGAATCCCCAGATCAAGGAGAAAAATACTACAAGCAGCCAGGAAGAAACAATTTCAATATTGTGGAAACACAATCAGAATAGCCCAGACCTGGCAGCTTCTACACTGAGGGATCGAAGGGCATGGAATATGATATTCCAGAGGGCAAAAGAACTGGGAATGAACCCAAGGGTCACCTACCCAGCAAAACTGAGTATTTTGTTTCAGGGGAAAATATGGTCATTCAGTGGAATAGAGGACTTTCAAGCATTCTTGAGGAAAAAACCAGAGTTGAATAGAAAATTTGACATCCAGACGCAAGAAGTAAGAGATGCCTGAAAAGGTAATCAGGGAAAAGAAATCAAAAGGAACTTATCAAAGTTGAACTATTTACATTCCTATATGGAAAAGTAATATCTGTGACTGATGATATCTTTCTCACTATGAAAATAATGGAAGAAGGGGGTGTGGTCATATGAATACATATGTGAATGTGTGTGTATATGGTTACAGTTATATATGGATAGAGGGCATAGGTTGATTTTGTTGGGAAGGGAGAGTACTCAAGGGATGAAATTATGAGGTGAGAGAGGAAAGTGGCAAGAGGAGATGGGGAGAGACATGGTAGGGTAAACTATCTCATGTAGGGAAGTGGGTGCAAAGGAGGGGGAGAATAAGGAAGGCTAAAAAGGCAAAACCACATTCACATTGAATTTGGTTCAGGGAGAAAATGACATACATACTAAATGGGACATCTCAACCTGCAGCAGGATAGGGGGAAGGGGGATGAGAGGAGGGATGATGGATGGGAGGGCATCCTTGGGGTGAGGGGAGGTTGGAAGTACCCACAATAGAAGAGGGACAGGATCATGTAGGGAATGGACCAGGTGGGGGGTGGGATGAGTGGGAGGGAATTATAAGCAGCCTTGTACAATATATCTACTATGATAATGTTTTGCATAGCTAGACATGTACAACATATACTGAATTACTTATATCCCAAGAAGGAATGGGTGACAAGGGAGGAAGGAAATGGATCTGAAATTCAAGGTTGTAACATTAAATGTTTCAAATATATATATAAATACTATTATTAATACTCTTTTGCCTGTAATTGGGAGATAAGATGTGCAGGCATTGGGACACAAAGATTCATCTTCCTCTAATGGAAAAGTCGATGGGGGTATGGGAGAAGGTATGGGAGAGAGCAGATTGGAGGAAGCGATATCTTGTGGGACTGCTATTCTGGGAGGTTGGGTAGGGGAATAATGGGGGGAAAATGATTGTAACTCAAAATCTGGCGGAAATGAATGATGTAAAACAAAAGTTAATAAAGTATTTGTTTAAAAAAAAAATATAGGCAAACAACTTGCCTGAAGAGGAAAAAAAAAAAGAATGAAATTGAACATATATTAAGGAGAAAGGAATAACTTGTATTTGAAAAGTTATTTCTGAATCAATTTCCTATCTTTTATCGGAGCATTAGCTTGTTAAAGCAAATTATATTTTTTTTAAAGTGGCACTAGGCTTGAAGAAAGAATAAAAATGAGAAAAAATGACTTTCAATGAAAGAATTAAATCTTGCCAAAGTCTTATAACTTATTACACATAAAGAGGGATAGCAGAAGGAAAAAAGGACATAGAAGCAGATTGTAATAATTTCATACAGTAGTTCAACTGTTGTAAATCAATTTGCTATTAGCAGGACATAAAATAAGCTAAGATGTTTCTCAGTCATTATATACTTGACTTATTTGGGAAGTAGAAAACTATAGCAATCAGAGGTAACATTGGTTCAAACTATGAATTGATTAATAAAAAACTTTAGGGAAAAATAATGAAAAATTATGATTAGTACCACCTCATAAAGCAGAGAGAAACTATAGAGATAAAAATGAATTTTTAAAATGTTTCATGAGATATCTACAATGGCAAGCAAAGAAGGACTTAGCAACTTGTTTCAGTCCAAGTTTCAGTTGGGCTTTGCCTGTGATTATATCAAGTCTTTGTTAAGGAACCGAACTTGTGAAACCCATAGTGGGTGGGACTTGCCAAAGACAGAAACAGGGAGGATGTAAGAGGTGAACAGAACATGGAGGAGCTAATGACCAGACAAAAAGCTGAGCTCAACCTGGTAGAGAGCAGACCTGAGATGGGAACACTTGTGGGAGAGTTGAGAAGGAGAAAACTTGTGGTATCCAGGCATTCTCTCTCTTCTGTCTGAAGCACTGAAGGAGGATTTTCTTGTTGTCCCTGTACAGAAGTCCTGGAGGGGGGTTTCAGAAGTCCTGGGAATTTAATGATGATTTGTGTTGACCTCTGAGACCTTGCTTGTGGGTGTGTTTTGATTTCTATGCTGATGATTTGTGTTGACATCTTGGATCTTGTTTGTGGGTCTCTGTTCATTTCACAGGCAGATAGTGAATTGATAATGGTGCTGGCAATATGTATGAATGTTGTTTTGGCTCTGTTAAGCTTTGGCTTCCCAGAAAGAGAAACTGTGAAGGATTTGAGGTGGACTGAACACTGAGGGCTTCTATATGGAACAGAAAGAGGAGCTGGAAAAAGAGCTGGACTAAAAGTTGGATGAGGAGCCTCATGACAGCTGCTTACCTGTGAATCCAGGGAATGATTAGGTAGATTCAGGTAGGAGCTGGACCCACGGAAGAGGAACCGTGGAATTTGGGAGCCAGCCTGAAATCAAGATAAAAAAAACCTCTCTCCTTTTGTACTTAATGCAGACTGAGAAGATCATGTTTACTGTGGCATAGGGGTGAGAGAACTTTGTACTATGCACGTTATACCTCTTAAGAATGATTGAGTTAAGGATGATTTAAAACTAATCTCCAATTAAGAAGAAAGAAGACTGAGATTAAGAAAATGTGACCTAGGGTTGGAAAAATTTGAATTTTTTACTTTGTGTCCCTTAAGGATGATTTAATTAAGGACACTGAGTGGTATCATTTTTTTAAACCATGTAGCCACTTTAATGATAAGTTGTTATGTTGTAACATTGTGAATGCTGTACTTTGGTTTCTGCAAATGTTTTCCTTCAGCTTACTGATGAATAAACAGAGAATTCACTATACTATGTGATCAGAACCTTAAAGCTGTTCACAGTAGCAGTCTTCTGGAAAGCTGCTAGTGCTTGGCTTTATAACATCTTACTAAACAAATCCATCCTAATGATATTTGATGAAAATAAAATGATAAAAAGAAGAAAAAGTAAAATAACTGCAAATATTTATTATACTTTTATTATTAATATTAATGACATTAGCACCAATATATGGAAATAATATCAAACCTAGATGAATTTATGAAGATGATAGAATTGCCATTAAAAGGGAAAAAATCGAAAAATCAGTAAAATTAAACTACGTATATATGGGGAAGAGATTATGCCCCATGTGATACAGTTGTGAATGTGTTGAAAGATCCATTCACAAAGCATACAAAATAGGGGGAAATACCAAAGCCATAGGGGGAAATAATCCTTTATTAATATCGATAAAAGTGAACAAGAAAATATCAAAAATTGCTGACCTATATCCCTGTTTCTCTCTAAGTATTATTTATTAAAAATGAGAATTATCAACATGTTCTCTAAGGGCATCTTTATCAAAGGTACTGTTTATAATGAGGGAATAGGAAAACATTTAAATATGATATTCTACTACTTAAAACTGTGGCTAGATTGATGAATTTGGAGTCAGTAAGACCTGAGATCAAATCCAGCTTCAGATATAGCTGTATGACCCTGGGCAAGTCATTGAACCCTTCACAGCCTCATTTTCCTCATCTTTAAAATGGGAATAATAATAGCACATAACCTCCCAGGATTGTTCAGAAAACTAAATGAAATAATATTTGTAAAGTGCTTGATAAATTTTAAGGCCCTACATAATTATTAGTTATTATTTTTGTTATGATTACAGAGAAGATACTAAGCAGAAGGGAATTCTCTTAGATGGTAAGATCCTCCTGTTTTCATATAACCATATGATAGTTTTTTTCTTTTAAAAACTTAATTTTGTTTTAAATTTATGGAATAAAACAAACATTTCCATAACATAGTATGATGAAAAAAGATGATTGCACATGAAACTGCAAATCCACTATGCTATTCCTTTCAAATTTACAAAATCATTATCATGTACTTTTTTTCCTTTTTTTCCTCTTCCACCCCTGCCCTTGAGACAGCAACCACTAGACATAAATAGGTAGATAGATATATAGATAGATAGATAGATAGATAGATAGATAGACATAGACATACACACATACATGCATATATATACATACATACACATACACACAAACATGTATGCATGTGTATATGTATATATATATATATATATACATATATATATGTAAAATTATTCTATAACTTTCTCTGGATAAAGATAGCACCTTCATATGTCCTTTATAATTAATTTGGGTGTCTTCAATAGTCTAAATAACATATTTTCTCAAAGTTGTTCTTAAAATAATATTGCTGTTACTGTGTACACTGTTTTCTTGTTTCTGCTCATTTCGCTCTTCATTATTTTGTGCAAGTCTTTCCATGTTTTTCTAAAATCATTAAGTTCATCATTTCTCATAGCACAGTAGTATTCCCTCACAATCATATACCTAAACTTGTTCTGTCATTCTGTTATTTGTGTTTTGTTTTCAATTTCACTAAAGAACACTTCTTAAACTTCATGTCTAAATGTATTTCTTATTTTTTAATTGCTATAGTTAAATTTAAACAAGAATTATGAAAATAAAAGAAATGCTAGTATTTGCTAAAAATTGTAAGCTTATATTTCTAAGAACTTGATCTTGCTAATGGCTTTATTTAGTACTGCATAATCTTAATCAAGTTTTTGTGAGTAAGTGCCTATAACTATTGAGTCTACCATCACTCTTCCAATCACCCAGGTTCATAAACTTGGAGTTTTCCCTTACTGTTCTCTTTCCCTTAACCCTCACACCCAAACAATCGCCAAGTCTTACTGATTCTAACCCCACAAATACCTCATTTTTTTCACTTACACAGTCACCACACTATTTCAGATCCTTATTACTAATCTGCACTGTTGAAATAACTTCCTAGATTATGTCCAAGCCTCAATCTTTCCCATCTCCCCCTTCCACACAGCTACCAAACTGATATTTCTTTTGTGTGTGTGTGTGTGTGTTTCTGTGTAGCATTCTATTTTCTTTTTTTTTAATTCCATAGATCTTTGATTTTCAAATTTCCTTTACTTCCCTCCCCTCTTCCCCCACGACAGCATATAGTCCAGTATAGGATCTGCAAATACATTCATACACACATTATTCCAATACAGACATTATTCCAATTACAAAGGCATCATATGTTAGTGTTTATCAAATTCTAGAATATAATACAACCTCTTCACAGAAATGTGGAATCACATAAAAGAATTTGACCTAACCATACAAAATAATCTGAGTCTCCCTGAAGGTGTGACAAACTTGGATACAATGGTTCAGGACTATCTGTGGGGGGTTGTTCTTACTTCTCTATTGTGTATAGTATTAAACCCCTTTTCTTGGTAGATTTTATATAATTTATTAGTTGGAATACCACGTATTCTTCCAAAATCTACCTGTGCTCTCAATAGAGCATTAAACAATTATCTTCTTGTTAATTTATTCTGACATTGAATCTGCTGGCTATTTGCTCTTCTTTCAAGGAAATTTATATTTTCTGCATTGCCCCAAGTCAGTTAACTGTGAAATCTTATCCAGTACCTCCATAAGTGAGTGCTCTCTCTCCCCCATTAGTAGAATCAAAATTAGGTGCTTATGAGCAGGAGAAGCTGTCTTTACTATGATATTTATATGAGAAACCAATAATGAACTATCATGATAAGCCTAAGAGTCTCCCATGATTATAGCAGGCTTCATTACCTCTTCCTTTAACTTTCTCTTACAGTCCTTAAGCAAGTTCCATGGTCTCTCTCCACTGGGCCACATAGAAACGATGGGGTGCCTTTTTCTTTTTCCCTCTATCTGCTGCTAAAGCTAACAGATTGGTTGTATTTTAACTCCTAGTATGTGATGATCCCTAAATTTTTGCTGTACAAAAGGATTCTGACTAATACCTATAAATTTCAAGCAATCTATGCTATTTACTGATGCTCCTCCAGCCCCTTCACCACTGATTCTCACTGTTCAAGAAACTAATGATTCTTCCATCCTTTGGGTGAATTGACTTAATATATTAGTAACCTCCTGCTGAGTGAAATCCTCAATTATATCCCTGAACTCTTTTTGACCTCCCTGGTTCTCCTGTTTTCTTCTCTGTATGTGGAGGGGGAGGAAGACTGCCTTCTCATCTAACTTTGTTTCATTTTGCTCTCACATATTATCAGAGCAGTCATCATCACACCAGCACAAGCTCAGTCTGTAAAAAAAACTGCATGCACCTTTCTGTTGCTAGATCTTTGTTGCTTTTTCTGAGCCAAACAAACAGCAGACTTCTTTTCTTCCACCTGACACCCTACAGCTTGCTCTTCTGAAGGAGAGCCCAAGTGCTGTGGAACAGAAAGTTTCCCATGCAAATCCGCTAACTTCCTCTCCATCTGAGTTTTCCCCTGCAGGAGTTTATTTCTGCTTTTACATATAATATGGTAATATGCTAGTAAAACCCAGCCTCTTCAACATACTCCTTCCAGGTCTTTCCTTGATTTTATTAGCATTCCTTGCAAACATCTTTCTAAATTTCTAGGTTCTCCCTTCTGTAGCTTTGATTCCCAGTTTTCACATAACCCTGTACATTTAGCCCATTCCCTTGCTAGGGAGAAATAAGGTAAATTCTCCCATCCTGGGGCATCCATTTCTTCTTCTAAATTCTCTTTGCCTCCAAATTGAGGTTTGATATTTTATTATCCCATCCTTGTCACGAAATGTAGAAACAAAGAAATATTTACAGCACTAATGGCTACTATGAACATGTCGACGTAGTTCTGAATTGCACAGTATAATAGACTTTCCATATAGAAGACAGAATCAAAACATTTTTTCATACACCAGAAAGTCAAATCCCCAAACCAGAAAGCCAATTCCAACACCAGAAAACCAATTCCATCATAGCAACAATGAAGTTAATATACCATAACACAGTAGGGAGTCACACCCTACCTAGCTGTCTCCTGCCTGTGTCCTCTCCTCCCTTAAGGTGTAACTGCTCTGATTCTCAGCTTCCTCTGGGCTCTGCTCCACCAGTTCAGCAAACTCCTCCCACTACAGACTCCAGGTGATTACATTTGGCCTATTAGGGGATAGGGAAGATCTTCAAAGCAGGAAAGATCTTCAAATTCCTTTTGGCCTATTAAGGAAGAACTTCAAATTCCCATCACTATTACATAAATTCTCAGTAATCTCTAAAACCAAGAACTGTCTTTAAAAGTTAATATTCTATTGGTGTTTTTGAATGGTCAAGAAACATGGAATACTGCAACTTTCAAAGAACAAAAAAGCATTTCGCATAGATGGTAAGTGGAGAGACAAATGGTGACTGTGAACGAGAAGCAAAATAAAATGAATAAGGAATGTGGTAGAGGAAATTGAGTTGAAAATGTCATCAGAGAAATGCATGATTATTTGTAGTAATTTCTATTACTGTTTTGTCAAGCATACATTCTTCAGAATGGACATTCCTGGGAAGGGAATGAAGAAATGACATCTAAGAAATATGATTTTCCAATTGAAGTTGCTTCATCATTCAGATTTCTAACCCCCATATAATGACCATCTTTCCTCTACATAAATAATTTATTCATACTTTGTATATATTTTATATATAAGCCATATGTGTGTAGTGTGTATATAAAATATATACAACATATATAGTATAATTACATATGTTTATATATATGTATATGTGCATACATAGATATTTATATATGTATAAACATGTATTTGTAGATATGTGTACATGTGTGTGTTTGTGTGTTTGTGTACACACACATATATGTATATGTATATGTATAGTTGCTGCCTTTTCCATTCCTCTTTGTGAGTAGTCAGTCAGTCAATAAGCATTTTTTAATCACCTAATATGGGCCAGGCACTATGCTAAAGATAGGTGATACAAGAAAAGGCACAAGATAGCTCCTGCTCTCAAGGAGTTAACAGTATAATTCTTTGTATTTGTATCTCCAACATACACCAGATTTCCTGATTTGTAGTATTCACTAAATATTTATTAGTGATTAATTTATTCTTGTAAATGCAAAGCTCCCTTTGAAGTTTTCACAATGTTGGGGTTTATGTTTTGAAATGTGATGTTATTTTCATTCCCATACACTACATTTCCATTATGATGGTGATGATGACAACAATGACTACAATGATGAAGTGGATGGGGAGACTTGTATGAAAGAGTAAGGAAGAGAGCAGTAGATGGTGTTTAGGGAAACAACAACGACACTGTTTTACTCAGCCATTGACCAGCTAAAATATCTGGAATAGTTTCTTAGTCTTCCCACCTCAGCCTCCCCACCCCACCAAAAATATTGTTGACTACTTTCCATCTCTTCCAGCATCGCTAATTTATTTACTACATTTTTCCTGCCCCAGTCTCTACTCTTGTCCTACCAGGAGGACAAAAAATAAAGACATATATGCATTTCTGTATGGTTTCTCTTAATCTGAAGGAGAGGAGGGTAAGAAAAAAGAGACAAGTTTGAGTGAGTAGGAGGGGAAAAGAGATTCTATATATGTGCATACCCTTGCTACCCTAACCTCCTTTCCCTCTCATACCTATTCTGCAGATGGAGGTCTAAACTAGAAAGGAGAAGAACATTTGAAGAATTGTCTCCTCAGAGATTTAAAATCATATATTATAGAATAGCTGAACTCTCAGGGTTTTTAGAATAATTCTAGGAACACCTTCTAAAAGATCTTGTGTATCTTCTAGTATATATATATTTTTTTACTTAGGAATTTATTGGTAAATGATAGGAAATGGAAATTTTAAAATGACTTGACCAACATCTCACTTGTTTTCAGTAGCAAAATGAGTATAGAATTCAAATATCTTGGCTCCTAAGCAAGTTCTCTTTCCAGTATACTATAATCTAAAATTGGTAATAGATTTAAAATTTAATTTAAGGATCTTAGAGGTTATGTAGACCAGAGGTGTCAAACATGTGATTGTAGAGGAGTTCTGAGTTCTCCGCAAGTATGATCCAAACTATATTAAAATGCAATTAGTAAATATTTAACAAAATAAATAAAATTCAATAAATCATAAGCAACATTACATTTAAACTATATAAAAATTCAACCCATAGGTATTCATAAGTATGGATTGGTAGTCCCCATTTCTATTTGAATCTGACACCAATAAAATAGTTCTTTTCATTTTACAAATGAGGGAACTGAGGAACAAAGAGTTTAAGGTTTTATTTTATTTTATTAAAGGTTATGCAAGTATCAAGTAGCAGGGCTACAATTTAAACCCAGGTCCTCTTATTCCAAAATCAATACTCTCTGCCATATCATATTCCCTTTTAAACATTGAGGTTTTTTAGTTGAAATACATAACAAAATCTTCACTGAGTGACTAGTTAGTTATTCACCAAAAATATTATTATACTTCCAGTTTGAATCCACTTTCCCATAAGAGTGCAATACACTCTAAATAAATTGGGACAGATATATTGAAAAGAATATGTAATTTTAAAAGGACATTGATTGGAAATATGTTTAGCATGATTGCACATCTATAACCTGTATCAGAGAGCAATCTCTTGGGGAAAAGGGAGAGAAGGGATGGAGAGAGAAAAATGTGGAGCTCAAAATCTTACAAAAATAGATATGGAAAACAAACAAGCAAAAAAAAAAAAGATTGATTCTAGAGTCTGATGACCTGGTTTCAAATCCCATTTAATACTCACTATCTGTTTGCCCTTTGGCCATTAGTTAATCTCTCTGGGCCTCAGGTTCCTCCTATATAAAATGAGTGCCTCAGATTATAGATAGAAGATTTCTAAGACCCCTCCCAGTTGTAAGTCTAATGAATCTATAAATTTTATGGAATACCATGCAATCTAGAGTTAAGTCTAGGATGAGAATATGATTTATACAATTATTTCCCAATCCTTTGTTCTTTCTTTATAGTTATACTGCCCCTCAAAGAGTCATTGCTTCATTTCAGAAAGATGTCTCTTTTTTTCTCCCTTTTTAATTTAAAGGGTTTTTGGGTATTTCTTGTTTCTTTTCTTTTAGGTCTCCTGCAACCCTGGGGATAAAATAATTTCTGAGGGTTTTTTTGTTTTGTTTTATTTTGTTTGTTTTGTTTTGTTTTGTTTTGTTTTGTTTTGTTTTGTTTTTTGGTGGGCAGGGTTGGGGTGGGGACTTGTTTTGTTTTGCATCAATTCCCTTCATCATCCCCAGTCAGGGGTTAGGTTCCCATTGTTGACAGGGAATGCTGAAAGGTACTGAATGACTTTTAATTTCTATATTAAATAACCTATTTGTTTTCTTCTAAGAGTGGGGGGACTTTTGAACAGGCTTTTGAGAGGAAACCCTCAAACTGATGAAAGGGATAAGTTTACTCAGAGAACTTTTAAGTGGGAGCTACTAGAAAGGAGTATCTCATCAAGGCAGTTTTATAAAGGACAGGTTTGACCCACAGGAGATTGGGGAGAGATGACCTTGAACACCCCAGACAACATTAAGCTCCAGGTTACAGCTGACTGGAATCTTGAGGTTTTATTGGCCACAAGCCAGTCTGCAATCTGCTCTAACCACCCGAGTATTTTATAACATTGTAAAGACAGTATTGTTTGAAACATTTCATAATTTTACACACAACTTGGCAGGCATCCAAAACCATCTCCAGTGTGCCAAAACTATCAGCAGCCACCCACCTCCATGTCTATTGCGGCCTGATTAACGATGTTCCACCAACAGGGTCCTCCATTAAGAACATCTATGCTAGGAGAGCTCAACAAAAATAAGATCTTTGAGACTTGTAAATTGTCTGTAGAGCCTGCAGTATGTGTGTGTGTGTGTGTGTATGCATATGTGTATTTGTGTGTATGTATGCGTAAGGGTGTATCCCTTTCACACTTTGGCAAATATGTACTACAGTGGGCAAGTAACAGAAACAATAAGACATAAGGCACCCATTCAGAGTGCATTTGCACTTTATAAAGTGTGAGCACCTTTCACATTATAGTGAATAATGTTGCACCTTATAAAGAATGTAAAACTTTAGGTAGTAACTCTTGTTCTTGGTAAAAGATTTGAGGCTTGAAGTAGCTTATTTGCATATGAAAAGTCCAGGAAAGCAGTTGAGTAAGCAGTAAATAGGAAGAATGAATTTACACCTAAGGCATAAAACATGTCTCTCCTTTTTTGCCTACACACTCATTTGTCCATCAGAAAGACTAAAGATTTTGTTGTTGTTTTTAATAAAGAAAGTTGAATTCTAGAATTCCTTAGTGATTATTGGACAAATGGCTGTTCCCTGGTTATGGCCTAGTCTATAGAGGATAATATTTGGGAAATGCATTGTATATTTGATATAAGTTAGAATGAAGTATCTCAACAAGGGGCTCCAGTACCAGGAAGAGTTGTCAAAAGGAAGGACAAAATCTTTGGTTTGTAAAGACAACTCTTGTAGTTGAAGCAGTCAGTTAATAAACATTTGTTAAGCACCCACTGTGCCAAATACTGTGTTATATATTTAATATGTAAATGAAAGTAGCTTACTACCTAATAGGGGAAGATAGCCCACAAAAGGGAGCTGAAAAGTGGGGAAGGGAGAAGGAAAGAGAACTGGGAAGGAAGGGAAAGAAGAAAGAAGCCATTTGGCATGATGCATGATGGAAAAAGTCCAAAAAAATTTAACTGATAGGAAATGGGAAGGGAAACTATACTGAGCCCCCTCTTTACATAGAGAACCTCTAATCCATGGCCCTGCTCTACCATCAAAGGGTTCAATCAGAGCAGGAGATGGTGTTGATGAGATGTGAGTACCAGGTAGATTCAATCTTTTAGCATTATGATATAATGCTTTGCTAAGTTTCCTGGAGAACAAAGTCATGATTGTGTGTGTGTGTGTGTGTGTGTGTGTGTATGTATATATATACGTATGTATATACATATACTGAGATGTGTGTATATATGTATATATGTGAACATGTATGCATGTATGTATATGTGTATATACATATGCGTATATATACAGGCATACTGGGGTATGTATGTACATACATATATACATACATAAACGCAAATATACACACGTGTGTGTATGTAGTCAGTTTTCTCTTCTCTTCCTAGCCAAAGAGGCTGGGAAACGATATTTGGGGTTTCACTGGTCTAGGAGGTTGGAGCTTGGGGGACTGACATGACTCCTCTGCCATGGGAAGCATTAAAAGAACATTCTATAGATAATTTCTGCCTCTCAGACTTGACAAAATTATGGCAAGTATGGAAGTCAATATATTTTTCTAATCATATGCATCCATTATAATGATTGTAAAGGCAAAAATAAGCCCTATCCACAACACAAGCAGTATTATATGCTTATTCATCCTTTTTTATAATTGATTAGACTACGATAACTCACCTACTCCATAATATCCAGTGGTTGTTAATTACCTTCAACATTAAATATGGAATCCTTTGGCTGTTGGAGCTCTTTACAACATGAAATCATTCCTACCTTTCCAATCTTCTTGTGCTTTATTCTTCTCAATGTCCTCTCTGATATAATGATACAGGGACTTTTGATGTTCCTATTAAATGATATTCCACCTCCTGAATCCATGACTTTTAACTGGCTGTCTTCCATGCCTTGAATGCTTTTACTTCACATCTGTAATTTCTTCCTCCAAGCTTCAACTAAATACCTCCTTATTCAAGCGGCCTTTCCTGGTTTCCCCTTCCACTCCCCTGCTTGTGTTTTCCCTTTAAGATTAACTTCATGTATTCTCGATCTTATTTATACTGATTTTTATGCCTACTATCTCCTGCATTAGAATATGAGCTCCTTGGGCACTAGAATAATCTATTTATCTTTGTATCCACAATGTTTATTACAATGTCTTACATATGCTAAGAACTTAGTAAATGCTTGAGGATAATTCTTATTCTCAGGCAGATCTACAAGAAAAAAAGGATGGCAGATTTCAATGACTATCTAATAATCATAAAAGGTTTTGCTCATCAGCAAGTTGACTCTTTCAAGAAACCATACTTAAAGTAATAGGTAGAGATGAGTTCAATTATAAATCAGGGATATTCAGACATTATTATCAATAAAAGATTACTCCATAATCCTTCTTAGTTTAACTTGTTCCTGATTCTACATCCATGATGTTTTTGATCCATATTTGGTTGGAACTAATGATACCCTTTCTTTATTATCACTTCAGCATCAGATTCCCGTTTTTTTTTTTTTTTTTTACTGAGTGCTGCCTGTTCAGGAAGTCACATATTCACATTCTTATGAATGGTTTTTATGACTCTCTCAAATCCTGTGTTGGGAATGTCAATTTTCCTCCCTTTTCAGCTCTCATCTATTTATATCAGGAATTCCTGAAAGTCTTCTATTTCATTAAATAGCTACTTATTCCCTTGTAGGATTATAGTCAGTTTTTCTGGATAGGCTGTTCTTGGTTGTAGGTCTAGCTCCTTTGACTTCTAGAATATCATGTTCCAAATCATCTGCTTCTTTAACATGGAAGCTGTTTAATCTTGTGTGATTTTTATTGTGGCTCCATGATATTTAAAGGGTTTCTTTCTGGCTACTTGCAGGATTTTCTCCTTAATGACTGAACCCTGGAATTTGGCTATAATATTCATGGGAGTTTTCCATTTGGGATCTCCTTTTGGAGGTGATTGGTACATTCTTTCAATTGATGTTTTGCCCTGTGGTTCTATAATATCTGGGCAGTTTTCCATAATAATTTATTGAAGTATAATATCTAGGCTCTGTTTTTGATCATGGCTTTCAGGTACTATAGTATAGTATTTCTTACATTATCTTTCTTCTATCTGTTTGATAGGTCAGTCTTTTTTACTATGATATTTTCCATTTTTCTTCTATTATTTTCATTCTTTTGACTTTGTTTTATTATTATTATTATTATTATTATTATTATTGTTCGAAGTCTCATGAAGTCATTAGCTTCCACTTGTCTAATTCTAATTTTCAAAGAATTATTTTCTCCAATATTTTGGTGTACCTTTTACCAAACTGTTAATTGTTTGTTTCTCTTTTCATAATTTTCTTGCATTTGTCTCATTTGATTTTTAAAACATTTCTTGCTCTTTTTAATCTTCTTTAGCTCTTCTATGAACTCGTGTAGGTCTTTTGTTCAATTTGCATTTTTCTTGTAGGTTTTATTTGCAGATTTTTTTGGGAGGGGGTCAGGGTAGGGATATGGAGTTAAGTTTTGGAGAATAAAATAGATGATTCCTCATATAATCTCAAACAAGCTAATGATGCTTTACAGCCCAGCAGATGCTGGTAGTGTATGCTATCAACAGTTCAAGCCATGAAAGGATGAGCAATGACATAGGCTTCAGTAGAGTGGGCAAAGTTATGGGCACTAAGAGTTGACTCTGATAGCCAAGCAATTTCCAGGAGAATGAGTAGTATAATAAGCTCTGCAGAGTGCACAATATAACAGACAACATTCAGTTTGGTGTCTCTTCTACAAGGTGTGCCTTTAACATATGGACTTCTTCCCAGGAAGAGGAAAAGCTTTCTGGCCTGGCAGTTCCTTTGATCTAATTTCTAGGAAGATTTTTCCCAATAAGCATAGACTACTTTTAGATATAGTGTTGGTTGGCTGGCTCTAGCCTCTCCTTATTCAATTGTCTGTATAAAATTGGCCCAGCCTTAAAACCTATGCTACCTTAGAGGGTTCCAAAAATTTTGTATTTATGTAATTCTCTGACCTCCCTACCCCCTTGCCCCCAATACATTAGTAGGCGTCCTTTACTCCTGGAAGATTGGGAGAACAAAGATTTTAATTACTGGAAAATCCTTTTAAATATTGGGTAGAGTCTGACTGCTGGGCCAAAGAACACTAAATAGGTGATGGTGTGTCATGGGTTTTAGGACTGACTTGTGATGGGAGATGATGAACACATGAAGCTTATGACCACTTCACTATATTGTTATATATGCTCTTGACCATAAAATGAATAAGTGGTTCTTAGAGACATCATCAACTGTGCTGCTGCACTGTTCAACATTATTTCTTTGCATTACAAACCCCCCCTTTGAATTGACCCTGATATCACTCCCTTGTTATTGACAGTATGTTTTCAAGATACTTTTATGTTGTTTGGTTTTGTTTTTGTCTTATCTTTCTTTGCAATAAGCTCCTCCTCTAGTACTACCTATTATAGGATTCTGGCATCTCTAAATTCAGAATGGTATAGTAACAGTCTAAAGGCAATGTGGGAGATAGAAGTTCCCCAGGAAAATGTTTGGGACCTTGCAATCAAGGAAAGGGTTTTGGCAGGAGCTAGGACAGTTTTTCATAAGAGGGGCTTCTTTCTTTATCCCTGTAAAGGATATTTTCAAGATTTGATTGAACAAAGGAAATCACAATTTGAATCATTGGCATGACTTCTTGCTTTCCTGAGGCATAAAAAGTCCAGCCTATGGGAAATTAGTGCTTATTAGGCTTGGTAGAATTTCTACTCCCTGGGGCAAATGAATCTTTCCAAGTGGGTGTTATTGGTTAATTGGATGCAGAAGTTGAAGGGGAACAAGTCTACCTGGACCAATGTTGTACCCTCATTGATATATTGTTTTGTGATTCTGTAAACTTTTCTTTCTTTAATATTTGTGACCAATTAATTTTTCAGTTCATTCCATTCCTGATTCTGTTCTGCTGTCCCCCAGTCTTGTCTGAAAAGTGGACCACTTCATAGCTGACGTCTTGAGGGAAGAGAACTTGAAAAGCTTTTGATAATCCCTCTATAATGGTAATGGGAATTTAAAGATCTTCCTTGTCCCTTAATAAACCTAAAGGAATTTGAAGATCTTCCCTGCTTTGAAAGTATACTCTGGGGGCTGCTAGGTGGCACAGTGAGTAGAGCGTCGGCCCTGGAGTCAGAAGGACCTGAGTTTGGATCCGGCCTCAGACACTTAACGCACACACAAACAAAAACCTAGCTGTGTGACCTTGGGCAAGTTACTTAACCCCAACTGCCCTCCAAAAAAAAAAAGGCAAAAAAAAAAAAAAGAAAGTATACTCTGCCCTCTAACAGGCTGTATGTAATCACATGGAGCCTATGGTAGGAGGAGTTTGCTAAAGAGTGGAGCAGAGCTCACAGGAAGCTGAGAGTCAGAATTAGGCTAGACATTTGGGAGGAGAGCATACTTCCCAAGGAGACAGATAAGCTTGTGAGTAAATATTGGTCTTGTGTTGGTTTATGGGATGGCTAAAGGATACTGTGGCTCTCTGTGCTGTTGTGTTTTGTGGCTTATTAACTTCTTTGCTATTATGATGGAATCATCTTACTGGTTTGGGATTTTGGTTTTCTCGTGTCTGAATAAATATTTTACTTCTGTCTTATATACGGAGAGTCTGTTATAATTTGCAATTGAGCACCATGCAGGTATATTTATAGTGATCATGTGCACTATGGATATTTCATTGGCACTACACCTTCATAACTAATCCTTCCCACATTTCCACTCTTCTTACATTTTATACTCTATACTCCATTCCTACAAACCACATGTACTATTTGATCCTATGACATTTGGTTCATCAAACAAGACTCTCCATCTCTCTGCTTAGGTTGTTTTCTTTGGCTCTCCTCCTTGCATTAAATGCTTTCCCAACTCTTCTATACCTCATATTCCCTGATTTTCTTTAATTAAATAAAATTATATCTTCTACATGAAGCTTTTTCTAATACCTCTTAATTCTAATGACTTCTTTCTTTTAATGATATAACTTGACTGTACATATTGTTTGTTTCTTGTCTCCATAATTAAATTGTGAGGTTCTTGAAGGTAGTTACTATCTTCTGATTTTTTTGTATCTCCAGAGCTTAGCATAGTGCCTAGCACATAGTAAGCACTAATAATTATTCACTGACTGGTAGGGATTTTGCTTCCAAGAATTCAATCAGTCTGATACACACTGATTATGTTCTCACAGAAGAGTCACTTGATCTCTGTCTTCAAGACAACTAAACCAAGATTTAATTGCAGGTTATAAGGTTATAGTATTTTATATTTATAGGAACTTTTTCACCTAGGAATTCCTTGAATCCATGTGTAGCACCAATACAATATTCACAGTATTGACAGTGACTATGAATATGCTGGCACGGTTCTGAATAGCAAAATATAACAGACTTTCCACATAAAAAACAGAAAAAAAATTTATTCAAACACTAGAAAACCAATTCCCAACACCAGAAAGTCAAATCCACCATAACAACAAAGAAGTTAATAAAGCATGACAAAGCAGGGAGTCACGCCATCCTTTAGGCCTTCCCTCAAACACTCACCAGTGTCTTAGCTATCCCTTCTCTCTTTGTCATAAAAATATTACAAAGGCCAGAACTAAAAACATCTCCATAGACTACTCCCCTGGAGATTGTCTATCATATTTAATCACTAAAATTAACAAATTATCTGTAGTTCAGGAACACAAAGCGTTCAGAAAACATCTGATTATATTATTGTCTTCTTTCTACCTGCTATCTCCTCTACAACAATATTATGAGATGCTTTATGTAAAGCTTTGCTAAAAATCTAGTTAAAATATAGCCATAGCAATGTCTTCATCTAATAATCTTGTCTAAAAAAAAGGAAATTAGATTTGTATAATATGACTTGTCTTTGGGGAAGACAAATTTTCTTTGGCTACATGTAATCATTGCTTCTTTTTTTTTTTGCTTTTTGGAGGGCATTTGGGGGTAATTAACTTGCCCAAGGTCACACAGCTAGGTTTTTCTTTCTTTTGTTTGTGAGTTGTGTCTGAGGTTGGATCTGAACTCAGGTCCTTCTGAGTCCAGGGCCAACTCGCTATTCACGGTGGCACCTAGCCACCCCAATCATTGCTTTTCTTTGTAGATCATCACATACATACACACCTACATATATTTAATAATTTATTTAGAATTTTTCAAGAGTTTAGGTTAAACTTGTAGGCCTGTATAGCTTACAGACTAGTCTCTTCTGGTTATTTTTATTTATTTATTTATTTTGAAAATCAGGATACCATATACACTTTTCCAATTCTGTAGCATCTCTCCCATTTTCCAGATGTGAAAATATATCATTGACTATGGCTTAGTAGACATATTTATAATTTCTTTTAGGGCCTGAAGATATATTTATTTGTGGTCAGATTACTCAATTTAAAAAATTTTTATATTTATTTTATTTTACAGCATTCATTTCCACAAGATTTTGAGTTACAAATTTTCTCCCTGTCTTTCCCCTACCCACCACCCCAAAACAGTGATCTTCACTGAATATAGCCTCCCCCAATCTGATCTCTCCTATGTCTTTCCCCCAGTCCCCTCCAACCTTCTGGTAGAGCAAGATGGATCTCCATACCCCAGTGCCTGTATATCATATTTCCCAGTTGCATGTAAATAATTATATTTTCCTATATTTTAAACATTTGATTTTAAAATTTTGAATTCCAAATTCTTTCCCTTTCTTCCTCATAACCCACCCTTACTGGGAAGATAAAAAAAAAAAATTGATATAGGTTGTGCACTTGTAGCTATGCAAAACATTTCCATAATGGATATATTGTGAAAGACTGACTAAATTTCCCTCCATCCTATCCCTCCCCCACACTTGTTCTATTCTCTACTTTGATCCTGTGCCTTTTAAAATGTGCGTGCTTTTATTTCCCTGCCTCCCAACCTTCCCTCACCTCCATCATTCCCTCTCTCATCCCCTTCTCCCCTACTCTCCTGTAAGGTGAGATACCCTATATAGTGTGTATGTAATTCTCTCCCTAAGCCAAATTCAATGAGAGAAAGCTTGACCCATTCCCTTTTGCCATCCTGTTCTTTCCCTCCATTGTAACAGTTTTCCTTTACCTCTTCTATATGAGATAATTTACCCCACTCTGTCTCTCCCCATGTCCTCTCATTATATTCCACCCTCACCTCTCAATTTCACCTTTTAAGTATTGTCCCTTCTGATTAAATTGGTCCCCTCAGGAGTGTTGCTGGGTCCCCCTACAATCTGCAGGTCAAGAGCTCTGGACCAGCCACACTGTGGTTTCCACCGTGCCTCAGTATTAAAAGTGCTTCTCACTCCAGGGACAGAGGCTGGAGAGCACTCCTGGACTCCCTGTTCCCAAAGTCTCCACTGACCTCTCACTTTGTCTTTGGCATTTATGGGTTGATAATTCTGGAAATTGCCACAGCTGCTGGTGATCTACTCTCCCTGCATGTATTCTCAATAGACCATATTTGCTCTTGCCTCTTTTTATCTGCCTTATTTCTTTTGAATAAAGTATAGCCATCCAGATCCATTGTTCAGTCACAGGTTTCATCACACCACATCTCAGTAATGTGCCTCCTTCTACATTAAGGCCTCTAATTCTTTTGTTTCTACCTAAAGTTTTGGCATTAAAATTAAACACATAAGTTGAGGTTCTTGGGTAACAATTGTAGAATTTCAGATGCCTGTATTTTCTCCTCAGGCAGCAGTCATCTCTGTGGGAGACAGCTTTGCGTGTGTGTGTGTGTGTGTGTGTGTGTGTGTGTGTGTGTGTTGGGTAGACAGGGCGTTAAACCTGGAAAAGAAGATATACACATATGTATATATGTATACATGTATTTATACACACTCATGCATATACATACACATATACATACCCACACACAAAGGTGTATGTGTTTGTGTGTATGTGTATGTGTGTGTGTGTGTGTGTGTGTGTGTGTGTGTTTGGTATATATTAGTGAAATGCTCTGGTATAGTATATAAGAAATGTCTTATGAAACCTTGATTAAACCCCATTCAATCCAATAAAACAAACATTTATCAAGTTCCTATTATGTGCAATGAACTCTGATAGGTGATGGGAATACAACTACAAAATGAAAAATAATCCCAGCTTTCAAGGGGTAATCAAATATAAAAAAGTAAAATTGTCTATCATGTGGCATTTCAATGCTTCATGACATTTGAGATGATATGTAGAATTTCTAAGTTCCCTAAGATATCACTTATAGTCCTTGAAGTATTTATTATATTCTTCTTCTGAACTTCATAAACAGTAATTTTAAAAATTTAACCTTTTTTCAAAATTAGATGAAAATGTAGAATATTTGGAATGGACTATTCTAGATAAATCACACAACTTTCAGCACATCAAATAATTCAAGTCTCTGAGGCAATAGAAGTCACATTTTAATTTAATAAAAGAATATATTAAAAGTCATAGTTTAACTTTTATTAAGTTATCTCTTCTGCCTGGAATCTGAGAAAGTATAAATAAGGGAAAATATACCAAACAGTGGAGTGTTCCCATTGGGAGAGAGTAAACTTATCTCAACCAAGATAAATAAAGACCTCACCTGAGGAGAAGTTGCCTAAAATGTCTATCCCAGCAAGCTGGAGATAAAGATATGACAGAAACTGCAAATTGCTCTCATTTTGGATTCTCCTAGCTCCTTTTCCTTTAACAATTCAGTGAGGACTTGACCTTGTCCATCTTATGTCTCTAAGTTGAAAGCCAGAAATACATGAAACAAGTTCCAAGCCCAAAGAAGCTGGCAATGGATCCAAAGATGGAGAAAACTAAAGGGCTCTCTTCTTCCCTCTTGTTAACTCTGTTCCACCCTCCACAGAAACACAAAGCATGGATCTCCACCAATAAAGGGAGTCTCATCCCAACTGGCTTTCTGAGTTGTGTTATGTTCAGATGCACTGATACTTCTATCTCTATCTCTGGCAAAGTACTATACTCATTTTCATACTTGCCTGATCCTTGTTCACTTGACTTGAATTGCTATTACCTCTTTTAGAACACATACATTTTTCCCATGGTAGGCCTCATTTTTTCAATTGTAAAATTGTGGGTTTGGGTTCTAAAGTCCCCTCTTTGATTTAAACCACATGTTTTTATCCGTACCTCTACTTACTAGAATCACTAACTCCATTCCAGGTTCAGCTCAAGTGTTACCCCCTACAAAAAACCTTTCCTGACTCCCCGAGTAGTTAGGGACTCCTCCCAATGAACTTATATCTGCTTTGCATTATTCTGTATTCACTTATCTGTGCCTTTGATATTGTCCCCCAATAGGATTTAAGCCCCTTCAACGATTATTTTATTTAATGGTTATCTTTCTTCCAACAGTACACTATTCGAAGTAAGTATTTTACAAGTGCTTGTTACATAATAGATGCATACATTCATGAATAAATAAATGAATAATATTATTGATAAACTACTGGACTCAGAGTCAGGGCCTATGATCAAATCTCTCTTCTGATACCATCATTTTTAGTAATGGAAAATCACTTTCTCTCTATAATCTCAGTTTCTTCATCTACAAAATATAGATCACTTTGACGTCCGAGTGATATATTCTATGTAAACTTCTTAGCAAGGCTTTAAATGCTCAATAAGCATCAGTTTTTATTATCTCCACTTCTCTGAAGTAGCAGGTTTCTACAACATGTTGGTTTTGTCTTGTTTTGTTTTAAACTGGCCCAGATTCAGCTTATCACAATATCTGTTTATGAGCTAAGTGACTATGGTAGGAATATATTCAACAGAATATCACAATTATAGTTCAAATAGCACAGGAACCCACCAATTAATTCAGCATAAAAATGGCATGTTATTAATTTAAGTGATCCCTTTGAATATTTCTATTATTTTGTGTTTATCTCATACTTTTCCTCTCAGGAGATCAAATCACACATAGTAGAAGGAAACACATCCACAGGATATGAGAAACCTTTCAGTGATTATTCTCCTCCTTTCATGTGACATTTTCTTTTCTGTGTTTTCCCAATACCCCATTATCCAAGTAAGCTATGTCACCAGTAGAGTTGAAACACAGATTAAAGCCCATGAACAGAATGTGAATTTCTGGAAGTCAAAGGTTCACATTTACTGAAATACAATATAGTCTTTAAGATACTTAGAGTATGGAACAGATTAATAATAACATACTTTAGGTGTTGATGTGGTCCACACTCTATAGCAAGAGGACAAGAGTAGGGCCAAGATAATAATGATAAAAGTCTATTAACAATACCTTGTATTGTTTCCGAGTTTAGATTACAATTCAGTTAGGAAATAAGTCTCTGATTTCAGTGGTGAGTGTGATTTATAAGTTGTTTTTCCATAGCCATTATTTTGTCAGGTTAAGCCTTGCTGCTTACAGATTATGGGGCTCTGAGTTTGAACACATCTTGATCTATTTACTTGTGCCAAATCAGGGATCAGTGTTCACCAAATGAAAATCTTTTTGTTCTAGATGGAGCTTGAACAAGAAATTTGCCCAATTGGTAGGGATAAAGAATACTTTGAACATTGACTTATTAAAGCAGTTCCAGAACATTATGGTGGGAGTTAAGCCCACAATTTTGTTTTAAATTAAGTGCTCCTAAAAAGTGTGGTAATAATAGAACCAGATAAAGCCAGTTAATTTTCTGGCAGACAATGAGCAAGTTTCCTTTCCAACTAAGCCAATATAACTCAATATTCCCATGCCAAGCTTCCCTCTATTCCAATTCTAGGTTATCTCTATATGGTACCAAAGTAACTTAATGGAAAATAAATGATTCAGTTAGATATTAGGATATTATCCTATACCCCTATGTTTGACTTAAGTGGGTAAAACTTCTGGATCTACCATAGTCCTTTTGCATCCAGATGTTTAGGCATCATGTAGACACATATTGTGATACTGTTCAGAAGCACATTATATAAATATAGGAGCATTTCATGGCACTTAATTGAGTAGTTATTTTATGTTAACGAGTATGTATGGGAAACTAAGGAGAAAAGAAACCTTTTTCCTTTAAAATTGTTAGCTATTGATACAGATATATATATGAAGATAAATCTATATGGCTCCATCTATCAAATATAGTTAGACATCAGATGTACATACATAAATACACAGATACTTTGACAGGCAAAGGAAACATTCTACACCTTTGAAAGGTTCTGAACTTTGAATAAATAAGTTCCATAGCATATAATGCCAGTTAAACAATGCACTTGTCCTAGGGTAGAGAAATTTTAAATACCTATGTCCTTGCTTTCTATCCCTGCCTCCCCACTTATCTTCACATGGCCAAACTAGAACTATAACTGGCTACTTACCATGAGTAAAGGTTGAGTCTTTCACTGAAGGAAGTAATTTTCTTAACCAGAAAGAATGGTTGAACAGGAAAGGATAGACTTATTTTACTTCTTGCCTGAAAGTAACTAGTAGAACTAAGGATCTGAAGGAGCTGAAGTGAAGCATCTTCTGCAAAACCTAAGTTAAATATCGTTGCCCTTGATGAAAAGGCACTATAATATTGCAATTGACAAGATCACAGTAACACCCAAATTAGTGACTGAAGGGAGTAAAAAATTGGAGCATACCACTGGAAAGCAAAGCCAGGTATTTCAGCACATTAAGCTAACTGGCAGAGATTCTGCACCTTGTGAGGAATCTAACAGTTGGTTGTTCTTCCATGTCCATCCTGGGCAGTACCAGCTCAGTGATAAAATGGTCTTACCGGGAAAGTACAGAGATATAGTAACAAAATTAAGATAGCTCAGATGAACTTATATCTGATAAAGAGCCAGCATCATATTCATGCAATCTGCTTGATTCTGCCTACAAGTGAACTGACTCATTCATACAGCTAAGATACTATGCCTTGTAAGAAGCCAACCCAATTAAGCAGCAAAATTACTCATCTATCAACAGTAAAACACTCCACTGAACACTCTTTATAGAAAGTATAACAAGGTCAAGAAATTCTAGAGTTGTGAATTACCTCACCCAAATGCATTTCAAGCCTGTATGTCTCACATGGGTATATTTGAGAGAGTGTATCCTAGGTTTTTTGTTTTCTTCTATTTTGTTTGTCCTTGTTTTGTTTCTTTTTTGAGGAAGGGAGGGAGAAGTTTTTATTATGCCACTTAAATAAATAACTTTACTGAGAAGTGAATACACTGAGTGATTATTAAGGAGAAGTTCACTGGTTGAGATATGGTGTTATAGAGTCAGGATGACAGATGTCCACACAGTTGCCCCCAAATCCCTGGTAGTATTAATGCCACCACCTTGTGTGCATAATCCGTATTGCCAATTTGGATTGGGGGAGAGAAGATGGAGGGAGTATTATAAACACATACACATGTATATTTACATATAATAGGTTTCGCTGTGGTTTGTGATTCATTTATTTTTGGTTTATTCCAATTGAAATTTCTTTGAAAGATAGTTAATGTCAAGAAATAACCATGTAGTACATGTGTGCACACACATGAATGTATTCATGCTTATATATGTATTGTATAACTGTACATGTGTATACAGTTCTACATTCATGTGTAAACACATATGCACATAACCATATGCATATACATCTAAGAGTATATGTCACTTTCTCTGCCCATATTCATCCACATTTTTATGTAAAGAGAGTTTTTCATTAATTGATCCCTATACTATAGATCTGTCATTATAATTTATCAGAATTCATCGGATTTGGAAGTCAAGCCAAAAAGGTAGAGTGAGTTTGTCAGCCAAACTCTCCCAACATTCTACTCTAAACAATTTTAATGCAACATGAAAAATCAAATTTTGGAATGGCATAGCCAACAAAAGGTTGGAGTGATACATTTTTCCAGGCTAAGACAATTTAGGAAGTCAGATACAGAGAACTATGACCCTAGACGTTGACTAGGTGCATATGGGGCAGCAACACCAATTGTAGGCATTTGAGGCAACCAAGACAGTAGTATCAGTAGTTTTAGTTCTCTCACCATCCAGAGATGGTAAGAGGATTCCATAACTGGTCAGAAAGATATTACAGAGGACCTCTATGGTACTACTGGCCACAGAGTACACATTGTTTTGGAACTCCATTGCCAAGACAAAATTTCAGGTCTCAATTCTAGGGCAGCAATGAATGCTAGTGCTTGTGGTTATAAGAGAGCAGGGGTCCTTCTTAGGTAAGGATCAGAGCACAGAACAGGAAAGAGTGACCACACCTCCCCATGGATCACACAAACTTGGAAGTGATGAAAACTTGCATATTCCAGAAATAGCTATGAAGATAGAAGTACAAAAAACCCCTGAAGCTGGGGATAGTGAATACCTCCCCCTCCCCTGCTCCATGAGTAGAATCAAACTTTACCATTAAGTTCTAAATCAAGAAATAGTTTTAAAAAATAAGCAAACAAGAAAAAAAGAACCTGAACATCAAAAGCTTCTATAGTGAAAAAGAAGAACAAAACATAAATGCAAAAGACAATGATAAAAAAACTGTATAAGAAAAGCCTCAAAGTGAAATGCAAATTCCACTAAAGATGAATAAATATTACTTGAAGAGCTAAAAGAAAGGTAAAATTATTTTTAAAATTAAATGAGCCATAAGGGGAAAAAACATCTTAAAAAGAAATGATAGTAATGAAAGAAAAATAATGGAAAGAATATGAACATCTTGGTAAAAAATTATTAGACAAAATAAAACATTAAAACACAGAATTGGTCAAATGGTAAAAGAAGTAAAAAACCAAAGAACTTCTTTAAAAAGCAGAACTGGGAGTGGCTACGTGGTGCAATAAATAGAGCACTGGCCCTGGAATGAGGAGTACCTGAGTTCAAATCTGTCCTCAGACACTTAACATTTACTGGCCATGTGACATTGGACAAGTCAATAAACCCCAATTGCCCTGCCCTCCACTCTCCAAAAAGAAAAAAAAAAAACAGGTGAAAAGTTACAAAATTTCACTGATTAAAAAATAACTCCTTAAAAAACAGAACTGATCAAATAGAATAGCAGGTACAAAACCTCCTTGAAGAAAGTTAACAATTTTCAATCTGAGAACTCCATGAGACAACAAAAATAATTAGGAAAATCAAAAGACTGAAACATAGAAGAAATAGTGAAATATCTCACAAGAAAAATATCTGACCTATCAAGTAAGTCAAGGACAGATATTTTAAGAATAGTTGAATTCTCTGCAAGCCATGAAAATAATAATAATAAAAAAAATCTAGGTATCTGTATCAAGATGTTATAAAGGAAAATTTCCTATATATCTTAGAACCAGAGAGTGCAATAGAAATTTAAAAAAAAATCTACTGATCACCTTTTCAAAGGTATCCCAAAACAAACACTCCCAGTTATATTATAACCAAATTCCAGAGTTCCCATGTCAAGGAGAGAATATTATAAGCAATCAGAAAGAAACCACTCAGATATTGTAGAGTCATAATCAGGATCACAAAAAATTAGCAGCTTCCATGTTAAAGGAGCAGAGGACTTTGCTGTGGCATTCCAGAAGACAAAAAAAAGTTAGGATTATAACGAATAATAACTTACCCAACACAACTGTATATGATCCCTTGGGGAAGAAAATGGTCATTAAATGAAAGAGAGAATTCTCAAGCATTCTTGATGAAAAGACCAGAGCTTAAAATGATAAGCATTGTTTATCTAAAACCAAGAACAAGCATTATTTGAAAGGTGGATAAACTAAAAACCTTCCCAATAAAATAAAAGTTAAAGTGATGAGTTCTTTTATTACCATTATTATTCATTCAGTATTATGCTAGAAATATAAGTTATATCAGCATTATAAGAAAAAAAATATGAAGGGTTAAGAATAGACAACAAGGAAACTAATTGAACAATCAACAGCTTTAGGAAGTCTGCAAGATATAAATATTTATAATCATAAACATACATAAACATATACATATACAGATATATATTCAAGATTTCTATATATTACCAACAGTACTCAAAAAGAAGAGATAGAGAAATTCTATTTAAAATAATTATTGGTAGTCTAAAATATTTGGAAGTCCTCCTATCAAGATACACCTAGAAGCTATATGAAAAAAATTATAAAGCAATTTTCATACAAAGACGGATCTAAGTAATTGGAAAAAAATATTATTTGCTCATAGCTAGGCCTAGGCAATATAATAAAAGTGATAATTCCACCTGAATTAATTTATTTATTCAGTGCCAAAGTGATCAAACTAAAAAAAAATTATTATTATTTAGTGTTAGGAAAAAATTCATCTGGAAGGACAAAAGATCAAGAAGGGAATTGATGGGGAACAAAAGTAAAGAAATGTGGTCTAGCAGTATTATATTTCAAACTGTATTATAAGGTCATAATCATCAAAACAACATAGCACCAGATTATATTGCCAATGTGATACCCACAGCGGCTGCTATGAATATGCAGGCATATTCGCAGGTTTGAATCACAAGATATAACAGATTTTCTTCTTCAAAGACAAAATCAAGATATTTATTTTGATACCAAAAAGCCAGTTTCACCATGCTAATAAAGAAGTTGGTACACATTAACAATGCAGGGAGTACTGCTATCCCCAAGTTTTGCCTCCATCAGGCTGCCCCACAAACCAACTCTCTTAGGCAAAATGCCCCTTGCTCACCCAACTAGCTGCTCTGCCTCTTTCTGCCTCCTGTCTTTCTCAGCTATACCTTGTGCTTTCTTAGCTCAGCCTCACCCATACTTTCTGCTCCACTCCTTCCTGTTCTACCTGTTCTACAAGCTCCTCACAGCACAGGCTCATGTGACTCAGTCTCAAAGCAGGTCATAAAGGCTTATTAATGGATGGGAAATATCTTCCTATTCCCTAAGAAATAGAGTGTTTGAAGAATAGAATAAATTAGGTATAAAATATACAGAAGTAAATCATCGTAGTAATCCTGTGTTTGATAAAATCTAAATATCCAAGTTTTGAGGCCAAGAACTAACTCTTCAACAAAAATTACTGGGAAAATTGGGTAACAGTCTGGCAGAAACTCAGCAAAGACCAACTCCTTACACCATACAACAATATAAAATATAAATGGGTACATAATTTAGACATAAGAAGCAAAATTGTGAACCAATTAGGGCAGAATGTAAAAATGTATCTGCATCCAAAATCAGAAGGAAAGCAAGACGTTGAGGGAAAGTATGATCAGTGTCTCTTATGAAGGTCTGCCTTCTAAAACATATAGAGAACTGAACCCAATACACGGTGGGGAAGAGCCATTTATCCATTGGTAGATGTTTAAAAATGTGAGCAGCTAGTTTTCAGAAGAAGAAATAAAAGATATCATAAGTTATGTAAAACACTCTAAATCATTAATAATTAGAGAAATACAACTTAAATGAACTCTGAGGTACCACCGCACATACTTTAAGACTGATTAACATGACAGAAAAGAGAAACAGCAAATGCTGAAGGAGATGTTGAAAAATAGGTACATCAATGCACTGTTGTTTGTTGGAGTTATGAAGTGGTCAAGTCATTCTGGAGAACAAAATTCAACTATGCTCAAAAGGCAAAGAAAGTGTGCATACCCTTTGACACAACAATACCATTACTAGATTTGTATTGCAAAAAAGAAAGAAAAAAATGAATAAGAGGAAAAGGACATGTAAGCATACATATTTATAGAAACTCTTTTTATTGTAGCAAAGAATTAGAAATTAAGTAGATTTAATTAAGAGAATTGCGGAATAAATTAAGGTAATACCCAATTAAATAATAATAAAGTAAATTCCCAATTAAGTGAATGTGGAATAAATTGTGGTGTATGATTGTAATTGAATGTTATGTATTATAAGAAATGACAAGGGGAATGGTTTCAGAAAAACCTGGGAAGACTTATATAAATTGAAGCAATGTGGACAGAGAAGAGGAAGGACAATATTGCACATAGTGACAAAAATACTGTAATGATGATCAACTCTGACATAGCTACTGTAATAAATACAATACTCCACAAAAATTCTAAGTGACTGATTATGGAAAATACTACCCAACTCTACAGAGAAAGAATTAATGAACTCTGAGTGCAGATTGAAACATATTATTTTTCACTTTATTATCTTCCTTTTTTATTGGTAACATGGCTAATATGAAAATATGTTTTATATGAGTTAATGTTTATAATGAGCACCATATTGCTTGGCTGCTCAGTGGGTGGGGAAGCACCTAGTTGGAAAGAAAGACTTAGGGAAAAATATATAATTTATTCATTTATGGCATCTCAACACTCAAATTCCCTCTACACTAGCAGGTCTTAACTTTTTTAGTATTTTGTACCCCTTTGGAAGCTTTGTGAAGCCTGTGCATCCCTTCTCATAATACTGATTTAAATTGGTCAAATAAAATACATAGGATTGCAAAAACTAAACTAAACTAAACTAATTATATGGAAACAGTGCTGGTCAAGATGGAGGAGTAGAAACAGGACTTCCATGCAGCTCTGGCTCCCACCACTTCCAACTTATGGAAAAGGGGACTCTGAACAAACTTTGGAGCTACAGAACCCAAAAAATGACACAGAAAACCTAATCTCCCACTGAGGACAGCCCAGGAGGGAGGCAGGGAGCAGCCAGCACAGTGAACTGGGAGCCTAACCCAGCCTGGCATGAGCCAGAGGTTTTAGCCCCAGGATGGGCCTGACCAGCTGCCAGCTGGAGGGACCCCAGAACACCAGCACCAGTGATGATTCCAGAATTATCAACACATAGATGCCAAGGACAAAGTGAGAGGTCAGTGCATTATGGATTTTGGAACTGATTAGTTGGGAGTGCATGGCTTTTGTCCCAAGGGGAGAAGATGCTGAGCCACCTCAGGACAGCCAGCTACACATTGAAGCTTCAGCTCCTAGCCTGTGGACAGTAGGGGTACAGGATGATCACTCTGGGGGGTAGTTGCTCTTGCTTTAACCTTCTTGGATCTGGATTGCACTCTGGGGTGGAGGTCCTGGGGTGTGTAACCAACTTCACAGAGCATGTGTTGGCTTTAGAGAGGGCACCCAAATAATACCTACAGCAGCTGAGAAAACCCCAATGTTTGGGACAAAGCTCCCCTGTCAGGTGGCAGAGTCCTACTCTGGCAAAAATGCCCAGGGGTCAAGTGACTGAGTGGGGACTTGAGTAGGCAAAGGAAGCAAAATAAACAGAGTACCCCTACTTTACACTCCTACTTTGGTGACAAAAAGGATCAAAGCATGGAAGGGAAGAAGACAATGAAGTCAAAATCCTGCACCAAAATCTTCTAAGAAAAATATGAGTTGGCTATAGGCCATAGTGCACCTCAAGAAGCTGATAAGAGAAGTGGAGGAAAAATTGGGGAGAGAAATGAGAACAATGCAAGAAAAGTATGAAATGAAAGTCAACAGCCTGACTGAGGAAAATAACACCTTAAAAATCAACTAACTCAAATGACAAAAGAGGCTCAAAAAGCCAAAGAGGAGAAGAATGCCTTAAAAAGCCAAATTTGCTAGATGGACAAAGAATTTCAAAAGCTCATTGAGGAGGATCTAATTCCTTCAGAATTAGACTGGAGCAAATGGAAGTTAATGACTTTATGAGAAATCAAGATGCTGTTAAATAGATCCAAACAAATGAAAGAATAGAAGGCAATGTGAAATGTCTCATGGGAAAAACCACTGACCTGGAAAATACATAGAGGAGATATCATTCAAAAATTATTGGACTACCTGAAAACCATGATCAAAGAAAGAACTTAGAAATCACCCTTCAAGAAATTCTCAAGGAAAATTGCCCTGATAGTTCAAAACCAGAGGGCAAAACAGAGGTTGAAAGAATCTACCCATCATCTCCAGAAAAAGATGCTAAAAAGAAAACAACTAGGAATTTTATATCCAGGTTCTGGAATTCCCAGATCAAGGAGAGAATATTACAAGCAGCCAGGAAGAAACAATTTGATTATTGTGGAAACACAATCAGGATAGCACAGGATCTGGCATTCTACACTGAGGGATGGAAGGGCTTGGAATATGATATTCCAGAGGGCAAAGGACCTGGGATTAAAACCAAGAATCACTTACCCAGCAAAACTGAGTATCGTATTTCAAAGGGAAATGTGGTCATTCAGTGGAATAGAGGACTTTCAAGGATTCTTGAGGAAAAAAAAACAGAGCTGAATAGAAAATTTGACATTCAGATACAAGAAGAAAAAAAAAAGCTTGAGAAGGTAAACAGGGAAAAGAAATCATAAGGAACTTATCAAAGTTAAACTATTTACATTCCTACATGGAAAAAAATGGTAATTGTAACTGATGAAACTTTTCTCAGTATGAAAATAGTTGAAGAGGGGTATATAGGCATATGAATACATATGTGAATGTGTGTACATATTTTTACAAGGATAGATAGATAGATAGATAGATAGATAGATAGATAGACAGACAGATAGATAGAAGGCACAGGTTGAAATTAATAGGAAGGGATGATACTTAAAAGGTGAAATTAAGAGGTGAGAGAGGAATAGAATGAGAAGAGATGGGAAGAGACAGAGTGGGATAAACTCTCTCATATGGAAGAGGCAAGGGAAAATGGTTACAATGGAGGGGAAGAACAGTAAGGCAAAAAGGCAAAACATTATACTCATTTAATTTGGCTCAGGGAGAGAATGGCATACATACTGAATAAGATAGCTCACCCTATAGGAGAGTAGGGTGGAAGGGGATGAGAGGGGGTATGATGGAAGGGAGGGCAGTCTGGGGTTAAGGAAGTTGGAAACATCCATTTTTGAAAAGGGACAGGATGAAAGTAGAGAATAGAATAAGTCAGAGGTGGGATAGGAGGGAGGGAAATATAGTCAGTCTTTTACAATATATCTATTATGGTAATGTTTTGCATAGCTACACATGTACAACATATACTGGATTGCTTATCTTCCCAGTAAGGGTGGGTGACAAGGGAGAGAAGGAATGAATCTGGAAGTCAAAGTTTTAAAATCAAATGTTTAAAAATATAAAAATACTACCATTAATACTATGTTGCATATAATTGAAAAATAAGATATACAGGCATTGTGGCATAGAGATTCATCATGGAAAAGTTAAAGGGGTATGGGAGAAGATATGGG
Source organism: Gymnobelideus leadbeateri (assembly GCA_011680675.1). Taxonomy (NCBI): domain Eukaryota; kingdom Metazoa; phylum Chordata; class Mammalia; order Diprotodontia; family Petauridae; genus Gymnobelideus; species Gymnobelideus leadbeateri. The sequence goes on along the minus strand of WOXC01001906.1, from coordinate 185,896 downwards.
AGAGAGCAGATTGGAGGAGGGGATATCATGTGGAAATGCTATTCTTGGGTGGTGGGTAGGGGAAAAATTATAACTCAAAATCTGGAAAAAATGAATGATGTAAACCAGAAGTTAATAAAGCACTTGAAAAAAAAAAAGAAAAAAAAGGGGGGGGGGAATCTTTGAGAGAAAAATAAGAAACAGTGTTAATAAAATATTTTTTTAAAATTTCAGTATGTCTGCACTAGCCTAAATCAATTACATTTTCTTTTTTCTTAAATATACAACATTTCAAAAATATATATATACACCATTTTATTATGCTCTTTCAAAATAGAATAATCAAGAATTTTAAATTAAAGAACCTCAACAGGGGCAGCTAGGTGGCGCAGTGAGTAGAGCGTCAGCCCTGGAGTCAGAAGGACCTGAGTTCGGAATCGGCCTCAGACACTTATCCCATGCACATAGCCGTGTGACCTTGGGCAAGTTACTTAACCCCAATTGCCCTCCAAAAAGAAAAAAAAAAGAACCTCAACAGCAACTCCTACTTTCTTTGTTGAACAAATTTTCTATCTAATTGAGTGGGTGGTAGTTGAAGGAGAACATACATGTGGAGAGAAAGGGAAAAAAGATGACTTAATTTCTTATAAATATCTCGGTAGACTTTCCATAAAGTATTGAGGAAAAGGCCAACAACAATAGCTAAATTCTTATATTTCTTACAGGGATAATCAATAATACATTTAACATATCTTGTCTCATTAAACACTTTTCATTGAAAGCCGTATAGTGATGACTAGTCTAAAAATATAATTTATATTTGATGATGCTTAATGTAGTATATAATTAAACTATGTCAATAAATATACAACTACTGCAAATTGATGTTCAAGTGTATGCTGATTCATCCATTTCATGTTCCAAAATATATAGGGACATATGCAGCTAGTTAACATTTTGTCTTAATTTTCATGCAGGTCCAATTTATTAAACTCAGTAAAACGTGTTTCCAATTTATTTATGTAGAGAAATGGCACATTACTTACTTCTCCCTAGGGCATCTGCTTCTGCAACAAGAATTCTTCTTGATAAGTGAAGTACTTTCTCAATATTTTCTCTTGTCTTCGCTAAGGATGAATATTGGATCTTGCTGTCTACATGTACTTTCCTTGGCTCAGAGGGCTTTTAAGCTCCAAGTTGTGGTTCATTCAGCATACACTCACTATGCAACAAAAAGCCAAGCTAAATAAACAAACAAACAATGGCACCAACAAAAATGAATTCCCATGTGTTGGGAAAAATAAAGAATTTTGTCATGGTTTCTTTCTTCCCTTCTTTTTTCTTCCTTCCTTCCTTCCTTCCTTCCTTCCTTCCTTCCTTCCTTCCTTCCTTCCTTCTTTCCTTCCTTCCTTCCTTCCTTTCTTTCCTTCTTTCTTTCATTATTTCCTTCCTTTTTCTTTCTTTCTTTCTTTCTTTTCTTTCCTTCTTTCTTTTTCTTTCATTTTTTCCTTCCTTCCTTTCTTCTTTTTTTCTTTCTTTCTTTCTTATTTTTTTTTTGTTTCATCAACTCAGATTTTAATGTTGTTCAGGTAGCATAACTTTACTTCAATTATTTTATTCTTTTATCAATTGAGGAAGGTTCTATTTGTGTGCGTAAAAATTCTGATTAATTTATTCTCAATATGACTCTTTGCTGTCCTTGATGACTAATCCCGAACTATAATTATGATGGTCACAATAATAAAACACCAAAATTTAGAAGATAATCATAACACTTGAGTACTTCCAGCAAGGAGGAATAACTGAAATTAGAATGAAAAGAATCAATGGTTAAACTAGTAAGTTATAAAATGATCCATTTCTGGCTGTACCACAAGTGATTCCCCTTGCAGAACAGTCCTTCTCTTTACCCTTCCCTGAGGGCAGGTTTTCACCAATAGCAGTCTCATGGCTTCCTAGATCTTTTCCTCTAATGGGACCTTGTGTTCTAATGTCTCCTTCCTCTACATGCAGTTAGTTCTGTTTGCTTTCAGGTACTTGAATTAATTGACATAGCTCTGAGTGAGTCATGACAATATAAGCAAATGAATAATATTACCTTTACTGCTCATTTTACTACCAGAATCACCCACAGTGATCCTGTAGGCTAGTAAAGAGGCTGAAACCATCTGTTCACTTTTAAACACTTATCTAGAACAGTAATCTTTCTTGCCAGATGGTTCATGACTACACATAATCAAGTGAAATATGGAGTTTTTTGGTTTTGTTTTGTTTTTACTAATCTTTTATTAATGGACTGCATGGATAAATTTTTCCAAACCAGTTATGGTCATACTGGCACTGGTTTAATCCAAAGCAGTGTGTGCTAATCTGGGAGTTGTTATAGATAAGTCCTTTGTCAATAATATTTGCAACCCCTCAAGTAGAATTGTAAATACTACCTTTGTACTCTTAAACATTAAGGCAAGAAAGGGGATATGAAGATTTGGTTCACTTTCCAGTTTCTTATATTGTATTGATTGTTCATAGGTTATAAGATATTTGTCTTGGATCTTCCTGTTTCCCATTTGTTTAATGGTGATGCAGTAAATGGTATTTCAACCAGCCTGCAAGTTCTTCATTTCTATCATCATCTGGCAAGATAATACTAGACACATTACCATATTGCAGTCCATATTGCAGTCCACAGATAGTCACTGACATCATTCTGGTGAGTTGAATTTTCCTTACTGTTGTTGAAAAATGATTTTTCCAGAAACTGAATCTGAGAATTTCTTTCTCGCTGTGGCTGCCCTAGGAGACAGTAGATCTCTTTTTTCAAAACATGTCTTTTATAACTACTTCCTTTATCATCTGACTGCAGTTAACTAGGTTGCAAAGTAGAGTATCCTCCTTCAAGTCAAGAAGGCATGAGTTTAACTAGAGCCTTAAATATTTGCTACCTGTGTGATGAAAAGCAAGTCATTTAACCTCTGTTTGCCTCAGTTTTTTTTTTCCATCTGTAAAATGGGAATAACAATAGCACTTACCTCTAGTTTTGAGTTGTTTGCGGCTCAAATAATTTTTTTAAAGCTCCTCAAACATAGTGATATACAGATGATGATGATAATGATTTAAATAAAACAATTGTTCACCCAGCTCTCTCCAGAGTGAAGGCTAGAGAGCTTATATTTGATCACATATACAGTATATATTTGTTATAAGACAGGGACAATAAAGGAAGGAAAATAGAGATGATCATTGAATATGAAATGATATTTTAGATTAAAAATTTCATAGGCTTTCAAAAAATCAAACATTTATAATTAAAATCAAAATAGTTATTGGGGAAGGATTCATTTCAGAAAATGTATCTGATTAAATCCTGATATCTGAGGTATACATGGAATTGATGCAATCATATAAGAAGAGCCATTACCCCATATAGCAAATGGTCAAAAGATAGAAACATGCTGTTTTCAAAATAAGAAATCCAAGCCATAGGGGTAGCTAGGTGGCACAATGAGTAAGAGTGCTGGCCTTGGAGTTGGGATGACCTGGGATCAAATCCTGCCTCAGAAAATGAGCACCCACACATAAATAATGCACTAGCCGTGTAACATTGAGGAAGTTACTTAACCCCAATTGCTTAAAAAAAAAAAAGAAATCCAAGCCATATGAAAACATCTTACAAATCACTAAGAGTAAGGGAAATTCAATCTACTTTGATGTTCTAGGGTTGCCATACCCTTTAACCCTGCAGCAACACCGCTACATACCCCAACACTAGATGTTTTGGTACTTTGTTAGGAGTGTTAGGAATTCCAAATCTCCATTTAAAGTGAGACCTAGATTCAGTCATATCATTATTTCTCACCTGCCTGCATTACTGAGGGAATTCCCTGATTCACTTCTTGATCATGCCCTGGCAAGCACATTATTAAGATAATCTCGTCATTCTATAAGATCTGCTCAGCATTTACACTCTGCCTCATTACTACATTCTATTTTTCTGATTAGAGGCTTGGGCCATCAGCTCCAAAATTCCATTTAAGGAGAGACTTCAGCTTGGACATCTCATCTTTTCTCACATGGTTGCACTATTTTGGAACTTTTCTGACTGACTTCTCCTCTATGCCCCCTCATCAGGTACCTTTTGTTCCTCCCTTCCACTTTTCTACTTTCTTTTGTGTTTTTTCTTTCCCTATTAAATGATATGGCAGCTAGGTGGTACAATGGATAGAGTGCTGGGCCTGAAGTCAGGAAGACTGCTCTTCCTAAGTAAAAACCTGGCTTCTAACACCTACTAACTGTGTAACTATGGGCAAGTCACTGAACCTTGTTTGCCTCTGTTCTCTCATCTGGATAAGGTAGTAGTCAAGGACTCCAGTATCTTTGCTTAGAAAACCCCAAAACGGGATCACAGAGAGTTGGTCACTACTGAAAAAACTGAATAACAGCAATAACAACAAAATAGATTGTAACATCTCTGAGGGCAGGGATTGTCTTTCTGTGTGTGTGTGTGTGTGTGTGTGTGTGTGTGTGTGTGTGTGTATCCAGTGCTTAGCAAAGTGCCTGACACATAAGAGGCATTTAATAAATGTTTATTGAATCTCTCTCATTCTCTCTCTCTCTCTCTCTCTCTCTCTCTCTCTCTCTCTCTCTCTCTCTCGGCAGCTAGGTGGTGACACCCATCCTGGAGTCAGGGGGACCTGAGTTCAAATTTGAACTCAGACACTTAACGCTCACTAGCAATGTGACATTGGGCAAGTCACTTAAACCCAATTGCCCTGCCTTCTCCCTCCAAAAAGACAAAGAGAGAGAGAGAGAGGGAGAGAGAGAGAGAGAGAGAGAGAGAGAGAGAGAGAGAGAGAGAGAGAGAGAGAGAGAGAGAAATCAAAGAAAAAGAAAAGGATATATATATATATATATATATATATATATATATATATATATATATATATATATATATATACAATGAATGATATGAAATACTTTTTGTTTTAGTAATAAATTGCAAATAAAGTTCGAATTCCTTTCCTTGTGGTGCTTGCCTATACCAGTGCTTTCACTCTCCTATCTGCATAGGGCTTCTTCAGGTTACACTTTGCAATTTCTGTACATGTGACCAGGAATGCTATTACTTTTTTAATTCTTCTCCTAGACTCAGTAAACTGACCTTTAAAGGTCAGAGACAGAACCTTTCATTCCTTATCTTACCAGGTTCCTTCCTTTCAGATGCATTCAAGGAAATAGTTTGTGCCTCATAAAGGGATCTTATGACATGGCTCCATTTTTAGATTTAGTGTAACACTATACTATCCATCTCTTTTCCTGCAATTAGGACTGTGAAAGACTGATTCTCTCTTGCATATACACAGCACATCATGTACATACACACATACATATATGTGTGTGGGTAGAATATCATATTATTTTTTTTCTTTTTCTTCCCAGATGGTATTAGTAGGTTATAATGACATTGCATACTAGTACCTTGATAGAGGTGTTAATTATCTAAATTACTTCACTAATCCTCTGAGCTTTCCTTCTTATTCATCATGTTAGAGCCAAGTTGACAGAGTACAGTCAACTGAAGTCTCTCAACATTCCTCCTCTCCAAACAAATTTAAAATAACTTTTAATATAAAAATTTCAAGTAGCCAAACCAAACAAAAGGTCAGACTGAAACATTATTTTCCCGTCTAAGACAATTTACGAAGTTAGCAGGAGAAGTCTGTGATGCCAAGGTGTGGGTCTGTCTAAAGCATATGGCTATAGCACCAGTGGCTGGCTTTGGAGGTGGCTATAATAGTGGCAGCATCTCCTGGTGTTTTCAGCACTGAGATGGTATGAAAATTAGACACTTTTTTTCAGAAAGAGATCATAGGGGACCTCTTGCTGGCACTGGGTATGCTAGTGTCAGTTGGCAACTCTGTTGCCCTTAAGAAGTTCTCGTCCACAGTTCCAGGGCAGAGAGTAGTCTTAGTTGTTGGTAAAAAGTGAACAGGAACCCTGGTTGCAGTTCTAATGCAAAGAGGGGAATTAGTGATTATAGCTACAGGACAGCAGGGCGCTAGGCAACATTTGCTGGCAGTTACAGATGCAGTCTAAAAGGGGCCCTTCCTTGACAGACTAGAGCTCAGAACAAGAGAGAGTTGACTATACCCTTCCGTGGATAACATCACCTTGAAAGTACTGAAAACTTGCAGGTACTCAGAACTAGGTCTGAAAACAACAGCAAAGGAAAAAAAAAAAGCCTGATGCTTAAGAGAATACCTCCTTACCCGAAAATGATCAGAGTCCAACTTTAACAAAAATGTTAAAAAAAAAAAATGGGCCAGAATAATGAACAGATAACACAAAATAACTTGACCATAAAAACCTACTATGACGGTGGAGAAGACCAAAACATAAACTCAAAAAGAGACAAGAATAAGAAAATATATATAAGTAGACCCTCAAAGAGAAATGCTAATTGGACCCAAGCCCAATAAGAATTTCAGGAAGAGTTTGTTTTGTTTTGTTTTGTTTTGTTTTGTTTAAGGGATAAGAGGAAAATTGAGGAACGAAATGAGTGATGCAAGATAACTATTAAAAGAGAATTAGGGACAGCTAGGTGGCACAGTGAATAGAGCACTGGCCCTGAAGTCAGGAGGATCTGAGTTCAAATCTGATCTCAGTTACTTAATACTTAACTAGTTGTGTGATCTTGGGAAAGTCACTTAACCACAATTGCCTTTCCTTCCCCACCTCGAAAAATAAAAAAAAAAAAGAGAGAATTAACACCTTTGTAAAAGAACCACAAAATCACTGAAGGAAGGAAAAGAAATAAGAAATATGGAGGTGGGGGATGATAAAAGAAGGGCAAGTTTAAGTGAAGCAATAGTAAGAAACAATACATACAGAATAAAAAGAAAGATATAATGATAAAGAGAGGAAAATAGGATGGGGGAAATGCATAGTTAGTACTCATAGCTAGTAATCATAACTGGGATATGAATAGCATGACTTCACTTTTAAAATAGAAGCACTCAGCAGAATGAATTAGAAACCAAAATCCAACAATATAGTTTTTTGTATTGTTATGTTTTCATTTTATTTTTTAACAAGAGGCACATCTGAAATAGAAACACACAAAAGAGAGTTGAAATTAAGTGCTGGAGCAGAATTTATTATCCTTAAGCTGAAGAAAAAAAAAAAAACAGTGGCAGAAATTATGTTCTCAGAGAAAGCAAAATTGAAAGTAGAGCTAATTAAAAGAGATAATCATGGAAATAACATTTTGATTAAAAAGTACCATAGAAAGTGAACAATATCAAAAATCAATATAAAAAGTACAGCAAGTTTCTCTGATAAATGTCTTATTTCTCAGATATATAAGAAATTGAGTCAAATTTATGAAAAGAAATGAGCCATTCCCCAGTTTATGTGATCAAAGAATATAAACAGGAAGTTTTCAGAAGAAAGCAAGCACATCAACAGACATATAAAAATGCTCTAAATCACTATTGATTAGAGAAATGCAAATGAAAACAACTCTGAAGTACCACCTCACATCTATCAGAAATGACAAATGCTGAAGGTGATAAGGAAAAATAGGTACACTAATAAGTCCTTGGTGGAGAAGTAAATTGCTCTAAACAATCTGTAGAACAATTGCAAACTATCCCCAAAGAGCTATAAAGTTATGTGTACTTTTTGACCCAGAAATACCACTACTATGTCTAAGTTATAACACATCTTTTTGTGGTGGTTAAGAAAAGGAAATTAAGAGGATCTGGAGTTAAAGGTTAAACAGTATTTATTAAAGTTCACAGAATTAAGGTCCCTAGTATTATGCAGCATAGTTTTGCCTGTGAAGAATTTTATAACCAAGACAGCCTCAGCAAATGTGTCTTCCCACCCCTAGTCATATCTTTTTTCTTTTGTACCCAGAAGCAACCCAAATTATAAAATTTCTGGTCTTAATGTTGGCAATTTACATCTGAATAAAGTATTTGTTGGTTTTCTCCAAAAAAAAAAAAAAAAAAGGTTAGGACTGGCTGAAAAAGTTGGGCATGTGATAGTGATGGAATAATATTGTACTATAAGAAATGATGTCAGGGTTGGTTTCAAAAGAAAAAAAAAGACATAGAATCTACACAAACTGGTGCAAAATGAAGTGAGAAGGACCAGGAGATCACTGTTTACACAAACAGCAATGTTGTAATGATTATCTACTATGAAAGACATAGCTCCTCTGATTAATAAATACTCATGACATAAAAAATAATATTATCTATTTTCAGAAAGAGAACTGAAAAAATCTGAGTGTAAATTGAAGTATAATTTTCTTTCTTTTTTGGTGATATGGTAATATGAAAATATACTTTACATGATTTCACAGGCATAGTTGATAGCATCATGCCTGTGTTCTCAGTGAATGGGGGAAAAGGAGAGTATTTGGAACTGAAATTAAAAAGAAAAGAATGTTAACCAAAAGAACATCTTTTTGCCTGAAAATTATATTGAAATTTATTCCTTCAATTTCATTTTCCTAACTTCCATGGCTATCATTTTTAGAACCCATGTGAAATGATAGGTAAGGAGACTTCTTTGCTTTACCTTAGGGTTTTTTCTTGGTTAGTTTCTGTTTTTAAATGGGAAAACCTGCAAACATTGCTTCAGTGAATAAAAGCTTGCTTTTACCCAGAAGACTATTCTTCAATGTCAGTTTCCAATACTCCTTTTTAGTTGTGCCAAAAGGAGCAAGACATGAGACCCCCCAAGAGTAAAATTTGGAAGTAGATGTTATTTTTTCTCGGATTGTATGGAGTCAGGCCCAAATCGAACATTGAGTCTGAAGGGACAAGGTGCCAGCTTTTAAAGGCATGCCATGAGGCCAGTGGTTAGGTATTATGTGAGCGGAAACTTGCAGAGGCCAAGAACAGTGACTGGTCAGTACACACGTCAAAATTCCTGATGCTGCTAAGTCTCCCCTGACCTGGAAGTCCTTCCACCTCTGTGAATGTTAGCTGACAGGGTAAGGGTGGAGATTCGTTGGGGGAGGGGCAGGGAATCCAGAGATCACGCACAACATATGTAGCTTGCCCTCATTTAACATCTGAAATATATTCAGATCTTAGAGAATGCTGGAAAGGGGGAGGGTATATCCATTAGTAGACAACCTCATTCCTATCCCCCATTGATTCTTTCCAAGTCTCTGGAAAAGTCTCTGAAGCTAACTGTCATACAGAAGCAAATGCTCCTTTTGACATGTTAATGATTTCATCTAATACTAAGGATTTGAGTATTACTTATTAGTACTAAGCCTAGGAATTCCTATACTTATAAACTTTCCCACAAAACTTGAGTTTGATCTTTTACTTACCTACTACATCTGAGCAAAGGCTGAATTGTGTTTCTGATTCAGCCTAAGGCCTGCATATATTAATTAACCAAATGAGCTTATTATTCTAATCCTGGAAAGAATCCTCTAACTTGTACCCATTTTTTTCTACCTCTACCTTTCTTTGTGCCCTTCCTTTCATGAAGAATACTTTCCTCTTTCCTCTCTTCACCTCTGCCTACAGCAATCTGTTTAAACTTCCTTATTTCTTTGGTGTACTGTCATTCTTTCAGTCACCAAAATTCACAACTTTAGAAACAACTTTTACTTCTAACACACCTTAATAACTCATATCTAAGCAGATGTTAAGAACTACAATTTTTTTTCAAAAGCATCTTTTATATCTACTACATACTCTCCACACATCTACTTTCAACCCTAAGCAAGGACATCATCATTGCTTCTGAACTATTGTTGTAGTTTGCTAACTCATAAACATTCTTCAAGGCTCTACCATCTCTGATTCAAAATTTCTATAACTGCAAAGTCATATTTCTGTCATTAAATTGTTCCATTTATCCACAATAAATCTAGGACATTGTTTGTTTGCTTGATTCTCAAAAATGATTTATGATTCTTTTAATTCAAGATGCTTACCTCCCTCTCCCCCATTTTCAGCAGTTCTGGAGGTTTTATTTCCTTTTCAATGGTGTAATGTTGATGATTTTTGATTTGTCAATAAATACTTAATTATGAATTGACTGAACATCCTCTCAATCCTTCTGTATGAAACTCAAACTCCATCTCTTCCTTGAAAGTTATTTTTCAAAGTTTGAGCTTGTAGTGACCTCCATCTTAATAGAACTTCCATAATCTTACCTCCAATATCTTACCTCTTATAGCATCTTTCATATCATACCTTACTTTAATTCCTTCAGGGAAGGTCTTGAAAAGCAAATGGGCCTCTAAATATTGAAAGGAGGTAAAGATTCTGAGAAATGAATGTGGAAAGGAGAGAAAATTTTGGGAGATTCGCACACCTACATTAACTTATAAGGGACAAATGCCAGTGAAAATCTATGGAAACAGAGAACAGTAATTTGTCCAGTTTGGATGGAATACAGCTTGGATGAGGGCAAGTGATGTGAAACAGGCTGGAAAAAATTGAGATAAGTTATGAAGAATTTTAAATGCCAAAGAGAGTTTGCATTTTAACCTAAGTATATTTTGGGATGATTTTTTTTTTTTTGGAGGGGGAAGACAGGGCAATTGGGGTTAAATGACTTGCCCAAGTTCACATGGCTAGTAAGTGTGATCAGGTATCTAAGGCTGGATTTGAACTCAGGCCCTTCTGACTCCAGAATTGGTGCTCTATTCACTGCACCACCCAACCAGCCACCCCAGTAATGATTCTTGAGGAGAGAAGTGGCCTGGTCAAATCTATACTTCTAGAATACCATTTTAGAAACTGTGGAATATGGATTGGGGAGAGGGAGACTGCAATTGTAAGACTATAAACAGATTAAAGAGGAAGTCATTATGGTCTGAACTAGGATGATGAGCACATATGAGAGTAGAGAGAAGGGAACAGATAGGACAGTTGTTTAGAGATAAAATTGCCAAGCCTTGGCAAATAATTGAAAATAGGGAAGGGGGGGTGGAGCCCACATGGTGGAGTAGAAACAGCACTTCAGCTGAACTCAAACCCACACCACTTAAAAATTAAGTAAAAGTTGGACACTGAACAACCTCTGGAGCTCCAGAACCCACAAAATGATACAGAGAAGCTAACCTCCAGCTGAGGACACCTGGCAGCCCAGCAAGGAGTGGCTAGAGCAGCACTCTGGGAACCACCAGAGTAGCCCTCTGTGAGCTGCCAGCACATCATTCTGGCTAGGCCCATGTGAGTCTCAATTTTAGCCCAAGGGTGGCAAGACTAGCAGCAGGCTGTAGGGGCCCCAGAACACCAGGAGCTGTGGCATTTCGAGAATTATCAACACATAGATGCCTAGGAAAAAGTGAGAGGCTAGTGCCCTATGGACTTTGGGACTGGTTGGGAGAATGTGAAGGCTTCTTTCTCTGGGGGTGAGAAGCTGCTGAGAAGCCAGTGCAGCTTGCATCACGTTGCCCGATTGCAGCTTCAGCTCTTGGCCTGTGAACTGTAGGGGGACCCGGCAAACAGTCTGCAGGGGAAGCACTCTTGCTTTACCCTTCTTGTATCTGGATTGCTGTCTGGGGTGGAGGTCTTTGAGCGTGTGACCAGCTTGCCAGAGTGTGTGGAGGATTCACAGAGGCCACCCAACAAATACCTCCGACAGTTGAGAAAACTCCAACGTTTGGGACAGAAGTTTCCCTAGCTGGTGGCAAAGTCCTACTGTTTACAACAAGCCCAAAAGTCAAGTTATTGAGTGGCAACATGTCTAGGCAAAGGAAACAAATTAAACAGAAAAATTCAACATTAGACTCCTATTTTGGGGGCAAAGATGATCAAAGCATAAAACAGAAGGAGGACTGTGAGGTCAGAACTCCTGCACCAAAAGCCCCAAATGAAAGTAAGAGCTGGTTACAGGCCATACAGGACCTTAAGAAGCAGATAAGAGAAGAGGAGGGAAAGTTGGGAATAGAAATGAGAAAGATGCAAGAAAAGTATGAAATGATAGCCAACAGCCTGACTGAGGATAATAACACCTTAAAATAGACTAACTCAAATGGCAAAAGAGGCTCAAAAAGGCAATGAGGAGAAGAATGCCTTAAAACGCCAAATTTGCCAGATGGAAAAAGAATCTCAAAAGCTCGCTGAGGAGATTCATTCCTTCAGAATTAGACTGGAGAAAATGGAAGCTAGTGACTTTATGAGAAATCAAGATGCTATTAAGCAGATCCAAAGAAGTGAACGAATAGCAGGCAATGTGAAATATCTCATGGGAAAAAACACTGACCTAGAAAAAAAAATCCAGGAGAGACAATCTAAAAATTATTGGACTACCTGAAAGCCATGATGAAAGAAAGAATCTAGAAATCATCCTTCAAGAAATTGTCAAGGAAAATTGCCCGGATGTTTTAGAGCCAGAGGGCAAAGTAGAGATTGAAAGAATCCACAGATCACCTCCTGAAAAAGATCCCAAAAAGAAAACTCCTAGGAATATTGTAGCCAGGTTCCAGAATTCCCATATCAAGGAGAGAATATTACAAGCAGCCAGGAAGAAACAATTTCAATATTGTGGAAACACAATCAGGTTAACATAGGATCTGGCAGTTTCTACACTGAAGGATTGTAGGACATGGAATATGATATTCCACAGGTCAAAGGACCTGGGAATAAAAGCAAGAATCATCTACCCAGCAAAACTGAGTATCATGTTTCAGGCAAAAAAATGGTCATTCAGTGGAATAGAGGACTTTCAAGCATTCTTGAGGAAAAAAGCAGAGTTGAATAGAAAAATTGACATTCAGATACAAGAAGCAAGAGATGCTTGAGAAGGTAAACAGGGAAAAGAAATCACTATCAATTTATCAGATTTGAACTATATACATTCCTAGAGAAAAACAGTAACTGTAGCTCATGAAACTTTTCTCATTATGAAAATAGTTGAAGAAGGGTATATGTGCATATGAATACATATGTGAATGTGTGTATATATGTTTTCAGGTATACATAGATAGAGGGCACAGGTCGAATTGAATAGGAAGGGATTATACTTAAAAGGTGAGGTTAAGAGGTGAGAGAGTAATGTGGTGAGGGGGAATGGGGAGAGACAATGGGGGTAAACTGTCTCATGTAGAGGAGGCAGAGGAAAGTGGTTGCAGGGGAGGGGAAGAACAGGAAGGCAAAAAAGGCAAAACATCATTCTCATTGAATTTGGACCAAGGAGAGAATGACATGCCTACTAAATAGAGTATCCCACCCTACAGGAGTGTGGGGGGAGGGGGATGGGGAAAGGTTGTGTAGGGGAAAAGGGGCTAGGGGGGAGGGATGTTGGAAGCATCCAGTTTTCAAAAGGGACAGGATAAAGATAGGGTGTGGACAAGGTGGAAGGTGGGATGGGAAGGAGGGAAATACAGTCAGTCTTTTACAATATATCTACTAGGGTAATGTTTTGCATAACTACACATGTATAGCATATACTGACTTGCTTATCTTCCTTTTAAAATCAATTTTTAAATATATAAATACTATGATTAATACTATTTTGCATATAATTGGGAGATAAAATGTGCAGGCAATGGGACACGGGGATCCTCCTCGCCCTATTGGAAAAGTCGAAGGGGGTATGGGAGAAAAGATGGGAGAAAGCAGATTGGATGAGGGGATTATATGACTGTTATTCTGGGGTGGTGGGTAGGAGAAAATGGGGGAAAATTGTAACTCAAAATCTGCCAGAAATGAATGATGTAAACCAGAAGTTAATAAAGCATTTGGAAAAAAAAAAAGAAATTAGAGTAGGGGAGACAGGGATCATGAGGGCCAAGAATCAAAATTAAAAGACCATATAACAGAAAGAAATATTGTAAATTTCTTATCTTCTCTTTTTTATTATAACTTCCTTGAATGTAGAGTTGTAAATTGTCCTTCTATTTTGCTGTAACATGCTATAGTGTTTAGAACATGTTTGATTATTAATAAATATTTGTTGTTCAATGAAGAATTGGGGGGGAAAGAGGAAATGGATCAACTTAAATATCCTTGGTTTCAGGTTCAAATACTACTTTTTCAGTTATTTCATTCACATTTGTTTCTTTGTGACTTTAGTTTCTTGGCAAAGATACTAGGGTGTTTTGCCATTTCCTTCTCTAGATCATTTTACAGGGGGAAACTGAGGTAACAAGTGCTAAATGACTTACCTGGGGTCACACAGTTAGTAAGTGTCTAAGGCTGGATCAGGAAGATAAGTCTTCCTGATACCATACCCAGAACTTTTTTCTCTGTGCCACCTAGTTTCCTTCAAATCCTAATACCTTCTTCTTATACTTTCAGCCCTAGTAAATGCTTGTATCCACTAGAAGGTATCAAAGGATATGACTTTAAATCTTGTAAGCTCATGAATCCAAGAACTATATCATATTTTTTCTTTTTATGCCCCCTTGTACTTTGCATATAATAAACATTTTTACAAGTGGTTATTTACAGAATGAGCAAACAAGCAACCAAATCTTAGCAAATCTTGATTCCAAAACCAAATATCTGGTCAGGATGTATGAAGTTTTTTTTTTTGTAGCATTACTACTATGTAGTCAAATTAAAACGAGATGATGAGTAGACTAAGGTAATCAAAGAAACCTGGGCTTAATTTACACAGACTGACACTTGCAGAAATTGTTCACATTCCTTGCCTGAGATAGTAAAATCATATTAATTAATCTCTTTTCAAAATATCCTTATAGTTAGACTTTTCCTGGATAGTTAAAAGAAAAATATCACTTGAGATTCGATGAAGCTAAATGTAATTTGGGAAGGTAATACACCAAAAATCTGGTGCTTCCTATCTCATTGTTAGAAAGAGAACAGTTTCCACCCTCATTCTGCACTCTCATCTGTAACATGAGAATATCTGATAAAGTATCCTGCAGCTCTCTATCAACTCTAAGTCTGTGATTCTGGTAAAGCTATATCTAAAATTGGAGAGATTTATTTTAGTAGAAAATTATGTAGTCCTTTTTAAACAGCTGTCACTTTTGTGTGAATAGAGCCATTACATTTCCTAATTCCCCCTTTCAACCAGTATTTCCATACTTGAAGCCTTCAGTCCAATCTCTTTTCAGATGTCTCAAAATGGATGTCCTGTGGTTATCTTAAACTCAATATTTCCAAAACCAGAACTAATTATCGCTTCCTCTAATGCTTCTCTATTACTACGGAGGACAAATCATCTTAATCCCTCAGGCTTGAACATTAGGAGTCATCCTGGATTCCTCACAATCCCTCATCCGAATATCCAAAGTGTTGCCAAACCCAGCTGATTTCATCTTTGCAATATCCCTCAATAAATGTCACACTCTAGCACAGGAATTTATCTCCTCAAACCTGGGTTATTGCAATACCTGATGACAAGTTTTCCTGACTCCAATCTATTCTTAATTCAGCCACTAAAGTGATTTTCCAAAAAGGAAATTTGATCATGTCACTCCCCTACTCAATAATCACTCACTGCTGTGGCTCCCAATAAACTCTAGGATCAACTACAAAATATAGTGCCTATATTACCTAGTCCCCTCTTATCTTCCTAGGCTTCTTACACCTTACTGCCACAAATATTGTCTTTGATTCAGTGTCATTCACCTGGCTAGTTCATGAATAAGATACTTCTTGACTGGGCATTTTCTCAGACTTTCCCTCATGCCTGGGATACTATCCCTCCTTCATTCCAAGTACTCACCTCCTTGGCATTTTTTTAAGTCTCAAGTAAAATCTTACCACCTATAGGAAGCCTTCTCCAATCCCGCTTAATTCCAGTTCCTTTCCCCCCTCTTATTTGTTAATTATCCTGTGTGAAGCTTATTTTATTTTATTTTTTTGCATATCATCTCCCCAGTAAGATCCTAAGCTCCTTTTATTCCTAGCATTTAGCTGTTTATTGATTGATTGAGCATCAGATAGGACTTATGAAAGAAAATTGTGGGAAGTAGAAACTTGTCTTAGGCACTTACCTACTTATCCAGACTCTTCCCTAATGACACCTTTTTTAAGTTGTTTCGAGGGAGAGGTCATTATATACAGCTGGAGTTGTTACTCCATTTGCAGAGTAAAATATTGTAATAAAATGTTGGAGTCATCATACATATGATTCTCACTTATGTCTCCTCAGTCACAAATGGTGAGGGGAGAGGGTTGGGGTAGAGAAAAAAAAAAAAAAGTCCTTTCTACTCTTCAGTCCAAACCTGTTTCCATTTCCATTTTCTATCACATCAGCCTCAATTCCTCCTCTTTTTTGTGCATTTCTTCATTTTCAAACATGAACCACTCACCACTTAATGTAATCATGAATTCAAAACTAATTAAACAGAAATCAATATGATTTATAAATATAACTTTAAGGAAGACTTTGGAAATAATAGCTGCTTTTTTTTCCTGGTGGGGAGAAAGTAGAAAAGACAAATTTGAATACTTCTCTCTGAATAATTTCTTTTGATGGGGGAAGTTCAGTTATATAGATTTACCTTTGGTGGTTTATTAATTAAAAATAAAATTTTATAATTTGACATTAATTTAATACTCATTTTTATTAATTTCATAATGCTATTCTTGATAATATTTTAACTTACTTCCTTTTTATCTCAGAGGAAGGTAGCTTTGTCCACTCTGCCTTCTAATTGGTTTATCCCTGTCCTTTCTAGGCCCTCTACTTGCCTTCATTCTAGGGCTCCTGTGACTCCTAATTGTATTGTTTATTCAGAATCTTCTTACTAACACAGGGAAATAATGAAAAGTATTCAACTTTGCCAGCAAAATGTTACTCCTTTGCGCGTAGTTCCCCGGGTACAAGAGGTACCTAGGTTTATACTGTGCATTAAGTAAAGCTCAACAGAACTAAATGCCAGAACCAAGGCTATATTTGCCAAATACCAAGAAGTCAGGCTTTTGGTGCCAATAATTCCTTGGGGAAAAATACACACATACACACAGAGATCATATATAGATAAATATCTATATATAGATATATAGCCACATATATGTTTATTTATAGTGAGTTTCTCTACAGACACATGTAATTTCTCTTAGTAATGTATGAATTCTGTGAGTATGTTACAGAGAAGGTTTTCACTAAGCAGTGACTCATCTTTGGTAGCTGACTTCTTTCCGGGCTGACTCCAAGAAACTCTGACTAAGTCAGCTCTGCCACGTCCTAAGTAAGGCAGGGATTCCACTCAGCTTTTGCTGTGAATAGAGACTAACAAGTCTCCTAACTAATAGCAATTTGTGGGTTCTAAATTGATGCAATGATGACCTTGGCCAGTACAACCCAAACAAAATAAGCCCCAACTCATGAAGGCAAAGCCATCATGGTAAATAAAGTGTGTGCCAGCAGGGCAGAATTTCAACATCCTCTGGCACATGAAACATGTTTGGGCAGGAGCACTCTCTCCACAAGCTCTATTTTGGTAATGACACTCTGGGATCCCAATGAAGACTATGTCATAGGTCTACTAGTACCACTGAGACAGTCCAGGTTTGTGCCTCTGAAATTGCCTTGAGACTGTGAGCTACTTGCGTAAGCTACCAAAAAGTCACCGAAACATGAGCAATCATAAGAATGGTCTGGAACTTAAATAGACACGTCCCTGGATGAAAAGGGGCTATATAAAGCATTTTTATGATATTATTATTATGGTTAGTTTCCAGCATGGTACTCCTTCCCCAGCCTTGTCCACTTCCATAAAATTACCTATCTGGGAATATATTAAATAGCCTTCCAGATGTGGTGATAACTCTTATAATAATGTTGACATTGGGCAAATCTTCAGAATATTTAGTCTTGATTTATACTCTGTGGCTGATGACAGAGTTGTATTGAAGGCAGTGCTGATTGCCTCTAAATTGTCTTTTTACAGCTAGACAGAAGGATATTGAGGGTGGGGAGATAAGACCAGGCCTCCCAAAATGAAGTGGTTGTTACAGTTGAGCCCATCTCTGATTGGCAAATAAGAATTGAAGGTTCCATGAGAAGTGGATCACATATGTAGTTCTCAGCAACACATTAATGAATCAGCATCTCATGTATTTTAGAAAAATACTTCTTGACTTTATAATAATTTTTCCTTATGGTGAACATTTTATAAATTCTTTAGCTCCTCTGACTCTCAAATGAACTGTGCACTAAGAGTCTTCCTGTCATCACAAGGAAATAATATCTTAGTATACCAAAGAATTCTCTTTTGCCAGGAGAATGCTATTTCTTTGTATGTAGCTTCCCATGGACAGAAGGAAACAAGGATTAAAGTGGCTATTAAATAAAGTCCAACAGAGGTGAATACCAGAACAAAAATTATATTGCCAAATACCAAAAAAAAAAATCATACTTCTGATACCAGTAGCTCTCTGAACTATCTATCTATCTATCTATCTATCTATCTATCTATCTATCTATCTATCTTTAATGTCTCCATAGGCAGCTAGATGGCTCAGTGGATAGAGTGCTGGACCTGGAATCTGGAAGACCACAGTTTAAATACAGCCTCAGATGTCACTAGCTGTGTGTCCCTAGGCAAGTCACTTAAACTCTGTTTGCCTCATTCCATTGGAGAAGAAGGAAATGGCAAAAGCACTCCAGTATCTTTGCCAAGAAAATCCCATGGTCCACAGTGTCACGAAGGGTCATATACAATTGAACAAAAATAGTAAGTGCCTCCATAGACATATATATGTTCTTACAATGCATAAATTCTATGAGTAAGTTACAGTGAAGTCTCTAGTCTGAATAAAAATGTCAATATAATTATATCCAGTACATTATTATTAATAATCTAGGTCAGAGAGGATGCTGGTAAAAAAGAACGATTATATTTACCAATGTTAATAACACCAATGACAAAAATGATAGCACTTATATAGTGCTTTAAAGTTTGCGAAGGTCTTTGCAAATAATATTTCATTTTATTGTCATAGCAACCTTGGAAGATAGTAATCCCCCTTTTATAAATAACAAAACTGGGGCCAATTGAAGTTTATTGACTTGTCCAGGATAACACAGGTTGTATGTGTATGAGGATGGATTTGAACTCATGTCTTACTGAATCTAAGGCCAACACTTTATGGCAGGGGTGGGGAACCTGTGACCTTGAAGTCACATGTGGCCCTTTAGATCCTCAAGTGTGTCCTTTGACTAAATCCAAATTTCACGGACCATATCCTCTTTTCCATACCTGATCTTCCCTTCATACTTATCTCTTCCTTTTGGAATCCCTTGTTCTTTTTGATATTCAGCTCTGATGACACTTCCTCCTTAACAACTTCCTAACCTCAGTTGTGAGTGGTCCACTCCCTCCCATTATTTTGAATTTACTTTTCTGTATCCCTGTTGTCATTGTGCCATCCCCATTCCCCAGCCTCATCCACGGTAGAATGAGGACCAGAACTTTTTCCATTTCTGTGTATCCTAAGCACTTAAAAGAATACCTTGCTCAGGGCAGATGCTCATTAAAAGTTTGCTGAATTCAAATTAAATAAATTTAAATAAATTTTTTAAATAAATAAAAATTAAAGTCTATTCAGGCTATCCCCAGTACAGATTAGGACACTGCAACATCATTCCTGTGGTCATTTTCATAGTCTTCAGAGAGCTGTACTGAAGTGTAGCATTCTTAGGAGGTCACAAGCCAAGCACTGAGACAAAGCACCCGCTTCTGAGTTGGGGCTCTGTCAGAGGTTTGCAACTTTGTGTGGCCTTCTCATGAAGATCAGGTAAAGGTAAAGAAAGCGCCTTGCTAAAACATTTATCATGACCTCATCGGCTCGGTTCCAGAATCTCTTGGCAGACATCTCTGCTCAGTCATCACCATCTTTCACACATTCTCTTCACAGCCTAATAGCTGCTTCTTTGGATCAGGGGCTGTGAATTTAAGCAAGAAATATGAACTTGGAAATGTAGGCTGTGCACCTTGATTCCTTTTCCACCTCTGATTTTTCAGCTTTCTGTCTTCAACATAGTTTTTTAGAGATGATATTACCTCTCTGGGGCCTAATTCATGCTAACATTAACATGATGGTTAAAACAAATGTGCAGTAAGTAAATAGCACCCCTTTCTGTGAGAAAGTAGGCCTAAAGTTGAAATACAAATGTAACTAGAAAATTGGGTTCTTTAGCTGCTGAAAGAAAGAGCGAAATGGAATTGGATCAGAACAGGTGCAGAAATAAAACAGCTGGCACACAGCATTTTAGTTAGCAACAAAATGCTATTCAATGGGACAAAAGCAAATGACAACATGAATTTAAATGCTATGTCTCCTTAGGAGATTTTAAGAGATTTGAGGGCAAGCATTGTGTTTTCATTACCTTTTGATAAATCAGCTCCTAGCACAAGGTTCTCTTTAGAGCTGCTAAATCATAGTTGATTTTAATTTACCAGAATGCAATATACCTCTAGGTATATATTTATATTTTTATTTATTTATTTATATTCATATTTATATATATGTTTATAAATAAATATATAATATATATTTATACCTCTAAGTATAATGTAAGGTATTTGAGGAGAAAGAATATGTTTTATTTAGCTGAATTATAATTGATTCCTAATCAGTCTCTTTACTTTATTCTTTCTTCCTTTGCTTAGATTTTTCATGTGGACATTTCACAGAATAATTTTCTTCCTATATCAATTTGACTCATAATGATTGCTTATTTCCCATAGGATAAAATACAAACCCATTAGTCTAAAAATTAAGGTCTTCCATAATCTGGCCCCAATCTGTATTTCCAGTCTTATTTCACAATACTTCCTTTCACATTCTCTACATTCCAGCCAAATTGTACTATCAGCTGTTCCCTGATTTTATCTCATAGTCTCCTGTGTCTATGAATTGTATGGGATGCCCCCCATGACTAGAATATACTCTCTTTTCACCTTTCCCTTCAAATCTCTGTAGAAATTGCATGTCTTTCATGAAGGCTTTTCTGATACCCCCAGATCAAGATGTTCTCTCCCTCTTCAAAGAGAAGCAATGTGGTATGTCAAAATGAAAACTGACTGGTATAAGGAGACCTAAATTCAACCCATATCTCTGATGCTTATTACATGTCTTTACCATGAGGCAAGTAATTTAATCTCCTTGTTTTTTAATTTTCTTATCTCTGAAATGAAAGCATTAGGTAAATTACAATTCAGAGACTTGGAAGTTTTTAACCAAATTCAGATTCCCTAAAGAATTAACAATGAAGAAAAGAAACATATGAAACCAAACAACAGCAGAACCAAGAAAAATAAGACAGACCCTTTACTTCATAGAAGAACAACACAAAGAAATGGGATGCAAAACAAAGATGACTCTATTGTTTGGAGTCTACAGATGGTTGATGGTTCAAGAAATAGGCCAAGGTTAGTGGGACTAGGGATCTGGGGATGTCCTACAAGATTGACCTAATGCCAACACCATCCCTGGTTCAGCTATTCCAAGGGGCAGAACCTCTGATACGAGGGGCGGAGCCAAGATGGAAGAGTAGAAACAGCTCCTCCAAGCCACTCTGCCCCCAGATTCCCCCCAAACTATGTAAAAGGGGACTCTGAACAACTTCTGGAGGCCCAGCACCCACAGAACGACACAGAGAAGCTAACCTCCCACTGAGAAGAGCCCAGCAGCCCTGCAGGAAGGACCAGCGCAGCGGTCTGGGACGTGGCAACGCACAGCGCGCAG
Organism: Gymnobelideus leadbeateri; assembly: GCA_011680675.1. Taxonomy (NCBI): domain Eukaryota; kingdom Metazoa; phylum Chordata; class Mammalia; order Diprotodontia; family Petauridae; genus Gymnobelideus; species Gymnobelideus leadbeateri. Next base: position 164,258 of record WOXC01001906.1, on the reverse strand, counting down.
AGCACAGGAGCCGAGCTGAGCTAGCCCAGGTCCGCGGTTTTAGCCCCAGGGCAGCAGGGCCAGCAGCCAGCTGGAGGAACCCCAGAACACCAGGAGCTGTGGCGACTCCAGAATTATCAACATAGACATGCCTAGGACAAAGTAAGAGGCTAGTGTCCTATGGATTTTGGGACCAGTATTTGGGGAATGAGTCAGCTTCTTCCCCTGGGGGCTAGAAGCCACTGAGGAGACAGTCCATTTTGTAGTTTTCAGAGGCAGCTCCAGCTCCCGGCCTGCATGCTAACTGAAGGGAGACCCAGGGATCTGTCTTAGGGGGGTAATCACTCTTGCTTTAACCTCCCTGGATCTGGATTGTGATCTAGGGTGGAAGTTGTGGGTGGGTTTACAACTTTCCAGAAACAGAAGTTGCCCCCCACACGTTAGGGACAAAATTCCTCTATCTGGCCTTAAAGCCATAGTGTGGCAACAAGCCCCAAAGTCAAGTAATTAAGTGGCAACATGCCAAGGCAAAGGAAACAGAAAAATGCAACCCTAGACTCCTATTTTGGGGGCATAGAGCGGGAAAAGTACTGTGAGGTCAGAAGTTCTGCTCCAAAAGCCCCAGGGGAAAAATGAGCGGGTTGCAGGCCATAGAGGACCTTAAGAAGGACTTTAAAAATCAAATAAGAGAAGTGGAGGAAAATTGGAAAGAGAAATGAGAAGGATGCAGGAAAAGTATGAAATGAGGGTCAACAGCCTGACTGAGGAAAACAACACCTTAAAAAATAGACTAACTCAAATGGCAAAGGAGGCCCAAAAGGGCAATGAGGAGAAGAATGCCTTAAAAAGTCGAATTTGCCAGACGGAAAAAGAATCTCAAAAGTTCACTGAGGGGATTCATTCCTTCAGAATTAGAATGGAGAAAATGGAAGCTAATGACTTTATGAAAAATCAAGATGCTGTTAAGGAGATCCAAACAAATGAAAGATTAGAAGGCAATGTGAAATACCTCACGGGAAAAACCACTGACCTGGAAAATAGATCCAGGAGAGACAATTTAAAAATTATTGGACTACCTGAAAGCCATGATAAAAGAAATAACCTAGAAACCACCCTTCAAGAAATTCTCAAGGAAAATTGCCCTGATGTTTTAGATCCAGAGTGCAAAATAGAGGTTGAAAGAATCCATTGATCACCTCCTGAAAAAGATCCCAAAAAGAAAACTCCCAGGAATATTATAGCCAGGTTCCATAATCCCAAGATCAAGGAGAAAATACTACAAGCAGCCAGGAAGAAACAATTTCAATATTGTGGAAACACAATCAGAATAGCACAGGACCTAGCAACTTCTACACTGAGGGATCGAAGGGCATAGAATATGATATTCCAGAGGGCAAAAGAGCTGAGACTGAACCCAAGGGTCACCTACCCAGCAAAACTGAGTATTTTGTTTCAGGGGAAAATATGGTCATTCAGTGGAATAGAGGACTTTCAAGCATTCTTGAGGAAAAATCCAGAGTTGAATAGAAAATTTGACATCCAGACTCAAGAAGCAAGAGATGTCTGAGAAGGTATTCAGGGAAAAGAAATCAAAAGGAACTTATCAAAGTTGAACTATTTACATTCCTATACGGAAAAACAATAATTGTGACTGATGAAATCTTTCTCACTATGAAAATAATGTAAAAAGGGTGTGTGGTCATATGAATACATATGTGAATGTGTGTGTATATGGTTACAGTTATATATGGATAGAGGGCATAGGTTGAATCTGTTGGGAAGTGAGGATACTCAAGGCATGAAATTATGAGGTGAGAGAGGAAAGTGGCAAGAGGAGATGGGGAGTGACAAGGTAGGGTAAACTATCTCATGTAGAAGAAGCAAGGGGAAGTGGTTGCAAGGGAGGGGGAGAATAGGAAGGCAAAAATGGAGAACCACATTCTCATTGAATTTGGTTCAGGGAGAGAATGACATACATACTAAATGGGATATCTCAACCTACAGCAGAATAGGGGGAAGGGGGATGAAAGGAGGGATGATGGATGGGAGGGTATACTTGGGGGCAAGGGAGGTTGGAAGTACCCATTATAGAAGAGCGACAGGATCATGTGGGGAATGGACCAGGTGGGGGGTGGGATGAGTGGGAGGGAATTATAAGCAGCCTTGTATAATATATCTACTATGATGATGTTTAGCATAGCTAGACATGTACAACATATACTGAATTACTTATCTTCCCAGATGAAATGGGTGACAAGGGAGGAAGGAAATGGATATGAAATTCGAGGCCTTAACATTAAATGTTTCAAATATATATAAATACTATTATTAATACTCTTTTGCTTGTAATTGGGAGCTAAGATGTGCAGGCAGGGACATAAAGATTCACCTTCCTCTAATGGAAAAGTCGAAGGGGGTATGGGAGAAGGTATGGGAGAGAGCAGATTGGAGGAAGCAATTTCTTGCGGGACTGCTATTCTGGGAGGGTGGGTAGGGGAAAAACAGGGGGAAAATGATTGTAACTCAAAATCTGGTGGAAATGCATGATGTAAAACAGAAGTTAATAAAGCATATCTTTGAAAAAGAATGCTTGAAAGTCCTCTATTTCATTCAATTTCCATAATTTCCCCTGAAATATGATACTCAGTTTTCCTGCATAGGTGATTCTTGGTTTTAATCCTAGCTCCTTTGACCTCTAGAATAACATATTACAAGCCCTTCAGTCTCTTAATGTAGAAGCTGCTAGTCTTATGTTATCCTAATTATATGTCCAAAGTACTTGAATTGTTACTTTCTGGCTGTCTGCAATATTTTCTCCTTGACTTGGGAACTCTGGAATTTGGCTATAATATTCCTAGTTTTCCTTTTGGGATCTCTTTCAAGAGGTGATTGCTGGATTCATACAATTTATACTTTACCTTCTGGTTCTAGAATATCAGGGCAGTTTTCCTTGATCATTTCTTTTTATTTTAAACAAATGCTTCATTAACTTCTGTTTTGCATCATTCTTTCTGCCAGATTTTGAGTTACAATTTTTTCCCTATTTTCCCCCTACCCACCACCCCAGAATAACAGACTCACAAGATATCCCTTCCTCCACTCTGGTCTCTCTCATATCTTCTACCATACCCCCTTCGACTTTTCCATTAGAGCAATGTGAATCTCTGTGCCCCAGTGCCTGCACACCTTATCTCCCAATTACATGCAAAACAGTATTAACATTAGTATTTATATATGTTTGAAACATTTAACTTTAAGGCCTTGTATTTCAGATCCATTCCCTTCCACCCTTGTCACCCATTCCCTCTTGGAGGATAAGTAATTCAGTATATGTTGTACATGTCTAGCTATGCAAAACTTTACCGTAGTAGATATATTGTACAAGGCTGCTTATAATTCCCTCCTACTCATCCCAACCCCACCTGGTCCATTCCCTACATGACCCTATCCCTCTTCTATAGAGAGTACTTCCAACCTCCCCTCCCCCCAAGAATGCCCTCCCATCCATCATCCCTCCTCTCATCCCCCTTCTCCCTGTTCTGCTGCAGGTTGAGATATCCCATTTAGTATTTATGTCATTCTCTCTCTGAACCAAATTCAGTGAGAATGTGGTTTTGCCTATTTGCCTTCCTGATCTTCCCCACCCACCTGCAACTACTTCCCCTTGCTTCTTCTACATGAGATAGTTTACCCTACCCTGTCTCTCCCTATCTCCTCTTGCCACTTTCCTCTCTCACCTCATAATTTCACCCCTTAAGCATCATCCCTTGCCAACAAATTCAACCTATGCCCTCTATCCATGTATAACTGTAATCATGTATACACCCATTCACATATGTATTCAAATGACCATACACCCTTCTTATATTATTTTCATACTGAGAGGGGTATCATCAGTCACAGTTATTGTTTTTCCTTGTAGGAATCTAAATAGGTCAACTTTGATCTGTTCGTTTTGATTTCTTTTCCCTGATTATCTTCTCAGGCATCTCTTGCTTCTTGTGTCTGGATGTCAAATATTCTACTGAACTCTGTTTTTTTCCTCAAGAGTGCTTGAAAGTCCTCTATTCGACTGAATGACCATATTTTCCCCTGAAACAAAATACTCAGTTTTGCTGGGTAGGTGAACCTTGGGTTCATTCCCAGCTCATTTGCCCTCTGGAATATCATATCCTATGCCCTTCAATCCCTCAGTGTAGAAGTTGCCATGTCCTGTGCTATTCTGATTGTGTTTCCACAATATTGAAATTGTTTCTTCCTGGGTGCTTGTAGTATTTTCTCCTTGATCTGGGGATTCTGGAACCTGGCTATAATATTCCTGGGAGTTTTCTTTTTGGGATCTTTTTCAGGAGGTGATTGGTGGATTCTTTCAACCTCTATTTTGCCCTCTGGATCTAAAACATCAGGGCAATTTTCCTTGAGAATTTCTTGAAGGGTGATTTCTAGGTTCTTTCTTTGATCATGACTTTCGGGTAGTCCAATAATTTTTAAATTGTCTCTCCTGGATCTATTTTACTGGTCAGTAGTTTTTCCCATCAGCTATTTCATATTGCCTTCTATTCTTTCATTTGTTTGGATCTGCTTAACAGCATCTTGATTTCTCATAAAGTCATTAGCTTCCATTTGCTCCAGTCTAACCCTGAAGGAATGAATCTCCTCAGTGAGCTTTTGAGATTTTTTTTCCATCTGGCATATTCGGCTTTTTAAGGCATTCTTCTCCTCATTGCCCTTTTGGGCCTGCTTTGCCATTTGAGTTAGTCTATTTTTTAAGGTGTTGTTTTCCTCAGTCAAACTGTTGACCCTCATTTCATACTTTTCCTGCTTCCCTCACATTTCTATTCCCAATTTTTCCTCCACTTCTCTTATTTGATTTTTGCAGTCCTTCTTAAGGTTCTCTGTGGCCTGTAACCCGCTCATATTTTTCCTTTGGGGATTTTGGAGGAGGATTTCTGACCTCACAGTCCTCTGATTGTTCCATGCTTAGATCCTCTTTGCCCCCCAAATAGGAGTCTAATGTTGCATTTTTCTGTTTATTTTGTTTCCTTTGCCTTGGCATGTTGCCACTTCATTAGTTGACTTTTGGGCTTGTTGCCACAGTAGGACTCTGCCACCAGACAGGGGAACTTCAGTCCCAAATTTGGGGTCTTCACAACTTCCATTTCTGGCAAGCTAAATACCCACCCCACAACCTCCACCCCAGACCACAATCCAGCTCCAGGGAGGTGAAAGCAAGAGCGATTACCCCCCAGGACTGATCGCTGCATCTCCCTATAGTTTACAGGCCAGGAGCTGGAGCCACCATGGAAAACTGCAAAATTGTGTGTCTTCTCAGCGGCTTCTAGCCCCCAGGGGAGGAAGCCAACCTGTTCCCAAAATACTGGTCCCAAAGTCCATAGGGCACTAACCTCTCACTTTGTCCTAGGCATGTCTGTGTTGATAATTCTGGACTTGCCACAACTGGGGTCCCTCCAGCCAGCTGCTGACCTGGGCCACCCTGGGGCTAAAACTGCGGCTCATATGGACCTGGGTTCAGCTCTACATGCACTGTTCTTCTGGATCCCAGGCTGCTGTGCTTGTCCTTCCTGCAGGGCTGCTGGGCTATCCTCAGTGGGAGGTTAGCTCGTCTGTGTCTTTCTGTGGGTGCTGGGGCTCCAGAAGTTTTTCAGAGTCCCCTTTTACATAGTTCGGAGGTGATCTGGGGGAGAGTGCCTTGGACATGCCGTTTCTACTCCTTCATCTTGGCTCTGCCCTTTTTCCTTGATAATTTCATGAAAGATGATGTTTAGGCTCTTTTTTGCATCATGGTAATTGATAGAAGGTAGTACAATAATTCTTTTAATTATATCTCCTGTATCTCTTTTCCAGGTCAGTGGTTTTTCCAGTGTGGTTTTTTACATTGTCTTTAATTTTTTCATTCTTTTTTTTTATTGGATTGTTCCTTGATTTCTCATTAAATCATTAGCTTCCATTTGCTCCATTCTAATTTTGAAGGGATTATTTTCTTCTGTGAGCTTTTCGATTTCCTTTTCCATTTGACCAGTACTGCTTTTTAAAGCATTCTTCTCCTCCTTGGCTTTTTGGACAACTTTTGAAATTTGGGTTATTTTATTTTTTAAGATTTCATTTTCTTCAGTATTTTTGGGGGTCTCCTTATGGAGGTTTTTCACTTGTTTTTCATGATTACCTTGCATTGCTTTCATTTCTCTTCCCAATTTTTCCTCTAATCCTCTTATTTGATTTTTAAAATCCTTTTTCTGCTCCTCCATGGCCTATGACCAATTCATATTTTTTCTTCTTGGATTTTGATGTCGGAATTTTTATTTTCTTGTCTTGTTTTGTATGTTTTGTTTTCCTTTGTCACCAAAATAAAATTCTATAGTTTGACTTTTTTAATGTTGTTCATTTATCTTCCCAGTCAAATACTTGACTTTCTAACTCTCGGTATATGCAGGACTCTGCTTCCAGAGGAGTTGAGGCTTCCCCACTTTGGGGTGGTGGTTGAGGATCTATGCTGTCCCAGGCTTCTTGAGTTTTGTATCAACTGCTGAATCCCTTAATCTCTGTGGGCCCAGAGCTCCAGAAGCAGCCATGACTTCCACCATCATCACCACTGCTGCTACTCCTGTCACAGCCACCTCTGCCACCCTAGGGCTGGCGTCATACCATGTCCTTCTTTCATCCATGCCCTACAAGTTCCCCACTGACCTTCCATGCTTTACTTAGGGTTTATGGTTGAGAAGTCTGGAAATTACCACAGTTGCCAGCAATTTAGTCCCTGTAAGTCTGCTGTGGCCTCATTACACCTTACATAGTCCATCCTGTTACCTGATACAACATTCCTGTTGGTCTTCCAGGTTGTTGGGCTGGCGATTTGTTTCACTCTTACATTTTTGGGGTTCTGCATCTCTAGAATTTGTTTAGAGACATTTTTATAGGTATTTGGAGGGGCTTGGGTGTGAGCTCAAGCAAGTCTCTGCTTTTATACTGCCATCTTGACTCTGCCCCCTCCCCATTGGCATTTCTTTTTCAGTGATTCCTCAACTGATGATGATCTCCTCAATTGCCAATTCTTTACCACCATGAAAAGGGCTGCTTTAATTATTTTTGTACAAATTGGTATTTTTCTTTTTTCTTTTATCTCTTTGGGGTAATGCTGGATGAAAGTATATGTATCGTTTTTTAGCCTTTTGGGCATATTTCCAAATTATTCTCCAGAATGTTTGGATCACCATTATACCAATAATTCATTAATATGCTTATTTCCTCTCATTTTCTTCTCCCCTTCCCCCTTGCCCCTGCCACCAATATTTGACAGTTCTGATAGTTGTAAGACTTGTCTTCTTTTGCATTTCTCTAATTGGTAATGATTTAGAACATTTTTTATATATATATATATATATATATATATATATATATATATATATATATAGTTTTGATTTCTTTTTCTGAAAGCTGCCTGCACATATCCTTTGACCATTTATCCATTGGAGAATGGCTTGGATTTTTATAAATTTGACTCATTTCCCTAAATATTTGAGAAATGAGGTCTTTATCAGAGAAACTTGATATAGATTTTTTTCATATTACTTCACTCTCTATGGTACCTTTCAGCAAAATGTAGATTCCTTAATTATCCCTGTGATTTAGGTTTATTTTTGCCTTTACTTTTACTGAGATCACCTACCCCTGCCTATTTTTAGTTCACCTGAAGCATAATAGACACTGCTTCATTTCAACTCAATATTTATCTTTCTGTCCCAAGGGTGTCTCTTGTCTACAACATATTGTTAAATTTTTATTAGATTGAATACATTTTACTATCTTTTTCCATTCTATGGGTTAGCTCATCCCTTGAGTATTCATAGTTGTGATCACTAATCATTCATTTTACTTCATTCCATTTTCCTTTTTTTAAACTTCTCTCTTTTTATCCTGCCCCTTCTGAAAAACTTACTTCTTAACCATGCCTTCCCCAATTTGTTTTCCACTTTAAAGACCCTCTTCCCCTTATATCATATCTTTCTATTCCATAAGATAGAGTTCTACACCTAACTGAATGTGAATATATATATATATATATATATATATATATATATATATATATAAAGGAAGGATATATATATATATATATATATATATATATATATATATATATATATATATATATATATATATATATATATATATATATATATATATATATATATATATATCCTTCCCTTCTTGAGCCAAGTAAAGTGAGAGTAAGTTTCACACATTGCCTGACATACTCCCTCCCCCCTTTCTTCTCCAGTATAAAATGTTTTCTTTTCATATGTCCCTTATATGAGAAAATTTGTCCCATTCTACCCCCTTTCTATCCTCTTCTCCCAGTGCATTTTTCTTTCTAATGCCTATACTTTTTTTTTTTCAGAAGATCGCAACATAATAGACTCACACCTATATTCTCAGTCTATGCAGACTCCTAACTACCCTAAAAATGATAAAGCTCCTGGAACCACAACTCCAAGCTCTTTATGGCAAATGGATTTGCCCATCAACACAAGCTATGCCCAGTGCCAGTCCCTGAAGCTGCTGTTTCTTCTGCCATCATAGGTGCCTCCAGGGTCTACTACTGGTGCTCTTGTTATGCTCTGGGCCTGCACCCACCCCAGTGTTACAGATATTTCATATAGACTGTAATGGTAATGGTAATATGAAGATCTTCCCTGCCTCTTAATAGGTAAAATGTAGTCACATGGTGAGAGGTGGTGAGAGGAGCTTGCTGAATGGATAGAGTAGGAAGCTGGGAGTCAGAGCAATTAGACCTGGAGGGAGGAGAGGACACAACCAAGGAGATGGCATAGTATGGCGTGGCTCCCAGCTGTGTTATGGTTTATTGACTTCTTTGTTACTATAATGGATTTAGTTTAGTTGTGTTGGGATTTGACTTTCTGGTTTGGGGATTTTGCATTCTGGGATCTTGATAAATGTTTTGCTACTGTCTTAAATATGGAGAGTCTGATATATTTTTCAATTCATAATTATGCAGGCACATTCACTGTCATTTTTTGTGCTGTGAAAATTGCATTGGGGCTACATAGACCTCCTAGGTTGTTTTATGTTGGAGACATGTCTACCTTTGACCTTCTGTTGGCTCTGCAGCTCAAAAATCTTACTTGAGTTTTTGTTTTAAATTTGTTTGAAGCAGAAAGGTAGAAGAATTCAGTTGTGTTGCTCTCATACTTTGCCATTTGGGTGCTCCTTCTGACTTAAATGTGTGATTCCTAGAATATGGAAGAGATCACAGAGGATATAATTACCAAAAGAAAAAAAAAAGAAAATAAACACGTTGTTTAGTGATAAGAAATAATCATCAGCTCATCTATTTGAAAACTTTCTCATCTTTATTAAATCTAAATGAGAATTAGTGTACAACTTCATAGAAATGTAAGAAGGAAAAAGGCAGCTTATTACAAATGATTTTCTAAAGCATACTACCTCTTCTAGATCACATGATTGACTCAGGGGTTTATGAAATATCATATTTACCCTTTGTTTCTTTGAAAGAGAGAAATAAAAAAAGAAACAAAGAAAAGTCATTGATTTTTAGGAGAGGCAAACTGAACCTTAGAGTCTCTGCTGCAGCAAGAGTCTCTCTTGTTAATATTATACAAGATTATTTGATAGATATTTGTAGAGACATTATTTTGTTTAGCGATCCTTTGATGAACAAGATCAAGTGGGGAAATAAACAAGAGCTCCATACACTTTAAAGATTTTTAACATTGCCATGGAGTCATGTTATATTGTCAAAATCAAAATTTAAGATGATAGGATGCTCCTGATGATCCTCTTTGTGGTTTTATCTCATCAAGATCTAAAGTGCCTCTTCCTAACATCTAAAGACATTCAAAAGGACAGCCCTAGCAATTCACTAAAAATCAATTTATGTTGCCAAAATTATAGCTTGTATATGGTCTTTCTACTGTAAGTCTATCAGTATTAATATCTGTATCAAGATGCATATCTTATACAGGTACTCAAGGGGAGTAACAGCACTGACTCCAGAATTGAAACAAAAGAAGAGCAGACTGGGTTGCATGTGAGAAATTGTGTAATAGTTTAAATACTAATATTTCCTTAATCTCATTTTATTTACACCAATATTAAATATTATAGCATGCTATCAAAGAATAAAAATCCATTATTCTGAACTATAATGGAGAGGTGTATATAGTAGGTATGAGCATCCTCTATTACTATTTATGACTTTCATAAAAATAATTGGATTAAAGACTATCTAGAACATATACCCTTGAATAAAAAATTGAGCTAGTCATTTGCAAAGTGAATGATAACAGATTGACAAGCAAACTTTGGTAATAATGCTTATAGGATGCTTTTGCATTAGATTTTTATTTCATTTTTAAACATGAACCAATATATTTTTTCTCCCTACCACTTCCTTCCAACTGAAAACAATTTCCTTCCCCTTCATTGTCCCCCACAAAACAACAGCAAAACAAAACAAAACAAAAAAAGAATCCAAAAACCAAAACAAAAAGAACAAACAACCTTCTTTTTTTTGCGATAATAGCTATTGTTTATTTTATACTTAAGAACTTTATACATTTTCATTTGTATCAAATAAGATCACATTATATACATTATAAAATATTGTCATAAATTGAGCTAAACTCTATCTACAATTTTACCCTGATTTGCTGTTTAGTAGTTCCTTAATCTTTTTTGTATCACTTTCCTCATCTGTAAAATGAGCTGGAGAATAAAATGGCAACCCTCTACAGTATCCTTGCCAAGAAAGTTCCAAATTGATTCACAAAGAGGTGACACAACTAAAAAACAACGATCTTGTTTAGTAGACCTGTAAAACAACAATAAAAAAATAAAGCTATGAGACTAGTCTAAAATGACCTTTTTCTGATGAAGACATGCTGGTTCTATGCTAGCATGCCTGCCTTTTCTGTATATTCACAAACCATTCGTTTAATAATACTTTCTAGAATCCTTCTCCTTCCCCAACACGAAAGTGAAGTTCAACTCAGATTGGTATATTGTTTGTGTTTTCTTCCCTTTTTTTGATGATCACCATATTTATCTTTCTCTAGTACTGTTGTTTTCTCCCTGTTTCATGATATTTTAGAGATCACTGATAGTAGTTTAGCATATCATCTCCTATTTCTTTCATTACCTGAGGATATGATTCATTTGGTCATGTCTTCATTTCTTCAAGAACATCTAAGTGCTTCTTTTATTCTACTTACTAATTTTGCATGTTAGCCATTGTAGAAATGTTGTCCACTGCTTTCTTGTATTTCTGTTTGCCTGTCTGATTCCCCATGCTGTTGTGATTATAAATGGAGGTTCACGATGGAGTGGTGAGAAAAGGATATTATACAAGTGTCTAGCAGCAAGTGTACCTTTAGTAGCCTCAATGAAATCTTCATATACTTTAAAATTTTCTCCTCCTCCTCCTCTCCTTCATCTTTCTCTTCCCTTACTTCCATTTCTTCCCTTTCAGCTTCTCCTTCCCCTTCCTATTCTCCTCCTGCTTTGGCTCCTCCACCTTGCCTCCTTATTTTCCTGTACCTTCTCCTCTTCCTCTTCTTTCTTCTGTTCCTCCTCTTCCTGCTCCTCTTTCTTCTCTTTGTTATCCTGCTGCTTGTCTTGCTGTTCCTGTTCTTCGTTCTTCCCATCCTTCTCCATTTTCTAATTCTGTCCTTTGCAGGGACAGATGGAGTGTGTCAGAGCCATATTCTCAGAGAAAGGCTAAGTAGTTCTTCCTAAGGTTAGTTCAAAGCAGCTTCTGTCTTTAGTAATCTGGACAGTTTCCTGGTTGTTTCTTGCTACCTTCTCAGGCATCTCCTGCTTCTTGCATCTGGATGTCAAATTTTCTATTCAATTCTGTTTTTTCCTCAAGAATGCTTGAAAGTCCTCTATTCCACTGAATGACCATATTTTCCCCTGAAACAAAATACTCAGTTTTGCTGGGTAGGTGACCCTTGGGCTCATTCCCAGCTCTTTTGCCCTCTGGAATATTGTATTCTATGCCCTTTGATCCCTCAGTGTAGAAGTTGCCAGGTCCTGGGCTATTCTGATTGTGTTTCCACAATATTGGAATTGTTTCTTCCGGGCTACTTGTAGTATTTTCTCCTTGATCTGGGGATTCTGGAACCTGGCTATAATATTCCTGGGAGTTTTCTTTTTGGGATCTTTTTCAGTAGGTGATCAGTGGATTCTTTCAACCTCTATTTTGCCCTCTGGATCTAAAACATCAGGGCAGTTTTCCTTGAGAATTTCTTGAAGGGTGATTTCTAGGTTCTTTCTTTGATCATGGCTTTCAGGTAGTCCAATAATTTTTAAATTGTCTCTCCTGGATCTATTTTGCAGGTCAGTGGTTTTTCCCATGAGATATTTCACATTGCCTTCTAATCTTTCATTTGTTTGGATCTGCTTAACAGCATCTTGATTTCTCATAAAGTCATTAGCTTCCATTTGCTCCAGTCTCACTCTGAAGGAATGAATCTCCTCAGTGAGCTTTTGAAATTCTTTTTCCATCTGGCAAATTCGACTTTTTAAGGCATTCTTCTCCTCATTGCCTTTTTAGGCCTCCTTTGCCATTTGAGTTAGTCTATTTTTTAAGGTGTTGTTTTCCTCAGTCAGGCTGTTCACCCTCATTTCATAATTTTCCTGCACCCTTCTCATTTCTCTTTCCAATTTTTCCTCCACTTCTCTTATTTGATTTTTAAAGTCCTTCTTAAGGTCCTCTATGGCCTGCAACCTGCTCATGTTTTCCCCTGGGGCTTTTGTAGCAGGACTTCTTACCTCACATTCCTCTTCCTGCTCCATGCTTTGACCCTTCTTGCCCCCAAAGTAGGAGTCTAGTGTTGCATTTTTCTTTTTAATTTGTTTCCTTTGCCTTGGCATGTTGCCACTTAATTAGTTGACTTTTGGGCTTGTTGCCACAGTATGGCTTTGCTGACAGATAGGGGAATTTTCATCCCGAATGTGTGGGAGGGAAACTTCAATTTCTGGCAAGCTCTAAGCCCATCCACGACTTCCACCCCAGATCACAATCCAGATCCAGGGAGGTTAAAGCAAGAGCGATTACCGCCCCCCGCCGAGGCTGATCGCTGGATCTCCCTATAGTTCGCAGGCCAGGAGTTGGAGCTGCCTCTGAAAACTACAAAACAGCATGTCTGCTCAGTAGCTTCTAGCCCCCAGGGGAGGAAGCTGACGCATTCCCCTAATACTGGTCCCAAAGTCCATAGGGCACTAACCTCTCACTTTGTCCTCGGCATGTCTATGTTGAAAATTCTGGAATTGCCATAGCTGCTGGTGTTCTGGGGTTCCTCCAGCTGGCTGCTGCCCCTGCCGCTCTGGGGCTAAAACCACGACTAAGGCGGACTGGGCCTGTGCTTGGCTCCCAGCGCTCTGCACACTGCCGGCTACCAGACTGTTGTGCTGGTCCTTCCTGCAGGGCTGCTGGGCTGTCCTCAGCAGGAGGTTAGCTTCTCTGTGTCATTCCGTGGGTGCTGGGGCTCCAGCAGTTGTTCAGAGTGCCCTTTTACATAGTTTGAAGGAAAGCTGGGGGCAGAGTGGCTTGGATGAGCTGTTTCTACTGCGCCATCTTGGCTCCTCCGCTACAAACAACCTTCTTAAGAAATAAGCATAGTCAAGATAAACAAATTCCCATATTGGCTATACACAATAACCTGTTTCTTTCTTAAATTAGTTCATCATATTTCTGTCAGAAAGTATAATAGTGATGAAATTTAAAGATCCCTCTATATTGGATTGGTTTTCTGGTTGAGTGTTGAAACCAAGAACTTGTGAATCCCACTTCTGGGATGCACTTGTTGACATGAAGAGTGAGGGCTGAACTAGGAGGTGCTGATGAGGTAGATTTAGTGATAGGCCCAGGCAGAGGAGGCCAGAAGAACTACTGGGGAGCAGTACTGTAGAGGCACAGAGAGAGTGAAGAATTGCCAGGGGCCAGTGTTGCTGAGAGAGACTGCTGAGGGCCAATTGGGGCTTCCCAGGACTTTTGAAAGCTGCCACCTGGAGCTGCCAAGAACTGAGGAGGCATGACTGTGGTGCTGGTCTTGTTTTATGTTGAAAGAAATCATGGAAGAGGGTTGTTGATGTTTTCAGTGGTCCTGAGACTGTTTTGCAGGCAGAGAGTGAATAGATGAGGACACTGGCAACTTATCTTATGACTTTGTTAAGCTTTGTCTCTCCTGGAACAGAGATTGCTGAGAATTAGCCTTAGGTCAAGACAAAGAAAAAAACCTTTCCTTGGGTATTGAATGCTGTGATGATATCTTAACCTTGTTGTGGCTTAGGGGTAGATGGCCTTTGTGCTCTCCACTGCCCCTTTAGAGAAGGTGCTTAGAGTTAACTTATGATAGTTGTAATTCAGTTGTGGTCTAGGGGTGAGAAACTTTTGACTTTTTGTGCTCTGTGATGGACCAAATGAATGAACTTTGTTTGTGATTGGAAACTAATGTCCATTTGAAAAGAGACACTTTGTGACTGGAGTAAATGAATATATTAGCCAGGGGTGGGGTATTTTGACTCTGTACTTTGTGATTGAATTGAGAACTTGCTAAATGACTGAGTTACACTGTATTTTGATTTTCTCTGTTCTGTGAACATTTTGCCTTAATTTGACACTGAATAAATGGAGAGTTACTATGCTGGTATTCTGAACCTTGGAAGTTGCCTTTGCTTGGGATTACAGAAAGTTTACCCATAAAATGTTACAAATGCTAAAACAAGGCCTCCAGAACATTGGAGAGATTTTGTATGGAAGATTTTTGGAAGATAATGGACAAGAATTACACCAGATAAGAAAACAAGGATGGGTTCCAAACTCTACTGTTAGGAGTAATTACAATAATGATTTCATATGTCTGTTGATATACTGAAGTAGTAGCATAATTTGTACTTATTATTGCTCCCTTCTGTGCCACATGCCCTAGAAAATGTATTGAAAGTGTAATCATGTCCTTTATTATTCAAGGCTCAAGGGAGAAGTGATATTTGGTTCTTTTTATTTAATTGTTTCTTAAAGAGAGTGTTCAGTTATGGGATTGATAAGGGAAAATTCTCAAATTAATGTGATATAAAAACTAGTGTTAATAAAATCTGTTTTAAAAAATATATATCTTCCTGTATCAAAGGGAGAGAGAGAGAGATGGAATTAAAAATTGAGGGAGGGAGAGGTAAAAAGATTTGGCGGGGGACGAAGATCTACTCAACACTCTCAGATGCCTTTAAAGCAGCATTTTTACTTAATATGTTTTGAATATTTCTGGGCATAATTTTGCTCTTGGAATCGCTTTTCTCCACTTCCATCTGTAAAACAGATTATAATCTCTCTGAGATTAGACACAATGATCAATTTAATTTGTATAGCAATACTACCATCCAACAACTTAATACATATTGTATATGCACAAATGATATTAATTCATGTTGATTATGACATGAAAAGGAAAAAAAAAACACTACTTTTGGCAGAATGGATTTTGCAGACGCAGTAATAGATGCATGTCAAGGAGGTTGTTTCCTCCCTGATCACTGGTATCTCTGGATTATGGCCATAGAAGTGCTCCTCATCCTCCCCACCTGGTAAGAATAAACCCTCAGCCTTAAGTGAACTTTATTAATCTCTTAAATACAAAACAGTAACAGTTTGAGACCTATAATTGTAGGAAGATTGTGGAATATTAATATCTAGACTATAGATCTAGATTCTAGAGAAACTTAAGTATCCCAGAAAAACCCCAGTAAAGCTCTAATTATGCATCCAAAGGGATAAGGATGAAGAAAATTAAAGTGATATAACTATAAAAGCTTCGATCTACTCCAGAGCTGCATTTAAAAATGGCTTGAATTCTGCAGAAGCTCTGAGTAGAGACAAGTTAGAGAAAATTAAAAAAAAAAAAAGAAAGTATGTGAGGGATTCAGGTCTCAGAACAGTTCATGGAGCAAATTGAGCACCTGAGGCCCAATCTTTGCAGGAAACAGGGTTCCACAATTACCTAGGTACCCTAGACTGAGACCAGATTCTAGATGTCTTATCTCCAACCCAGCGCCCAGGAAACCTGCCCCCAAACCACAACAAGAGACAAAACCAGTGAAGCACCTGGGAAAAACAATGCCCAGGTGGCCCACTCCCAAGCCACAGCAGGCTCAGAATTAGGAGAAAAAGCCAGGGCATCAATTAAGAAGTAAAACTTCTGGGGTGTTGTGGAAGTCCCACTACCAGCTCAATAAAAATAAAAGGAAAAAAAAAACAGATAAATGGATATATAGATACATAGAAGCCATTTCATTATAGCCTTTCAGGGTCAAAACAAGAAGCATCGGATCCAATTCTGGGCTAAGACCTGTGAAAGAAGGAGACATGAAGTAGCCAAGGCCGAAACCACCAGGTTTCATACCACCAGAGGATTGAGCCAAAACCCAGGAATTCCTGCAAAAGGCAGGCTTCATCTTGACTACCATATCTACAATCAAACAGGTCAGACCAACACCAACCAAAAGTATGAAAGAAGGCAGATGCTGATGCAGAAACAAAATCTTAATACAGAAACTAAGGCTGGAGAAAAAAAAAAGAGAATAAAATACTCAAGGTAATGAAAACATAACTTGGATTAAGAGATAAGCCAAGGGGGGTGGCTAGGTGGTGCTGTGAATAGAGCACTGGCCCTGGAGTCAGAAGAACCTGAGTTTGGATTGGGCCTCAGTCACTTATCACATACAAACAAAAAACCTATCTGTGTGACCTTGGTCAAGTTACTTAAACCCAATTGCCCTCCAAAAACCAAAACAAAACAAAACAAAACAAAACCAAAAAAAAAACCCAAAACAAACAAACAAACAAAAAAACAAAACAAAGAGATAAACCAAGAAGAAAAGAACAAATTCAAGCAAACCCTCAGTGTAAAAAAGCCCTGGCCACAAGGGCTATAAGAGTACCTGGAAAAAACTGAAGCAAGAACTGGAAAATATAATGTTAAAAGAAATGAAAGCAGGGGAAAAGGAATGAAAAGGAGAATGAATAGCTTAAAACAGATGGTAGCAAACTTTACCCAAGAATTATACTCCCTGAAAATTAGAATGTCTTGAAAATAAGGCAATGGCTCTATGAAACAAAAAAAAAGTACTAAAAACAAAATTTTAAAATTGGAAAAATTAGGAAAATGCAAAGAATCTACTACAAAAATCTACTGAACTGGTCAAAAAGAGGCACTTTAAGTGTTATTGGACTATCTGAAACTCAAGAACAAATGAAATAAAAATCCTGGGTGACATATTTGATGATATTGCTTAAAAAGAAAAAAAAATAAAGTCAGATACAAAGGCATCAGGGTCTGGAGCATGCTTACAAGACTTAGCAACTACCAATAAAAAGAAGGGGGAGTCTTGGAATATGATGTTCCCCAAGTAAAAGATAAAATCTAATAACCATTGGAGCATGCATACAAAACTATGATGGGTGGGTCTGGGTATGAATGTATCTTTAATGAAAGGACTTTTAAACATTCTTGATGGAAATATCAGATTTGAATAGAAACTATGAATTGTAAGTGAGGTAGTCAAGAGAAAACATATAAAGGTAAAGATAACTGATCAACTGAGAAACTATCTGGTGAAATGATCTATATAACATAATGTTTTTGTTTTCACTTAAACTGTCCATTCCTGCTAACTGTCAGACTATATTTTTCCTCCCTTTTGTTTGTAAACTTTTTGAGAAATCTATCTATATTAGGTTCCTTCACTTTTCCTCTTACTTTATTCTTAATTCTTTGTAGTCTGGATTCCAGCCTTATTATTCAACCAGAACTATACTTGCCAAAGCTATTAATGATCTCCTAATTACCAAAGTTAATGGTATTTTCTCAAATTTCATCCTTTTTGACCTTTCTGCAAACTTTAACACTGTAAATCAATTCGTACTTTTCCTGTCTTCCTACACCTTACTTCCTCTACCTACTCTGAAATCCAATGTAACTGGTCTCTATAATTTTCTTTGAAAATGACATTCCATCTCCCTGTTCCCAGTGATTTCATTGGCTTACATCCACCTTTGGAAACTGCCTCCCTCCTCTTCTCTATCTTCTCTATTCCCTGGATTCCTTTGAATCTCAGCTAAGGTCCTACTTTCTGTAAGAAGTCATCGCTAATCTTCTTTAATATTAATATTTTCCTTCTGAGACTGCCTCCAATTTATCCTACATATCTTGTTTCTATATAGTTGTGTTTTTTTATCTTTTCTCCAATAGTAAAACATTATTTCCTTGAAAGCAGGTGACACATTTTTCCTTGCTCTTATCCCCAGAACTTAGCACTGTGGCTCACATTTAGCTCATGATTAATAAATGCTGATGGACTGACATTCTAATAGAAGTATAAGAAAACAAGTGTCCTTTCAAAACGTCTTTAAGGATTATAGAGAAATGAAAATAAAACATAAAGAGGTCCTGTGGGAATTTATTGTGTGTTTTATGACTTTAGAATACCAGAATGATAGGGAAGTGGAAATATAAGGAAAGGAGTGGGAAAAGTAAAGATCTTAGTATCTCAATTCAGTGGGGGTGCAAGATGAAGAATATACAACACAAAACAAGGAGAAGGGAGATAGCATCCAATGAATTTAAAATCTTTCATCTCAACCATAAAACTAAGGTTAAACATTTACATGCTTCCCAAATACATTAGACATATTAGTGAAATAGGGAGGAAAAAGGAGATGGAAGGGTGAAGGGTTGTTCTCTGCTAAGTCTGACTCAGGTCATTTTCCTTGTATTTTGTGTTTGATGTTTTAATGAAAGAAAACAGTACTAAGTCATTTAACTTAAAAATTCAATTTTATCAGTCATAGTTAGAGTATCTATAATAAAGACAAAACACATTGAATCAGCTGAGCAAATCTCTCCTGCTATTTTCTGAGATAGTTTGTTTTCTACCACACAGACATCACAATGTACTCTCACAGTTGTTTTGGCATAACTTGTTTATCTTTTCCATAACAGATGAGCATTCCTTATATTTCTAATTTTTGGCCACCACAGAAAAGCTATTATACTATTATAAATATTTTTGTGTGTATATATATATATATATATATATATATATACTTTTCCTTTTTTTGTTGTCTTTGTGATATAGACCTGGTTGTGGTGCTGCTGGATCAAAGAATTTGCACCATTTTATAGGTCTTTGGGCCCAATTCCAAATTGTTCTCCAGAATGGTTGGATCAGTTCACTACTCCACCAACCCCCACATATAGTCATATAGAGACCTGTTAAAGACCTTAGTTGAAAAAGTCCAAGGCCAGAGCCAAGATGTCGGAGTAGAATCAGAAAGACCAAGGCACTCTCCCACCAGATCACTTCCAAACCATGTAAAAGGGGACTGTGAACAACTCCTGGAGCCCCAGCACCCACAGAATGACACAGAGAAGCTAACCTCCTGCTGAGGACAGCCCAGCAGCCCTGCAGGAAGGGCCAGTGCAGCACTCTGGGAGCCAAAAGCCCAGTACACTGGGAGCCAAGCCCAGGTCCCCATGAGCTGAGGTTTTAGCCCCAGGGTGGCCAGGACAGCAGCCAGCTGGAGGGACCCCAGAACACAGCAGCTGTGGGGATTCCAGAATTATCAACCAGACATGCCAAGGACAAAGTGAGAGGTTAGTGCCCTATGGACTTTGGGACCAGTATTTGAGGAATGCATTGGCTTCCTCCCCTAGGGACCAGAAGCCACTGAGGAGACATGCCATTTTTCAATTTCAGTGGCAGCTCCAGCTCCTGACCTGTGAACTGTAGTGAGATCCAGCAGTCTTAGGGGGTAATCGCTCTTGCTTTAACCTCCCTGGATCTGGATTGTGGTCTGGGGTGGAGGTCGTGGGTTGGGTATCCAGCTTACCAGATCTGGAAGTTGTGAAGACGCCAAATTTGGGACGGAAGCTCCCCTGTCTGGTGGCAGAGTCCTACTGTGCCTACAAGCCCAAAAGTCAAGTAATTAAGTGGCAACATGCCTAGGCAAAGGAAACAAAATAAACAGAAAAATGCAACATTAGACTCCTATTTTGGGGGCAAAGAGGATCTAAGCATGGACCAGTCAGAGGACTGTGAGGTCAGAAATCCTGCTCCAAAAGCCCCAAAGGAAAATATGAGTGGCTTACAGTCCATAGAGGACCTTAAGAAGGACTTTAAAAATCAAATAAGAGAAGTGGAGCAAAATTGGGAATAGAAATGTGAGGGATGCAGGAAAAGTATGAAATGAGGGTCAACAGCCTGACTGAGGAAAATAACACCTTAAAAATAGGCAAAAGAGTCCCAAAAGGGCAATGAGGAGAAGAATGCCTTGAAAAGCCAAATTTGCCAGATGGAAAAAGAATCTCAAAAGTTCACTGAGGAGATTCATTCCTTCAGAGTTAGACTGGAGCAAATGGAAGCTAGTGACTTTATGAGAAATCAAGATGCTGTTAAACAGATCCAAACAAATGAAAGAATAGAAGTCAATGTCAAATATCTCATGGGAAAAACCACTGACCTGGAAAATAGATCCAGGAGAGACAATTTAAAAATTATTGGACTACCCAAAAGTCATGATCAAAGAAAGAACCTAGAAATCACCCTTCAAGGAATTCTCAAGGAAAATTGCCCTGATGTTTTAGATCCAGAGGGCAAAATAGAGGTTGAAAGAATCCACCGATCACCTCCTGAAAAAGATCCCAAAAAGAAAACTCCCAGGAATATTATAGCCAGGTTCCAGAATCCCCAGATCAAGGAGAAAATACTACAAGCAGCCAGGAAGAAACAATTTCAATATTGTGGGAACACAATCAGAATAGCACAGGACCTAGCAACTTCTACACTGAGGGATCGAAGGGCATAGAATATGACATTCCAGAGGGCAAAAGAGCTGAGACTGAACCCAAGGGTCACCTACTCAGCAAAACTGAGTATTTTGTTTCAGGGGAAAATATGGTCATTCAGTGGAATAGAGGACTTTCAAGCATTCTTGAGGGAAAATCCAGAGTTGAATAGAAAATTTGACATCCAGACTCAAGAAGCAAGAGATGTCTGAGAAGGTATTCAGGGAAAAGAAATCAAAAGGAACTCATCAAAGTTGACCTATTTACATTCCTACATGGAAAAACAATAATTGTGACAGATGAAACCTTTCTCAGTATGAAAATAATGGGAAAAGGGTATATGGTCATAGGAATATATTTGTGAATGTGTGTATATATGTTTACAGTTCTACATGGAGAGAGGGCATAGGTTGAATTTGTTGGGAAGGGATGACACTTAAGGGGTGAAATTATGAGGTGAGAGAGGAAAGTGGCAAGAGGAGATGGGGAGAGACAGGGTACGGTAAACTATCTCATGTAGAAGAAGCAAGGGGAAGTAGTTGCAGGAGGGTGGGGAAGATCAGGAAGGCAAATAGGCAAAACCACATTCTCATTGAATTTGGTTCAGTGAGAGAATGACATCCATACTAAATGGGATATCTTAACCTGCAGCAGAATAGGGAGAAGGGGGATGAGAGGAGGGATGATGGATGGGAGGGCATTCTTGGGGGGAGGGGAGGTTGGAAGTACCCACTATAGAAGAGGGAAAGGATCAAAGTAGGGAATGGACCAGGTGGGGGGAGGGATGGGTGGGAGGGAATTATAAGCAGCCTTTTACAATTTATCTACTATGGTAATGTTTTGCATAGCTAGACATGTACAACACATACTGAATTATTCATTTTCCCAGAGGGAATGGGTGACAAGGGAGGAAGGGAATGGATCTGAAAATCAAGGTCTTAAAGTTAAATGTTTCAAATATATATAAATACTATTATTAATACTATTTTGCATGCAGTTGGGAGATAAGATGTGCAGGCATTGGGGCACAGAGATTCACCTTGCTCTAATGGAAAAGTGGAAGGGGGTATGGTAGAAGATATGAGAGCGACCAGATTGGAGAAGGGGATATCTTGTGAGTCTGCTATTCTGTGATGGTGGGTAGGGGAAAATGGGGAAAAATTGTAACTCAAAATCTGGCGGAAATGAATGATGTAAACCAGAAGTTAATAAAGCATTTGTTTAAAAAAATTATAAAAAAAAGAATACGTCCAAGGTCTCCTGCTTCATCCAAGGTGTATTAGCAAGCACCCTAGCACACCCAGGATGACATCCTAGCACAGGTTATTTGATCTGCTTTTAAAGGAATGACTGCTCTAAAGGGGTTAGTGATCTTACTTTAATAAAGAAGCGAATATCCAAAAAAGACAGATAAGTTGAAAATACAAGCAGAGAAATTAGCGCAAAGCGTAATAGAGAGGAGTTAAACTATATGAGTAAAGCGATATTCCTATATACTTTATGTATGTCAGTGGATTGAGGGAGCATAAACAACATTTGAGGAGTCGGGGGTTCTGATCATACAGCTACTCCGTCTTGATCAGAAAATCAAAAGATCTTTTTATGAGTGAAACCCCAAAGCAAAATGCTAACCTCCCAGAATATATAACAAATTTTCAGCCCATGATTGGCTCGGGGTCACTAGGCACAAAAACATGTAACAGCACAGCTGTGAATTATCAAGATTCAAAGGCGATCAATCCTTCAGATGTTTACAATTTAGCCTGAACCTGGGAAACTGAACTAAAAAAAAAAAAAAGTAAGCACTTTGCTTGTGCTTACATAGGGCCATCTCCACTTGTCCTGATCTATATCTTGTCAATGACCCCAGAGGACTCTGGAGGAGAAAGTGAGGCTGCTGAATCTGCAAATTCCTCTCCCACTTAAATCCTATCTATCCACTTGCATGTTATGTAGCATTATCTCCTGGATCTCATGTTCCTCTTCAAGAATGAAGGACAGGAAACAACAACAAAAATTTATCAGTGTACTTATTTTCCCTTCATTCTGTCAGTATTTGTCATTACTTATAAGTATGATATGGTATCTAAGAATTATTTTAATTTGCCATTCTCCAATCAATAGTAATTTAGAGCATTTTTATTTGATTTTAGATTACTTTGATTTCATTTCTTCTTAAAGTTTCCTGCTTGTAACCTTTAATCATTTATTAATTGGGGAATGGCTCTTATTTTTGTAAATTTGACTCAAGTCCATAATATATATTTGAGGAAAATGACGCCTTTGTCAGAGAAATTTGCTATAAAGAATTTTTATATTATTTCATTGTTTATTGTATCTTTTAGTAAAATGCAGTTCCCTGATTATCAGCTCAAGTGGAGAATTTTCAGTAAGTTTGTTTACTCTTTAGATGAATCTTATCTCTGTGTATACCCATTTAAGTTCACATTGCCAGAAATATAAAATTTTGAGATGCCAAATTTTTAGGAACACACATTTTTTTTTTTTTGCCTTTTTGGAGGGCAATTGGAGTTAAGTAACTTGCCCAAGGTCACATGGCTGGATTTTTGTTTATGTGTGCGTTAAGTGTCTGAGGCCGGATCCGAACTCAGGTCCTTCCTACTCCAGGGCCGATGCTCTACTCACTGCGCCACCTAGCCACCCCAGGAACACACATTTTTTCATGTATACAAGCAAGATATTTTTTTGGGGGGAAACAAGTGACTAACTCCAAATGAGAGATCATAATGATAAGCAACGTAATAAAGGAGAAAAGATTCATCCAGTGTTCAGGATTGACTTTTCATCTTCTAATTAATTTTTTATTCTTGTATTTTTTGGGGGGGTTGTTAGTGGATTTAAAATAAAAAAAAAAGTAATTTGAAGATGAGATTCATCATCATAGCTATTTCTAGCAGTTCTATTGAAAAAATGTTGTAAATGGCATTGAATGCATCCATCATATCACAGAGCTCATTTTACAACCAAATTGACATTTCTAGTTGTTGACAGCTTGAATAGTTTGTCTTCCAGATTCAGTTTCTTAGAGTGAAGTTTAACAAAGTTAATCCTATGAACTATGCGCAGAATTGCACTTCCTGGTTCTAGCAGAGCAAGTAGTAGTGTAGACTATTTTTTTCCACTTATGTGGTGACCCAAAGATGAACAAAATAGACTTTTAAAAATAATATGAAAAATTCTGTGTTGTCCATTTGTGCTCTCTTATTGTCATGGGACAATAGCATGGTGGGTGAGGGAAGGAAAGGTTGCTCCTTGAGTTACAAGAAGACAGTTTTCAGTTGTGTTCCATTCTTTCCAATATCCAGTTAACATCATGTAACTTAGAAAATTTTCAGTGAGGAGTGAGGAAAAGCTGATCTTTCTCCATTATAGTATCATACTGATGCTATATTCATGGATATGTGAAAAATGTGGGTTTTATATGCCTTTTCTGCTTTTGTTTTCTTTTTTATTGATCTTAGGTGAACCAGTGTCTATTCCTAGAAGGACATGTCAAAGTTTAGAAAACTCAGGATTTCACGAAGCCCTGGATCCTTTCCGAGCACAGGGGAATGGTGTTAATTATTCCAGAGCTTTTGAAAAAAGTGAAAACTAGCCAGAAGATCGGCCCAGATCAGGAGATTTAACCATCAAGACATGGACTGAAAGTGTTTGGACAGGGCATAGCTAAGGCGAAATACAGAAGACCTAAACAGAAGACATGCAAATGCCTTTGTGTGCTAATAAGGTTTTAGTAGCTACCTCCAAGCAGATTGGAAAAATAGCTGAAAGTTGTTACTGAATTTTGTTTTAAACTGTTCTATATCAATGTTCATTAGGAATATTGTATATTTAGAATGGTTTCATATGAATATACTACTTGTCTTTTACTTTATTCACATTGCATATTGGCCCATGATATTTTCTAATAATTTTGAGCCTTTTGAGTTTTTCTAATTCTGTTTGTTTCATTTTATATCTTAGGGTGTCATGTGCTTGTATAAGGGCACCTGGGTGGCACCGTGGATAGAATACAGGACTTTGAAGTTAGGAAGACTCATCTCTGTTAGTTCAAATCCAACTTCAGATGTATAGAAATTGTGTGACCCTGGACAAGTTATATAAACCTGTTTGTACCAATTCTTCATCTATAAAGTAAACTGGAGAAACAAAGACCAAACCACTCTAGTATCTTTGCCAAGAAAACCCCAAGTGGTTTTACAGAGAGGGAGATATGACTGAATATCAACAAACAATTCCTGAAGGTTCATTGAATTGTTGAATTTTCTTAGTTTAATTCTATATTTTAGGAAATCCTCATGTATAATACCTTCATTTCACCCCCCTCCCAGATTCCACTTATACTTATTTCAGAGTTACTTTTTTTTCCTCTGTTTTCTCTTTATGCTTGAAGTGGTAATTGGAATTTGAAGATTTTCTCTGTCCCTTAATAAGCCTAAGGGAATTTGAATAACTTCCCTGCTTTGATAATATATTCTGCCCCTTAATAAACAGAATGTAATCACTTGTAGCCTGAGGTGGAAGGAGTTTGCTGAAAGGTGGAGAAGAGCCCACAGGAAGCTGGGAGTCAGAGCAAGCTATGCTATTGGGAGGAGAAGACACTTCTGAGGGAGACAGATAGATTTGTGGGTGCATATTGGTTTTGTGTTGGTTTGTGGGAAGGCTAAAGGACATTGTGGCTCGATGGGCTTTTGTGGCTTATTAACTTCTTTGTTATTATGATGGAATTGGTTTACTGGTTTGGGGATTCAGTTTTCTGGTATAGAAATAAATGTTTTCCTTTTGTCTTCTATATGGAGAGTCTGTGATCCAACATTATGCAGGTATAGTTATCCTGACAGTTGTGGTCTGAATATTGCATTGATGTTACAGTGTTCTCTGAATCCTTAGAAGTTATTCATTGTATTAGGAGTTTTCTTGTGTTTCCTCATCTTTAGTTTCAGTTCCTGGAATGAAATTTTTTACCTGAGAAAGAGTCTCTCACCTCCCAAACTCATGAAATTTCAAGACTATCCCTGTAGTCTATCCTGGTACAAAAACTGTTGCCATTGTCATACTGTAGTTCTTGATGGGATTTCTAGTTCCTGGGCCTTCTTACCTTCTTCTGAAGCCCTGGTTTGAGATGGGGAGCTAGGTAAAAGCAATGGTTCTGGAAGCATAGGACCTCAGTCAAAATTCCACCTTTAATAATTACTGCCTCTGTTTTTGAGAAGTCACTTTAACTTCCCAGAACCTTCCTTATATAAAAATGAGGTATTGTATTAAATTTCCTATCATATCTTATTTATTTATTTATTTATTTGTTTATCCATTTGTTTGTTTGCTTGCTTTTTGGAGGGCAATTGGGGTTAAGTGACTTGCCCAAGTTCATATCAAATCTTTTTTAGCTCTAAATTTATGATTCTACCAACTATGAGCAGGGATCATGTCCTTTGCCTCTATGTCTAATGTCCCAATGTACACTCTAGACTATGTTTTGAGTGGTACAGTCCCTGTGAGCTGAGCCTTTGTAAAGCCAATTACAAGCAGCTCTCCTGAGGATTGCTTTTGCGAATAATTTTAAGAGTCTAATTTCATAGTATAATGAACTCTCTTTTTATTCAGCAATAAACTAAAGCATAACATATGCAAGAAACTAAGGTATAACATTCACAACAACATGACATAACAATTTTTATTAAGGTGGCCACATAGTCTTAAACAAAACATATCATTCAGTATATCTTTAAGCAAGAAATACAAACAGCATCCAACCCTAGGTCATAGTAAGTTACAATGTTCTTAGTCAATACAGAATATCCAAGTAAAGTCCTGTTTCATTTTCACTAGAGGCTGACTTCCAATCATCCTTAAGGTGCAGCAGAGAGTAGAAACACTATCCACCCCTTGGTCACAATAAGTTACAAATCTCATAAGTCAATCAAATTATGTAAGGTAAAGTATTCTTTCATCTTGTCTGTAGGCTGGCTTCCAAATCCCATGGCTTTTGCTCCACAGGCTGACCATTCCCAAGTCCTGCTTTGGATTCACATGTAGACAGCTCTCTACTCCTGTTCCATAGCTTGCTCACAGGGCCTGCTCCACTCCACACTCTTCACAGTTTCTGCTTCAAAACTTAAAAAGGCTACAATATTTACACACATTATCAGCACTACCATTCCAGCTTCTGTCTGAAAAATCAACATAGAATGATGGACAGAGCTCCGGCCTCACAAACTTTCTCTCAGTTCTGTCCACTCCCAGCTCTGCTGATGCTTTTCTCTTACCCTTCCTGTTCTGCCCTTTTTGTGAGCTTATCCCACCATGACTTCCATGTGATTACATTTGGCTTATTGAGAGGAAGGTGAGATCTCCAAACTCCCGTAGGCCTATTAAGTGCAATATAGTGTATATTGTTTCCAATCAAATATCCTGGTTCAATTAAAGGTAAGGTTTTGTTTAGCTAAAACTCAATCTGAAAAACAGCAAAATCTCTTCTTTTGTTTGCCATTACACTCTATCTCCTTGCATAATCACCTCACCTATTGAAGCCTTGAGTAGTCTTACTAGGTCATTGTAGAACACCCTGGCTTCAGGATCTCTGTGCTAAACTCAATCTATCAGTATTACCATTCATGATCATTTAAACATGGGTGTGTGGCATTTGGCATTATCACCTACAGTAGTCCCACCTGCCTCAGACCTGTGTTTGCACAGGTTTCAGGCAACATAGCATTACCCTAAACCAGAAAATGCATAGGCATCCAGCTATCTTCTTGTGAAATCCTGGATTCACAATTCATGAGTGTTTCTTTTTCTCAGTTCTGTTTAATAATTTCATCTAGTGCTATTTTCCATTCTTATTTTCTCAGGAGATCCTAGACTTTGTTTTCTGTGGAATATTCCCTGATTTCCCCCAGCTTATCATGACTCTTCTCTTCTCTGAATTCTGACAGTATTTCTTAGCTATATCAATCATTAAGCACTTGGTACTTGAATTTATATTAGTGGGTTTTTCTTCCTGTAAATGCCTACTCTTCTCAGGTTGATTATAAGTGATTTTCAGGTAAGAACAAAATCTTACACTATTTTTTATCTCAAATAGAACCATGCCCATAAGGGAAGGAGAGGGAAAGGTGATATTTGGCATCCTTTTTAAAATGTATATTATTTTAAATTTACTGAATAAAACAGGCTTTTCCATAATATAGTATATAATAAAAAAGATAATTGCACATGAAACTACAAATCTAAGATGTACCACTTGCTATTCCTTTTAAATATATAATAAAGTTCTTTATGCAAATTTCCCCCCTTTTTTCCCTTTTTTTCCCCTCTTTTTTGGAGGGCAATTCAGATTAAATGACTTGCCCAAGGTCACATGGCTAGTTTTTGTGTTAAGAATCTGAGGCCAGGGGCGGCTAGGTGGCGAAGTGAATAGAGCGCTGGCCCTGGAGTCAGAAGGACCTGAGTTCGGAGCCAGCCTCCGACACTTAATCCACACAGACAAAAACCTAGCCGTGTAACCTTGGGCAAGTTACTTAACCCCAATTGCCCTAAAGGGGCGGCTAGGTGGCGCAGTGAGTAAGAGCGTCGGCCTCGGAGTTAGGATGACCCGAGATCAGATCCGGCCTCAGAAAATGAGCACCCACGCATAAATAATGACTAGCCGTGTAACCTTGAGCAAGTTACTTAACCCCAATTGCTTTAAAAAAAAAAAGAATCTGAGGCCAAATTTGAACTCAGATACTCCTGACTCCAGGGACAGTGCTCTATTCACTGTGCCACCTAGATGCCCCTTCCCTTTTTTTTTCTATCTTTGTCTTTCCCAGTGTAGAGATGAACAATCTCTGAATGAGGGTTTTCCCCTTCTTTTCACTGTATTTACTGGGTTTTGTATCTACAATTTTTCCTTAGTTCAGTCTAATTGCCTTTCTATATCAGCTTCTTATATCTTATTATAGAGGAGCATTTAATACAATAAAATATACTCAAATATGTCATCCAACCTTTGCTTTTTTACATTTGGGGATTTCTTCCTGAATAACTCATTGTATTTTCATGCCAATGTAATTATTAGGAAGTTTATTTTATAGTATCACAAAATATGTCTACCTTTAGCATTCATATATTATGTTACTAACCCTATTTTAACCTTAATCCTGATTCTATTATGTCCCTTTTAAGGTTGTGTTCTGTACTGTAGGATATGGGACTTACAATTGGAAGTCAAGGAAAAAAATATATATATACATATATATATATATGTATGTATATATATATATATATATATATATTTCTAAAAGATACAGAGAGAGAGAGAGAGAGAAATTAGAGAAAACATGTGCTATAGAATGGCTAACCATGGAATTTAATTCTGAAGTATCTATAAACCCAGAATGATAACATATAATATTCTTTTAATTGGCTTTCAATAAAAGAACTTTAAGGGGTGTTTTGTAAATATTTTGATGTGTCTTTTTCTGGAATTCAAGAAATATATGTACAGTGTGACACGGTTTAAGTCCTGCCTAGAGACCTGGCAGGACAACATAGTGCCTCAGGCTCAATGTAGGTCATACTTACTATTTGATCTTTCTAGGAAAATAGTTCTGCACAGAAACATTACATTCTATAATTGGATCCTTTAAAGATTCTTGCCATCTGGACCTCAATTGGTCTAATTACTCATCAAACTGGTAGTAGTTCTCTTGTAAAAACAAAACAAAACCCTGCACTTTGTCAACCTTGACGATGCATATGCTGACATTTCAATCCCCTCCTTTGCTCTTGATTGTAGGATAAGTTCTCTTTTAATAGGGCTCACCCTGGAGTTCCCAGGGCAACAGCTTGTTACTTAGTAAGACAGTTAATCCACAAGCCTATAAATTGGAATAGTCAAGAGAGAGTTGAAGGCAGCTACACATGGAAAGGAACTCTGGGGCTAAACTCACCCTTCTATGGGGCATATACAAATGGTATCATGAGCATAGTTTGGTTTAGGGTGCTAAGAGAATGAGAAATGGTAAAGCAAATATAAAAATTCACTGGAATAAAAGATAACTCTAGAAAAATGATATCAAACTCAAAAAGAAATGGATTCCTGCAGGCCATATATTGACTTAGAAAACCACAAATTAACATTATCTATGCAATATTGTATTTTAGCTATGTAATTGAACATTTCCCAGTTTCATACTAATCTGATTTGGGCTTCATGGGGAGATTTGCTTTAGCAAGTTTGACACTTACATTCTAAATAATCCAGCAACTGAAAGAAAAGCTTTTATTTAGTTGTGTTGATAGCCATTCAGATGCATAGTGCACAAAGATTTAATACCAAAGCATTTTTATTTAGGTTATAATTCATTCCTTGCTTTATATTTTAAATTAGTCAAATTAGCCTTCCATATTCTAATACAATCCATAATATTTAATAGAAAGAAATATTGTATAATATACAGCATTTCTTCCACTATGGGTTGCAATCTCATGACCAAAATTTAATTCAAAATCAAATGCATAATTAATCTGAGGTGTTTCTGACAGCATTTGTCCATGTTGCCTCACTCAGTTTCACTGCAGCCTTGGCTTCCAAACACATAACATGCACACTTTGCACTACACATGTTGTCATGATAGGTAATGCCAACAAAAACTGCCAGAAACACCCCAGTTCAGATTTGAGACTTCTGTCTTTAATAAACAAATATATATATATATATATATATATATATATATATATATATATATATATATATGTTAAAAAATCCTCTAAATTACTTATAAAATATTATTGGAAACTAAAGTTAAAACAACTCTGAAATTATACTTCATATCCAACAGACTGTCAAAGATGAGCATGAAAATCAAAATAAATCAAGGAAAGAAAAACCAAATTGGGGATAGTTGGAAAGACTATGAGAGAATAGGCACTATTAGTGGAGTTTTAAATTGAACTAGTGATAATATAAAACAATTAGAAAGTTCAAAATGATGCTAAACATATTCTTCAACCTAAATATATAACTACTAATAAGTTATCTAAAAGATAAAGTAAAGATGCAAAGCATATATACCAAACAGTTAAAAGAAAGATGGAGTGGACCCCATATGTTTAAATATACTAAAGCTGTACTTTTTGTTGTAGCAAATAATTTAAAAAATTAGCTCATCAGTAAGTGAACTAATTATGATATATGAATGTAATGAAATATTTTTGAGTCATAAGAGATGATGGTAGGTACAGAATCAGAGCAGAGTGAAGATAATAGAACCAAGAGAACAATTTTATAGAATGATTACAACACTGTAATGAAATATGACTTTAAAAGATTTGAGAACTCTGACCAATAAATTGGCCAAGAATGATTTAAAATGATTAATGATGAAACATGCTACTCACCATCTGATAGAAAAAGGCTGATGAACTAGACTTTTGTATTAAGAACTGTTTTTTTTTTTTTTTTTTTGTACAACACCAATATCTAGATTTCTTCTCTTTGACTATGGTCATTTGTTATAAATAATGATATGTGTACATATGTGTGTACATGTGTATGCATATATGTGGATGTCTGTATGTATTTGCCCACTCACACACAAAGAGGGCAGCTGGGTGGCAAAAGGGGTAGAGTGCCAGTCCTGGAGTCAAGAAGACTCATCTTCTCTTCCTAAATTCAAATCTAGCCTCAGAAACTTACTAGCTGTGTGCCCCTGGGCAAGTCACAAGTCTATTTTCCACAGTTTTCTCATCTGTAAAATGAACTGGAGAAGGAAATGGATGGCAAATCACTACAGTATTTTTGCCAAGAAAACCTCAAATGGGGTCACAAAGAGTAAGACATGACTGATAACAACTGAACAATTTATGTATGTTTGTACATATCTATGTATACAGACATAAATACATGCACACGTATATCATAAATATATAATGAGAGAGAGAGAGAGAGAGAGAGAGAGAGAGAGAGAGAGAAGGAAGCATGGGGGGGGGGGATTGTTAGAAACATTTATAGAACACAGAGGTGAGCACAAGAAATTCAGAGAGATTGGGGTGGCTATGTGGCAGCAGTGAGTAAGAGCACTGGCCCTGGAGTCCAGAGGACCCAGGATTGGTTCCCGGCCTCCGAAAAATAGCACCTGCACATAAAAGTAACAAGCCTGTAACCTTGAGCAAGTTACTTAACACCAATTACTTTTTAAAAAAATAAAAATAAAAGAAATTCAGAAAGATGTAGACAATTAGGACAGTGCTGAAATTAAATTATTATATGTTTTTTTTGTTTGTTTGTTTGTTTGTAGGGCAATTGGGGTTAAGTAACTTACCCAAGGTCACACGGCTAGGTTTTTGTTTTCATGTGTTAAGTGTCTGAGGCTGGATCCAAACTCAGGTCCTTCTGACTCCAGGGCCGACGCTCTACTCACTGTGCCACCTAGCCACTTCATATTATATGCTTTTTAAAGGGGAAAAAAGTGTTGACCTCATAGAGATTTATAGTTTCATTTGGAATTTTCTGTCTTGGTTCCTCTTTTTATTTATAAACATTATATTTACTGAAGTTTTTCAAGTTTGGAAAAAATAATGACATATAACAAGAAACTATATTAGCTTAGACTAAAATCTGCTTTCTTTCATTTTACAGAACATTTCATCGTATGTCTTTTGAAATATCTTTCTCTAGGCAACATCAGAATTAAACATTTAGAGAATCCAATTGCTCTCCTAATGCTGGTAAAATAATTGGATAATACATTTTCATTTTGCTTATCAAAGAATTACACTCATAGTGATCACATTATTCACTAAATAGCTCTTTAAAATTTTTTTATCTTGAATCTTACTCCCAAAACATATCATGGTCATTAGTCTGTACATTTCAAATTTCTTGATCTTTCAAAGCCTCTCAGCAATCCATCTGTCAATTTATTAAGTACCTTAGGATAGAGTTCATCTAGATTTGATGACATGAACCCATCAAGGGAAGCTAAATGCTCTCTTGTTATAAATATGAATATCTATCTATGAATATCTATCTATGAATATCTATCTATCTATCTATGAATATCTATCTATGAATATCTAGCTCTATACATCACTATTTCATCTGTGTGTATGTGTGTGTATATATGCATATGTATGGTATTTTGATAGATATGTTTGTATGTATTTAGATAGGTAGATAGATAGATAGATAGATAGATAGATAGATAGATAGATAGATAGATAGATGCTTCCTAAAGAGTACTACCTGAATAGTGGTCTCAAAGAGATGAGTAGAATATGTTCTGAACAGTTCTGTACTCAAAACTTAATGCCATAGAGAAATGTTTATTTCCTCAAGAACACATGGAATTAATTTCTGAAAGATTTAAGTATAACATTTCTAGACTAGAATATTCATCTCATTCTTGATGATAAGTCAAATCTCCTAAAGCAAGGTCAGATCTCTCCAAGTGGATTTTAAGGGTACCCTTTAGAGATTGGTGGTATCTTTTTTCCTCATGGTATTGCCCTGAGCTCCCATTACATTGTGTTGTCCCCAAAATTAACATCTAGCAACCCAATATCATTTAATCAATTATTGTCAATTGACTTTAATTTAAAAATATGTATATTTGCTGAAGTGACAAAGCAAGAGAAATAAAAATGAACATTTTTCCCCAGCACCTAGGTGTACATTCTCCCATAAAGTACCTCATTTTCTGGGAAGAATTTACTCAAACTTGAAATATTTTCTAAAAGATATATTTCATACCCCTTTTGTTTGCAAATTAAGCAGGGCTAATGGATAAGTTACTGTTTATCTGTCTTTGCTATCTTTGATCTACTTGTAAGATGGATAAAGAAGATCATATTGGACCTCTATCTTCACCTCTTATCCACCAAAAGACAGCTCCCCTCTTGGCGGACTCACTCAATCTTGTGAAGTTCACAAAGTTGCAGCCTAGTCAATGCTCCTTTATCTAAAAATAGGAATAGCAAAAACAAAAACAAAAGCACACACACACACACAAAAGAGTAAATAGTGGTTCATATATATGGATACTGAGGTCTTGGATGGGTAAAGTTCTATTGGCAGCTTTGAGTGTGATAGGGTCTGAAGCTCCTCCTTTGACTGGACAAAACCCACAGCAGTTCATCTTCCTTGCTCACCAATAGAGAAGGAAAAAGGGCCAACTCTGCTCCAGGAGTAAGCATTGTTGTCTATTGTAAACATTATCAGTTTTGCATCCACAGCCAACCAAAACACTCTGTTCATTCAGTAAAGAGACCATTAATAGTCAGATATCAGGTTCTTGTTCTGTATTAGGGACAAGTGCTCTTCTAGTACATGTCATGGTACTTTTCTTAAAGCAAGTTTGCTTCTTCCATGAAGGCTAGAAGTAGGCAGATCATATTGTACATGTTCTGATAATGCCAGGGAGACTCCTTTTACAGAAGTTACTTATATTTCAAATATTCAGAGGGAGTCTAGATCTTATTACTGTTTACTTGTTGGTTTTTTCATGGTAGGTTATGGAAAATGAGTAGGGTTTTGTCCTCTGAAGAAAGAAAAATAGAAAACTCAAGTGATTCAGCCAAATATATTGTCCTGTATTTGATTTATTATCTATTAGTATGGTGCATTATCTGGAAGTATGGTGCAAAGGAATGAGCACAATAAATTAGATGTTACCAAGCATCCCTGAATATGTATCAATAGCCATAAAGTTTGAATGTGGAAGGAGAAAATTATTAAACAAGGTGCCATTAAGATGATTTAGAATACCAATTCCTAGAAGACAGGAAATGACTAAAAACTACATTATAACTAATATTTCTATAGTGCTTACTATGTTCCAAGTACTGTGCTAAGTGCTTTGCAACTATTATCTCATTTGATGCTCACAATAATCCTAGAAGATAAGTACTGTTATTATTCTCATTTTGCAGATGAGGAAACTGAGGCAAACTGAGGTTCAGTGGCTTGCCTAGGGCCACGCAATTGCAAGTGTCTGAGGCTGGATTTGGCCTCAAATATTCCTCACTCCAACTCTTCATGACCCTCTATGGGTTTTCTTAGCAAAGATACTGGAATAGTTTGCCATTGTCTTTTCCAGTATATTAAGGAAAACAGAAGTTAAATTACTTGCCCAGGCTCACATAGCTAGCAAGTATCTGAGACTAGACTTGAACTCAGGTCTTCTTGACTCCAAGCTGAATGCTCTATCCACTGAGTCATGTAGCAACCTCCTTAGCTGATGAGCAAAATGAGACCAGGGATGGGTCGAATCAGGGAAGTAAATGCTAAATAATTAACAAAAAAGGAAAAACAATGTTCCTGCCCTCAAGGAATTTACAGTCTAATGGACACAGTGGAAAGGGGGGGAATACACAAATAAGGAAATAGAAAGTATATATACAATAATATAAATTAATTTCAAGAGGGAGAGAATACATAACTTGCAAGATTACATGCTTCATGTAGGAGATGGTACCTGGGATGTGCTTTTAAAGAAGTGATTGGCTCTAAAAGGCAGAAGTGAGAAGTGACTGCATTCTATACAGTGCAAAGGCACAGAGTTGGGGGATGGGATGTCATGCCTCAGAAACCACTAACAAATTAGTTTTAACTATAATGGAGAGTATGTTATATGAAATAAAACTAGAAAGGGAGGTGGGAGGCAAATTGTAGATTTAAAGATATAACTTCAATAAGCACATGGAATTTAGCTTTT
Source organism: Gymnobelideus leadbeateri (assembly GCA_011680675.1). NCBI lineage: Eukaryota > Metazoa > Chordata > Mammalia > Diprotodontia > Petauridae > Gymnobelideus > Gymnobelideus leadbeateri. The sequence goes on along the minus strand of WOXC01001906.1, from coordinate 128,661 downwards.
TAATGTAACTTAAAGTCTATTTCTAAAATACCCTTGTTTAACCTTCATCTGCTCACCCAAATATATTCAAAGAAATTCATTTTAATTCATATGGAAGACAAGGCTTGCCACTTAGGTGTGGTCCCTAATATCCTCTCCTTTTATGTTAAAGATAAGATCAGGTTTCTTTTGGGATATTTAACATAGAGCTCATATGTAAATGGCATCAGCAGGGTAAGAGTAGCTTCTCCCCAATAGGGATCTGTGAAATTTCCTCCATGGCTGTAAATTTTACAAGCTAGCATCTGAAAACATGGGTAATCTATACTCAAGATTGCAAAGAAGGAAGTCAATACTTCTATTATGTGAAATATTCAGCCACAAATGATTTCATGGAGGCAAAGTGATCTTAGTCTTTTAGTCATACATTAACTACAACTAATGACCCAGTTTGTAACACTTCTTATGACTACAGTTATATAAACTTGATGTTGTACTTAGTGTGATTATGATTTGATTCTTTATCATAATATTAGTATTATTTTAGCTTAAAATAATTGAAATGAACAGAGTTCTAATGATTTTTAGCACACAATAATAAATCCCATTTTGCCACTCCCTAGTTATGCCTCTGGTAGTTAGACATAAAAATCACAAAATCCTGGAGTTGGGAGGAACATTAAAGGCCATCTAGGACATCCTGTAACTGAATAAAAGTCTCCTTTAAAAAAATAGCCAAAAAGTGGTCATTGGTTGAGGAAGACCTCATTGCAGAATATGCAAAATAAATTCCTGAGACAGCCTGAGATAGATACTTCTGAATAAATACTAGGAAGTTTTTCCTTACTTCAAAACTAAATCTACCTCACTAACCTTTCCCCATTCCCACTAGTTTGGATGTTTCATAGGAATTGCATATTCTGGTCAAAGTTATATCTGGGACTAATGTTGGTAGAAACAAATGGTTAATAGCTCATTATTAGCACATAATGAGGGCAAGGATAAAAGTTTCCATGTATTAGAAACAGCCATGAGGAAAACTTCATTATGGTTAGTTATTTAGCAATCACTTCTTCTTTTGGTCTCATTTTTATTCCATCTGTTAAATGAGATTGAACTAAAAAAATCCTTCTGAGCCCTAACATTCAAAGTTGCTAGGTCTACGATTCTGAATCTCTTCTAAAGCTCTCCATGAGACATGAAGAGGTGATCCTTGGTTTCTAAAAGTGAAACTAGAATGAAGAACACAAATTCTTGCAGATCCCTCCAATTAAAAAAATCCATGATGGGACTGGAAAGTCTTCCTATTGGAAGACCAGTGCAGTAAAGTCCCAAGTTGTTCAGCCCAACCTTTGAAGGTTTTCAGAAGGAGGATTTTTTTAACCATTACATCTTATGAAGACTATTTCCATGAAGACATGGAGAAATTGGAAGCTGCCTTGGTGAAATGAGTATCAACACTGATTAAATTAACCATCTTTTGAAATATAAAATATAGTCCTCAAATTAATCCCAAAGCGTATCTCATTTCATTAAAGATTTTAGGGCACCTTGAATATGAATTTGGGAGATATTCTAAAAAGCAGACTGTTAAAAAAAAAGACCTTACAATAGTAGACTGGGGTATTTCAAGTTATTATAGTAACACTGCATACTGACTAATTGTAATACTACTATTTATAGTTTTTCCAATACATTCATTCATCTGACAAACATGTATTAAACTCCTACTACATACAAGTTGCTTAGCTAAGTTCTAGATGTACTGATACAAAAAGGAAAGGGAAGGGAAGGGAAGGGAAGGGAAGGGAAGGGAAGGGAAGGGAAGGGAAGGGAAGGGAAGGGAAGGGAAGGGAAGAGGAAAAGGAAAAGGACAGAGGAAAGAGGAAAGGAAAGGAAACAGAAAAGGATTCCTTTTCTAAAGTAGCTTAACTTTCATGGATGGAAAATGGGGACATGTATAAACAAATAGGTAAATGCAAAATGCATAGAATTGCAGTCATTTTGAAAGGATATAGGAGTGGAAAACTAACCACTTGGGAAGTCAGAAAAGGTCTGGTAGAGGTTGTGATACCTGCTCTGAAACTTGAGGGGAGCTCAGGATTCCCAGAGGTAGAGGCAGAGATGAGGGAGGGCATTCTAAGCTTGAGGGACAGCTTGCCCAAAGGCCAATAGGTAGGAGATAGTGTGGTGTGCACAAGGAACACCAAATATGTCATCCTATCATTTTATTTTCCTTCTTTTTAATCCCACTCCAAGGTTCATTTTTTCTTTTCATCTACCTTCAAGTCAGGTTAAAGAAAAAAAGAAGAGAGATTCCTCTCTTGTGGTATAAAAATTTGGGAAGGAAAAACTGAAATAAAAGAGATTTCCTCCTCTGAAAACATTTAATAGTAATCATTGTTGTAAAAGAACATTTTTAAAAGTACGAAACAAAGGGCTTTCAAAGTAGTCGAAGGCTAATGTAAAGTGATATATTTCAGACTGGAGAATATGGTGTAATTTACTCCTGTCACTGCTGCCTGTTTATTGTGTTTGTCTGGTTGGCCTGGCAACCAGCTCATGCCATTTCACTCATTTTATAACATTCCTATAAATGTTAGGTAGGGCCTGGATTTATTATATACTGTCAACACCTAAAATGGAACGCAATGCTTAATGTAGTTTATTTGGCTGTGTGCCTTTCCCTCCTTTAAAAAACAAATCTCATATATATGTGTGATTGTGTGTGTGTGTGTGCACATATGTATATGTAAAAGTAAAAAAAAAAAGCACTGCAAAGTTTCCAAAAGAAAAGTAGCTGGAGCAGAATTGAAGTTGGGTGGCACAAGTTAATGTCAAAGGAACATTTGAGTTAGGAAGCTTCTGCCATAGTGGTGTTGGGTGGGAAGTTCTGACTCACATTATTTGTGACTTTGGTTTGGAGGGACAGAGGGCCAGGAGGCATGTTTATTGCTGTGTTTATCATCTCCCAAAGAAGCCAGATGACCCAATTACCCCTGTCCAGAAAGGCCTCCACCAAGTCATCAAAGGATGACTCATAAGACCTATTAGAGCTTGGACTGATTTCTTTCCTTCTTATTAACATATTATTTTTTTTTCTTTCATATGTCTACACTATGACAAGGCAGACTTGATGGAGGCCCAAGGGTTGTGATCCCAGAGAGGCTATTTTTTTGGATAGACCCAACCAAACTGACATATACTATTTAGCTAGCAGGAGCACTAAGGTGAAACAGATTGAGAAAGTACAAGTGGTTTAGAAATATTAAAGGGAAACATGATCCTCCAGCCAAAGCCAATGGCGGCAGACTCTGCAGAGCAGTAATGAAAATCACAGACGGGTATTTTTGCTTTTTTGTGAATGGTCAAGTACATGTTGAATAAGTTGCCTATTCATCCAATATCTCTCAGGAAAGGAGGTCTGGCCGTGACATAGAGTGAACTTTTGTTCGTGTGTTTGCATGAAAAAATGCCTGAGCAAGTTATTGAATCCTGAGATCTCATGGCTCACCAAGATCTGCAGAGGTTATCTAGTTCATATCCTTATCACCATGTAGGATTTGACTAAAACATTTGATACTAACAAGTACCTATTCTAGACTATATCTAAAGATCTTTGGTTATTGTAGCATCCTGTCAACAGTTGTTTGATTCTCCAAATTGCCAAATTATCTTCTAATAATACTTACAACGTTGTAATTAATGTGAATTAATTCATTTTCTTTTTATATAGGAACTTTTGGAATAATTAGAATCTTCTTTCCTCACATCTAGCTGAAAATTATAATGAATCCCAAGCACAGAGACTCTATATTAAGGCATACATGGAGATACTAATGAAATTTGTTAAGGCAATAAGAGAGGCAGTGTGTGCAATGTTTGGGGAACTCTTTCAGAAAAAGAATGCTGGCTATTCAAGGACAAGTACTTTTTTTTCTATTTTCTCTTTGAATTCCCCTACTTCTTAGAACAATGCCTTATGTATAAAAGTATCATAATAATTATTTGTTGATTTGGATTGAATTGTTTTTTTTTTATTCTTTGTTTCAAGTCCTGCTTTTAAAGTTTGCAAAACAATTTATATATGCTATCTCACTTGATCCTTCCAATGCTGGGAGTTAAGTAAAATTATTATCCTATTTTACATATGAGGAAATTGAGATTGAGAGATATTGAGCAACTTCCTCACGATTACCCAGCTAGTATGTGTCAGTGGGAAGATTTGAGCTCAGTGCTTTCTGACTCTTTCCAGTGTCCAGCACTCTATGCATTACACTCCCTAACTTCTTTGAGACAAAATTTCATCTTCTGTAAAATGAAAGTAACTATCAACCTCTTGGGGTCATTGTGCAGAGAGAATTTTGTAAAGTTGAAAGCACTGTATGAATGTGAACCAATAGAAGTCGTTTTAAGTGTGGTTACCTTGTTGACATAACCACTAATAGAAAAGTAAAAAAAAAAAAACAAAAACTATCCAACTATCCAGCTTGCTATATTATATATACACAATACTAAACATGATTTGGGGTTTTTTGATTGCCTTTTTTAATCTCAAAAAAATTTTTTTTTGGCTTTTTGTAGGGCATTTGGGGTTAACTGACTTGCCCAATGTCACATGGCTAGTTTTTGTGTTGTGTCTGAGGCCAGGTTTGAACTCAGGTCCTATTGATTCCAGGGCTAGTGCTCTATTCACTGAGCCACCTAACCACACCTCAAAAATATTTTTTAAAAGTAATAATAATATCCTTTTGAATTTTGAAGCTTCATAGTAATTATTTGTTGATTATGGATTTAATTGCTTTTTTGTATTTCTTTCAAGTCCTGGTTCAGACTTTTACTTAGCTCTATAATGTTGGACAAGTCATTTTTTAAAAAAATATTATTAAAAATATCCCTTTGAGTTTATATAATTCTTTAAAGTTTGCAAAACAACTTACAAAATCAAATAAGATTCTCCCCAACCTAAGATTGAAGAAAATTATTATTCCATTTTACAAATGAGGAAACTATAACTGAAAGATATTAAGCAACTTCCTCATGATCACCCAGGTAATACAATGTAAGTGGGAAAAATATATTTATGGTTATGAAGAACTGTCAGATTCATTATGTGATTTGATCTTCATAATAGCCCTGTGAGTTGTTATCATATGAATTATTGAATTATTCAATTAGATGTGTGATTGCCAATTGGATGAGGAATTGAGCAAATAGCTACAGAGTTTTATGTCTATGTCTTCTAATTATTAAAGGTAGAGTACATCCCCAATGCCTATGTAAACAGTAGCATTGAATAATTGTGCAGCAGTATGCATGAAGCTTTTAAAGAAACATTTTTTTCAGTCTAATTTATAGTAATTCTCCTCATTTTATGGAATAGAAACATTTTGGAAAGATGCAACTAAAAAATGAATTTCCATGTTTTCTCATCAAGAAAATTCCCTAATTCTACCCCCAGCTTGCTGTACCATAGTCTAAGGAGGAGAAGTTTCAGGAGAAGAAAAAGAATTAAGTCATTTCATAGCTTATGCTAGTACACCCTGAAGAAGAGCACTGTTCATCTAACAAGAGTCTATCCTTTATTATTTTTCATGTCCAATAATCTAGAACTCCTCACAGTCAATGAAGTGAGATTAGAGGAGTTCCTTATGTGCAAAAAGCTAGAACAAAGATCTACCTCTAGGGTAAATTTTCTTCCAAAAAAAAAATTCCATGCCCTGTAGTTTCATCCAGTTTCCTGGAGAAACACCCAGTCTATCAAGGGTCTCCTCTCATGATCTCTCCCTTTCAGTACTATTTCCTAGCATTTTTAATAGCTAACTGAGACTTTTTCCCCTGAGATATCAGCTTAAATCGATTTCCCATTAAATTAGTAATCATTTTTTCCTAAGTGTATTTTAGGAACAGGGTTTCTTTCCCCAGTTTTTATTTTCTATATGTTTAAGGTTTTGTCTCTTTTTGTATATTTTATTGATTTATATTATTTCCATCTTTTTTCACTTATTTTATCTGAAGCAAAGTAAATCAAGGATAATATCCCTTTTAAGTATCCCATTACTTCTTTAAAGATAACTCGCATATACTATTCTATGTATGTAATGCATTGAGCTAAATGTGTCCTGCTCCTTCAATTCATACTCATATGGCATGGTCTCTGTTGCCTTCATTATTCTCATTGTCCTCTGCACATGCTCCCATTCATCACTCTGTATCCCAATAAGTGGTATGAAGAACTAAACACAATCTTCCAAATATGGTTTGACAATAGTAGACTATCCCATATATTTTTAACACTATCTCAATGTGGTCGAAGACTGTCTGAGCTTTATTGATTGTCATTTCATATTGTTGACTCGTTGAGCTTGTGGTCGACCAAGACCTAGATTTTTTTCCCTTGTGAATTGTTGTCTAAGCATGCCTCCTCTATTTTTTGGTCAAGGTGATTTTTTAAATATAAGTTTAGACTCTGTATTTATCTCTAATCAATTTCATTTTATTAGATTTGGACTATGATTCTAAATGGCCAATCTCTTTTCAATATAAACTCATCATCCAGTATGTTAGTTGTTCCCAAACTTCTTGATATCTGTATATATGATAAGTACATCTTCTAGGTATGGCTTAATCCAAGACATTAGTAAAGGATGTTGAACAGCACAGAGCCAAAAATAAATCTCTAGGCATTTCCAATAAAGCGCTCCTCCCACCCTGACATAGAATCATTAATCACTCCTTTTTGGATTTGATCATTCAAACAGGCCTAAAACCACTGAACTGTTATAACATCTGGACCATATCTCTCCATCCTGTCCACAATCATAGCAAAAGAGACTTTGGGAAATGCTTAGCTAAAATCCAAGCATAATATATCTATGGAAGTTTTTTTGACCTATTGGTCTAGTTATTACTGATCTTTGCTTCCCTATGTAAATGTTAAACTCTCACTATTTTAAGACTATATCCTTTAATTTTGCTAGAAATAAAAGTCAAACATTCAGACTCCCTTTTCCCCTTTATTGAAAATGCAGGATGATTGTTTTCATCGAAGGTGTCTCTCTTACTCATAAACATTTTAAAGAGATCACTTAAAAGAACAATTTAGCAATTCCATCTTCAAAGTCCTATAGTATTCTGAGACTGGTGACTTGGAAGTGATGAGGATATCTTGTTACTTTCCCATCATTTCCTCATCTTTTTGTTTTTGTTTTTGTATGTTTGTTTTGTTTTGTTTTGGCTTCATTTTACCACTTCCTTCTCTTTCCAGATAACAGATTATACTCATTGGAAGGGAAAAGAGAAACAACTTCAGCCTTTTCAATGTCACCTGTTAAAACTGCCCAATACATACACAGAATTGGTCTTATCTTTTTTTTTTTCTTGAGTAACCTCAACTTCTGCATGGCATAAGTTGAGCTCTAGTATTCTGGCTTTTGTTTGTTTGTTTTGTAACCAAAATTTTTACCCTGAAAGTCTCACAAAACATGTTATAAATGACATCATGAAAAAAATCTTGCACAGTAACTCAAAGTTTTATTTCTACAATGTACCCTAAACTCAAAGAGTTTGTGTGAATGGTTAATTTTGAGTATCACCAGTTACTCACAGTGCATCAACTACAAAAAAAAAACAAAAAAACCCATGACCTTAAGTGGAAAAACTAAAATTCCTTGAAATCTCTTAAGGTTTTTTATGTGTGTCCACTTAGAAGGAAAATATTTTTTCCCTTTTGTAAAACTGCCATTACCCCTTTTGACCAAAGGTCTTATTTTGGTTTTTTACTTCCCAATTTACTTGCTGACCTGTTCTAAGATGAGCTTTGAAACAGTGCATTATGTTTAACTGCAACTGTACACATAACTCTCCTGTGGACAAAACTCAAGGCTCTCTCCAACAATTGCTCAATGCCCCCATCCCTTCCCTCCCCCACCCCGCCCCACCCCTAAGACACAGGCAAGATGTCATTTTTGGTCAATGCAGGTTTTACTGATTTGTAAACTGATGCAAAATAAACTGAATAGTAATCGATAGGAATTAAAATTTTGTTTAAGGGGAACGTTGTAAAGTAACAGTCTTGGTATTACATGCCTTATATGATCCTTTTCAAACCATACAGATACACATCTTTACATGTGTCACTGTTACAAGACAATAAACAAAATTTAACAGCTAAAACATTTTTAAAATGCACTGAGTTTATGAAGGCTCAAACATAACTTGTAATGTCCTGTACATGCTCCTGTCAAACGAAGGGCTACTTCCTGTACATCACTGCTCTTGAAGGCCGATGTTCTATTTCCTTTCATTTGACCTAGAGAGACTATGACACCTGGCAAAGGAACGAGAAGGCTTATGATTTCTCTCCCGTGACAATGATCTTTCTCTTCTTCTATCTCCCGAAAGGGACCTGCTACGGCTTCGAGAAAAGCTTCTTCTTCATGGTGATCTGCGTCAGGGTGGAGGACTTCTTCTCTGATAATCATCCCTTGGTCGACTACCTCAAGAAGGTGGTGGACCACGATTACGACTTCTTTTTTCACCATTCGACAGTTCCACCCTTACCCGGCAGCCACAAAGTGTTCTTCCATCTACTTCTTTAACAGCATCAGCTGCATCTCTGGGATCTTCAAATTCAACAAAAGCAAAGCTGGGAGGATTTCTTGCAACCCACACACTTCGGAGTGGTCCATAATATCCAAAAGCTCACTCCAATTCAGTCTTGTTGCCATTGTTACCAAGGTTACTTACATAAACTTTACAATCTAGTGTGCAAGACTCATGATGCATCTCGGGTGCTGTGCCACCACTCGACTGGGTTTTCCCTCTCCTCCCGCCTCCATCCCTGTGCAGCTGTGGTGCTACTCCACCGACTTCCACAAAATGGAGCTCTAGTATTCTTGCATTTGTTTTTTTTTTTTTTCTGAGTCAAGTTGGTAAAAGTTTATTGTTATGCTATACAGCAGGCAGGAGGTATTAAGGAATCTGCAACCTTAAAGGGGTAGAGTTAAAGTTTTTATAGGACAATCCATAGTATAACCTGTGCCAATTATACTAACTAGGTGAGGAAGGGTGAGATTAGGGAGGAGTTAAGGAGTTGTCAGTGCTTAAAGGAACATGTACTTTTTGTTTTATATATATTTTTTCTTTTTTTTTTTACTTTTTTTTTTAAACAAATGCTTTATTAACTTCTGTTTTACATCATTCATTTGTGCCAGATTTTGAGTTACAATCATTTTCCCCCCATTATTCCCCTACCCAACCTCCCTGAATAGCAGTCCCACAAGATATCGCTTCCTCCAATCTGTTCTCTCCCATACCTTCTCCCATACCCCCATCGACTTTTCCATTAGAGGAAGATGAATCTTTGTGTCCCAATGCCTGCACATCTTATCTCCCAATTATAGGCAAAAGAGTATTAATAATAGTACTTATATATATATTTGAAACATTTAATGTTACGACCTCGAATTTCAGATCGATTTCCTTCCTCCCTTGTCACCCATTCCTTCTTGGGAGATAAGTAATTCAGTATATGTTGTACATGTCTAGCTATGCAAAACATTATCATGGTAGATATATTGTACAAGGCTGCTTATAATTCCCTCCCACTCATCCCACCCCCCACCTGGTCCATTACCTACATGATCCTGTCCCTCTTCTATAGTGGGTACTTCTGACCTCCCCTCACCCCAAGGATGCCCTCCCTTCCATCATCCCTCCTCTCATCCCCCCTTCCCCCTATCCTGCTGCAGGTTGAGATATCCCATTTAGTATGTATGTCATTTTCTCCCTGAACCAAATTCAATGTGAATGTGGTTTTGCCTTTTTAGCCTTCCTTATTCTCCCCTCCTTTGCAACCACTTCCCCTTGCTTCTTCTACATGGGATAGTTTACCTACCCTGTCTCTCCCCATCTCCTCTTGCCACTTTCCTCTCTCACCTCATAATTTCATCCCTTGAGTATTCTCCCTTCCCAACAAATTCAACCTATGCCCTCTATCCATATATAACTGTAACCATATACACACACATTCACATATGTATTCATATGACCACACCCCTTCTTCCATTATTTTCATAGTGAGAAAGATATCATCAGTCACAGATATTGCTTTTCCATATAGGAATGTAAATAGTTCAACTTTGATAAGTTCCTTTTGATTTCTTTTCCCTGATTACCTTCTCAGGCATCTCTTACTTCTTGCGACTGGATGTCAAATTTTCTATTCAACTCTGTTTTTTTCCTCAAGAATGCTTGAAAGTCCTCTATTCCACTGAATGACCATATTTTCCCCTGAAACAAAATACTCAGTTTTGCTGGGTAGGTGACCCTTCGGTTCATTCCTAGTTCTTTTGCCCTCTGGAATATCATATTCCATGCCTTTGATCCCTCAGTGTAGAAGCTGCCAGGTCCTGGGCTATTCTGATTGTGTTTCCACAATATTGAAATTGTTTCTTCCTGGCTGCTTGTAGTATTTTCTCCTTGATCTGGGGATTCTGGAACCTGGCTATAATATTCCTGGGAGTTTTCTTTTGGGATCTTTTTCAGGAGGTGATCTGTGGATTCTTTCAATCTCTATTTTGCCCTCTGGGTCTAAAACATCAGGGCAATTTTCCTTGAGAATTTCTTGAAGGATGATTTCTAGGTTCTTTCTTTGATCATGGCTTTCAGGTAGTCCAATAATTTTTAAATTATCTCTCCTGGATCTATTTTCCAGGTCAGTGGTTTTTCCATGAGATATTTCACATTGCCTTCTATTCTTTCATTTGTTTGGATCTGTTTAATAGTATCTTGATTTCTCATAAAGTCACTAGCTTCCATTTGCTCCAGTCTACCTCTGAAGGAATGAATCTCCTCAGTGAGCTTTTGAGATTCTTTTTCCATCTGGCAAATTCAGCTTTTTAAGGCATTCTTCTCCTCATTGCCTTTTTGGGCCTCCTTTGCCAGTCTATTTTTTAAGGTGTTGTTTTCCTCAGTCAGGCTGTTGACCCTCATTTCATACTTTCCTGTATCCTTCTCATTTCTCTTTCCAATCTTTCCTCCACTTCTCTTATTTGATTTTTAAAGTCCTTCTTAAGGTCCTCTATGGCCTGCAACCCGCTCATGTTTTCCCCCGGGGCTTTTGGAGCAGGACTTCTGACCTCACAGTCCTTTTCCCGCTCTATGCCCCCAAAATAGGAGTCTAGGGTTGCATTTTCTGTTTCCTTTGCCTTGGCATGTTGCCACTTAATTGCTTGACTTTTGGGCTTGTTGCCACACTATGGCTTTAAGGCCAGCTAAAGGAATTTTCGTCCCAAATGTGTGGGGGGCAACTTCCGTTTCTGGCAAGCTGTAAACCCACCCACAACTTCCACCCTAGATCACAATCCAGATCCAGGGAGGTTAAAGCAAGAGCAATTACCCCCCAAGACTGATCGCTGGATCTCCCCACGATTTGTAGGCTGGGAGCCGGAAATGCCTATGAAAACTACAACATGGCGTGTCTCCTCAGGGGCTTCTAGCCCCCAGGGGAGGGAGCTGACACATTCCCCAAATACAGGTCCCAAAGTCCATAGGACACTAACCTCTTACTTTGTCCTAGGCATGTCTATGTTGATAATTCTGGAGTTGCCACAGCCCCTGGTGTTCTGGGGTTCCTTCCAGCTGGCTGCTGGCCCTGCCGCCCTGGGGCTAAAACCTCAGCTCACGGGGACCTGGGCTCGGCTCGGCTGGGCTCCTGCGCTCTGCACGTTGCCGGCTCCCAGACCGCTGCGCTGGTCCTTCCTGCAGGGCTGCTGGGCTGTCCTCAGCGGGAGGTTAGCTTCTCTGTGTCGTTCTGTGGGTGCTGGAGCTCCAGAAGTTGTTCAGAGTCCTTTTTTACATAGTTTGTGGGGAATATTTTTTCAGCAGGCAGAAAGAGGTGCTTTAATAGCTTAGATAAAGGGCATCGAGGTGGTTCAGTAGATAGAATGCTGGGTCTGAAGTCAGCAAGACTCATCTCCCTGAGTTCAAATCTGGACTCTGACTCTTACTGTCATCCTGGACAAGTCAATTATCAATATTTGTTATCTTGAAAATGAGCAGAGAGGGAAGCATCAACATCTGGGTTTTTCAAAGGGGGCGGGGGGAGGGGGGTTCTCCTCGGCTGCTCAGAATCTCCTCTGGTCAAATCACACAGCACTTCTCAAAGTGAGCCCTCGCATTTGTTTTTTTTTTACTCATCCTCACCTAGATGCCTTTGCTTCCATCTATTATACTTTATTTAATTATATAAACTGGCCCACGATTTCCCTCTCAATCTTTGCACAATATCTTCTTTTCTTTCTCATTGAATTTCTTTAAATCTAGGGAACATATCAGCTCTGATCAAAAGGAACTGGTATTTCCAAACATCTCAAGTTTATGTGATAGCCTGTCAGTTTGGAGGCAATAATGCTATCTCAATATGGTTGGAAGTTCTAGGTCTTTTGCATTTGTGCTGACTAGTAGTCCAAGGCCATTTTTGGAGTTTTTGGATAAGATAACCACCAAAGACTGGGTTCACTGTAATAGGACACATGAATAGAGTGTTGTTAGGGAAATACAAATGAGTGGTAAAATGTAAAGTGCCTAATCAGCAATCTGGCAAACTACTTTATATTCTTCTGAGATTGAGCAATCAGACTCTTAGTAGAGTTTAATGGATTAGATTAAGTTATTGAGTCTTGTTATATATTCTTTTAATTTATGCTTGGGGGTCTCTCGTGACCATTAGACTTTCTTTTGCATCTGCAAAATAAATACCTGTGTCATACATAATTGACATTGACCACTGAATACCTTTTCTCCCTCTGATTTGGGGAGACCTAGACATAAACCAACCACCTAAGCTTTAAATAATGTGTCCCTGGAGTGCCAGGCTTAATGAAATGAGGAGTGTGAGAAAAGTGCACCTAACTGCTCCCCTAAGAGACCATATTCCCCCAGAACTGAGCCCATCATCTACCATATTTGCATTTGTCCAGAGCAAGGGAACCCTTTAGGGAGAGGGATTGGGTACAGTGTGCTAGACTCTTGGTTCAACAGTTGTTTCTTACTGTTAAAATAACATCAATAGTGGTATGACTCAATGAAATCAGGGCTGCTCCTTTTAATTGCCTTCTAATTTGCCCCCTAGTTCAGGCTAATTGGAATAATTAACCTGCAGAAATCTGCAAGATCTCAGATAATAATTGATTTTGTCTTGCTTAATCACACCATCAAGAAACAAGCCTATTTTCTTCACTAGGCTTTAAGCTAAGTGCCATAACTATGTGATGTAGTACAAAGAAAATGTGCATAACCACACACACACACACACACACACACACACACACACACACACACAACCATACAATTGTCTAGGACTAGAGTAGCTACAGCACATGATTATCAGAATTGGGCTTAGGCAATAATATGTAATCTTTAAATGCACTTCTAAGAGAAAGGTCAATGAGCCAGTTCCAACTTGGTAGTACATTGTTGAATTTACAATACATTATGGGAATGGGAATCTGAAGATCTTCCCTGCCTTTTGCCTAAGCTTAAGTGTGACTCTGAGAAACTTCCCTTATTTGAAAATATACTCTGACCCCTAACAGGCTGAATGTGGTCACATGGAGCCTGTGGCAGGAGGCTTGCTTTTCAGGAATGCCCACACCTTGTTACTTTGTGATTGGGCAGTGGGTCAAGAGGGTTGTGACATTCTCTGATCCAGAAGAAGGCTATATATACCCTTATGTGAGGTTTTGCTTTGGGGCTCACTTTGAGAAGAGTGATATGACCAGATTTGACCAGACAAGACTCTGGGCAGCTGTTGAGCCCCCCAGCTTTGAAAACCTAGATGTTGGTGCTTCCCTCTCTGGTAATTGACTAGGTGTGAATGTAATGGTCAGACAGATGGAAGCCTGTCTGCTGATCTGTTTCTCTGTATTTTTTTTTTCTGCTTGTAACCTCTGCATTCTCTAAAGTTCGGGTTGCTGACCTTTTTCTCCTGAACTAGGTAAATGTCATATGTTTGATTAAAGCAAGGTTTTTTAATCCATTTTGAGTTGCTTTCCTTTTGAAAAGCAGATCTAGGAACCTGTGCTAGCAGCCATCCTGGGTATGCTAGGGTGCTTGCTGCTACACAATATGAGTTTTATACCTTGGAAATCAGCAAAGGCTATAAATCAGGATTTAATTTCTTGTTTTGTTGAATTTATAATGGAAGGAAGCAATAGGGAAAGAAGGAAAGGAAGGAAGGAAAGAAGGAAGGAAGGAAGGAAGGAAGGAAGGAAGGAAGGAAGGAAGGAAGGAAGGAAGGAAGGAAGGAAGGAAGGAAGGAGATAATATGCTTCAATTTGTATTCTGAATGCATCATTTCTCTATTTGGAGATGGATCGTATGCTTCATCATGAATTCTTTGGCGTTCCATTAAATATTTCCTAAGTTCCTGCTATTTAGCTGACAGTGGCCATATTTTCATCCTTCTAGTCATGTCTCAGTTCCATTTGGCCTCATCAAGAGTTCCTAGCCTAACCATTCTCCTCTATTTTGAATGAGTGGCATTTTTCTGTTCATGTACATTGTAGAATACAGATAGGGCTGAATCTGACATCACTTCAAGTAAGCATATGTATGTGAGTATTTGCTTTTCTTCTTTGTGATTAAAGAAGTTAAAAAATAGAATGTATCATGCTTAATAAAAAGAAACAAAACAAATAGGTTTCACATATCTATACAATGAAGAACTTTCACACTTCAGGTGAGTAAAGTTACATTATAATTTATTTTCCCTTAGAGTAAAATGTAAAATGCGGGGAAAAAAAGAAAAAGCAAAGACAGATATTGCTGTCAATGCTCTGTCGTCTGTGCTAATGTGTTTATTTGAGGTAAGTATTTTACTATTATGGCTAGAAGGATTTTTTAATGATCACCTTCATTTAATGCTGTAAGAAAAGGTCATTAAAAGACTTTTTTATCCATAGTCACATTTTACACTAAGGGTTAGAATATTTTAAAGAGGCAGTTTTAAGTTGGGTGCTTAAGCAAACCAAACCTTCTACCTTATAATTTTGCCCATGAGAGCACTGAGTTATTTATTCAACATTATTTGCAGTTTTTAGACTGATGTGTAAATTGGGGCCTGGAGAATTTTAGGAGGGGCAGTGTTATTTAGAATGGGGGTTCTCAAAGTGTGGTCTGTGGACCACTAAAGGCACCCAAAACCTTTTAAGGCATTTGTGAGGCAAAAACTATTTTCATAAAATATTAAGATGTTATGTGCTCATTAAATTACTTCTCTCTTTTCCAATTACACATATCTGTGAGCCCACACTTTCTTCAGATAATTCAAAAAGTTTCAAATGCAAAAGCAGATATTAAATCCAGTCTTCCATTTAGCCAGATTTTTTTTTCCTGCAAAAGCATATAAAAGGTAGAAATCTTTTCACTATTTTGGGACAAAATGGTTTTTGTAAAAAAATTTAAAAATGCTATTTATATCAACATATAATAAAATTATTATTATTGCTCTTAATGGATAAGTAAATATTCAAAATTTACCAGTTTTCATTTCTAAAACAGTAACTATCAATCAATATAAACAAAAGCTTTTTGTAATCATCAGTAGTTTTTAAGTGTATAAAGAGTCTTCAGAACAAAAGTTTTGACCACTTCCAGTTTAGAAAGATGAATGGATAATTAAATGGTTAGAAAAGTAGAATGACAAGGAAAGATAAAAGGGTTAATAACACAGGAATCATAAGGTTATGATGACTGATGTTCTAGAACAGAGAAGAGGCAAGAAATAGGTTTCAAGCAGACAATGGAGACTTAAATTCGACTTAATGATTTTACTGACCATCAAGAATATTCAACATTCAAATATATTACAAAGATAATTTCCATAGGTTTTTTTACAAGTTGGAATATGTTTTATTCTGGATGAATTAGGTTAGGCACTGCTCTTTCTGAGAACGTATGCTCTCTCTGCATATAGGTATCTCCAAAACCTGGGGAAAGTGGCTCACACAGAGCAGACCCTTAAAAATATTTAATGATTGATGATTCAAAGTCTAACTGAGTATCTATCTACTTATTTATGTATCTACTCTTCAACTCTAATATTTTATTTGTCTTTACCAATTCAACCAACCAAGGCATACTGTTTATTTACTAGGTACCAGACACTCTGCTAACTTGGAGAATATAAATACATTACCTGCCATGCAAGAGTTTTTATCTAGTAGCCATTTAGGTCATCCCACTCTATATCTGCTGCTCTGTTTGGTTTTTAATATGCTCCTTGTGAGTTAAGCTCATCACTTCTCATCCCATCACTATGTTAATTCCAAGCTTGAGAGACAACACTTACCTCAGTCTCTTTTCCTCTTCTCCACTTTCCTACTTCCTTTTGCTTGGTATGCATACCCATTTGATTGTTAACTCCTTCATGACAAGGATTTTCTTTCTTTTTTATGAATTTATTAATTGATCTAATTTATTCATTTCTTTCTGTTTATTAAATACTTATTAAAATTAATTTATCCCCAGAAGTTAGCACAGCGTCTGGAACATAGTAGGTGCTTAATAAATTGTATTGGTTGGAATAAGGTGAAATGCATGTAAAGAATTAAAAACTATCACTTTAAGTGCTAAGCCTTATATAGGATTTACAAACCATAAGTGCTCCAAAAGTTGTGAGTAGGCAAAGGTTATTTCTGGTCTAGGCTAGAAATTAGAAAGTTCTTCACAAAGACTAGACAGCTGTTTGGTAGTTAAGTAGATAGAGGTCTGGGCTTAGAGTCAAAAAGATATGAGTTCTAATCTATCTTCAGACACTTACTCATTGTGTAACCCTCGGCAACTCAAACCCTGTTTGCCTCAGTTTTCTCATCTGTAAAGGAGTAATAATAGACCCACTTTATAAGGTTGTTGTGAGAATCAGATGAAATAATGTAAAGCACTAGGCACATAGTGTTATATATAATTAGGTATTGCATATAAAGTATAAAGTGCTGTGTCATATTAGCTATGATTAAAAAAAACCTGTCATATAAACTAGGCCTTGAAGCAATAGGTAGGAGTTTAGTAGTTAAAGTTAGGGAAAAGGCAGAGGGTAAAGCAATACTGAGAGCAGGAATGGCATGAAAAAACAGCAGGAAAAAATGGAAGCAAAAATGGACAAACTAATTTTGGGAATGGCAAATACTACAGTTTTAATCGGAATAAAAGAATAAATAACATGTATGTGATGCTTTCAGGTTTGTAAAGTACTTTACATGCTTTGTTTTATTTTATTTTAAAAGCAACCCTGTGAAGCAAGATTATTGTTGTTAGTATTTCCATTTTATATTCAGGGTAAAATAATAGTAATAAATATAATAGCACGCATGTAGCACTTTAAGATTTTCAAGGATATATGAGTATATAAAATATAAATATACATAAATGAATATAGAGACAACAACATGGTGACACAGGTGCTATTATAATCCCCATTTGAAATATAAAAAGGAACAGTTAAGTGGCTCAATGAATTGACTGTCAGATCTAGAATCATGAAGACCTGAGTTCAAATTTGACCATAAACACTTAATAGCAATGTAAACCCAAACAAAGTCTCTTAACCCTGTTAATTTCAGTTTCTTAATTTGTAAAGTGAGCTGGAGAAGGAAATGGCAAACCACTCTGGTATCTTTGCCAAGAAAACCCCAAATGGAATCACAAAGAATCAGGAAAAATTGAACAACAAAAAAGATGAAGAACCTGATGATGAAACAGGTTAGGTGAAGCAGGATTCAAACTCAACTATTCGTGTCCACAAGTGAACTACAGTATCTGCCTAACTGCCCCCAACTTGGAAAAAAAAATGAATGGATGGATGGATGAATGAATAAATGAAAAAGCATTTTAGTGTTTTGTTGCACTGTGTAGAGTATTGTACCTGGTGTCAGGAAGACTTGAATTTAAATTTTTCCTCATATACTTACTAGTTGTGTGACCTTGAACAAGTCCTGTTTACCTCAGTTTCCTCATCTGTAAAATGAGCTGGAGAAGAAAATGAGAATTCATTCCAGTATCTCCACCAAAAAAAAAACAAACCAAACCAAACCAAAACAAAACAAAACAAAACACCACCACCAACAACAACAACAAAAAAAAAACAATCAAACAAACCCAAATGGGGTCATGAAGAACAGGACACGACTATAGCAACTGAACAGTAATGACAACATGTACCAAGTAGTGTGCTAATTCCTGGGAATACAAACAAGATGGTGTCTACTCTCAAGGAGTTTACATATTAATAGGGAAAGACAATTCATATAGAAGGATGGTGCTCAGGTAGGGTTGTCCTGGTGTGAGAAATCACAGGGATGATGAGTAGAGTCATAGGATGTTTGACTGATAGATGCTGTTATATAAATGAACAAAGGGAATTAACTGATAGACACTTTCCAGGAATGATAGTGTTGATTTGGTTACTAGTTCCAGAATCAGAAGCAAAAGACAAGAGAAGAGTGAAATTGAGTGGGATAAAGACCTGCATGGCAACATGGCAAGATGATAACTAACATTCAGCATCCTAGGTTTAAGGTCAATGAGATGTGGGGAATTCTTGCCTATTAGTTAAACAGAGTCTCAGAACAGGAGGAGTAGGACAGGATAGTCAGCCTATGATGGCCAAAGTGTGAAGCATTGACAATAGTATGGTAAAAAATAACCAGCATATCTTTGAGAATACCTGATAGAAAATGGCGATGATATTGAGATGAGAAAGATAAATAAATCGTAAGCGTTAGGCTAAAGAGTTTTAATGATATTCTATCAGTTATATAGAAGCCTATAAAGGCTTTTAAATAGGGGAGTGATATGATCAAAGAGTGTTTTTTTTTTTCCAGGAAGATTAATCAGGTGATGGTGTTTAGGTCACAGCAAAAGGGAATGGGTAAGAGAAGGAAGGCATAGAAGCCAGTTCGGAAGTTATTACATAGTCAGAGCATGAGGTAACAAGGGCCTGAACAAGAGTGGTGGCAGGGGAATGAAAAGGAAGGGATGGGTACAAGCGCAATTGTGAAGGAAGAATTGACAACACTTGGCAATTGACTTAGATGGTGTGGTCAAAGCACAGGGAGGATTCAAAGATGATTCCAAAGTTTTGTGCCTGAGTGACTGGGAAATTGGGGGTACCACTGAAAGACATAGGGAATCTAGCCAGCAAGCACATTTGGTTTTGTGTGAAGTGATCCTTGGGAAATTAGCTATAATGTTTCACAGACTTTTGCAGCTTAAAAAGACCTCTCTAGTATAGGCTCCTGTATCCAAACAGGACTACAAGCAACTCATCCCAAATAAGTGACCATCTGTCCTAAGGGGAAAAACTGGTATAGCTATCCTAGCTACTAAGTCCTATATCTAACAACCTTTTCTCCCAGATACCCAATCCGTCTATTTGTTTTGCCATGGAAAGCTAATTCTTCTACCGTCCATAACCAATGGTCAGAATCACTGACTATTAATTTGCACAAGTAAACTTTTTCTATAATTTAACACAATACTCACATAATTTTCCAGGCTTCTCATTATACTATATTCACACTATATTCCATATATCATTTATAAACTTGCATGGAAACTCAGACAATTATACCAAAGATTAAGATTCTATTTCTGGGTTAAACAAAGTAATTAAGCAGTAAATAATAACTTGTTGATATAAGATAACCATTGTGAGATGAACAGCCTAGAAATATTGTTCCTTTAAGGTACTACAAGAGATTAAGCAGAAGTTCTTGAGATTAATAGCATTCGATGATATGGGGATTTCTGGATCCAGGGCTAGAGTAAGTATATTCCTCATAGATGACATATGCTAGCCACATCCATTCCAAACATCTTAATCCCCTTGTGGCCTTCTACAACTAGATACTCTAAGGTCTTATCTTTATTTCTCCACCCCTCGCTCCTATCCAGCCTCACAAAAACTATTTCTAGTCAGTTCAGATATGCAACCATTTGGAATATAGAATCATTCCTGTCCCTCAAAATCATTAGCTTCTTTCCAGGCTCTGGTAGAATGCAAGCAGATCAAGGATAGAGTATATCTCATTTTTGTCCTTGTATCCCCAGAATTTGGCACATTGCCTTGCAGTATTTCCTAAATCCTTACTGCATTGAATTAAATTAAAGAGAAACAAGTTATAAGGGGAGTTGGTAGTATGTTGAATATTATCTTCATCTAATTTAATTATTCTTTCCAAGCATTCAGTCAGTAAATCATATTACCAATAATAATTGTGTAACATGTAAATCTAGTATCAGGAGGCCAAAGAAATTATCACTCTCATTTTAAAATAAAGAAAAAAAGTTGACTTGTCAATCTCCATAGAAGTTGCTGAACATGGCATGCAATAATACATTAAAAAATGATGTTATCTTGGAATTTCCCTCACTAGCTAATGACTGCACTGACTAATGAAATAAGACTGCTATGCTTAACAGTTTATATGATTTATTTCCCTGGAAAATGTAAGTTATTTGAAGACAGGGACTATTTTTCCTTTATTCTTTACTACTCCTTTACCCAGTGATTAGTACATTACCTTGACCATAGGAAGTCATTAAGAAATGCAGTGTTGGATTAGAGTCCTCACATTATTTCTGCAATTTACTGGAAAATAACATCACAGGAGTCTAACTGATAGGATTCAAAATCAAAGTTATTGATCCCTTTGTCCTTGAGAATCCTTCCCATTATTTTTTGCTATCCTTCCATCCTTTCTTTTATTCTTCTTGTCTTACCCAACCCTAAAATGCATATCGTAGAGGTAACCTGGGTCTTCATGCTGACTCATATGGACTCAGGGCCCTGAATTCCTGAGGAGTGAGTCCTCCATCATCCAAAAATTTCATGATCATTTTCCTTTTTACTAAAACTTATTTGTCTTCACATTTATTTACAAGTAATAGTACCCTAAATTAATAGAAGACAATGACTTAATTGACCATGAGGTTATCAAGTGTTTTGCTGAAATTTTATTTGAGATTTAATTATTTTTTTGGAATTAGCTTTGGAAGAGGTTAATTCCCAAGACAGACTTCTAGAATTTTTACCAGGGGATTTTAATACCTTAACAGGATGACTAATATGCCAATTTCAAGAAGACCAGCAAGAGAGCCTTCTGGTGGCCTTCATATCATTGTGTCTTCTGCTATCTATTGAGAATAGACTTAACAGGGAGTTCCTTGAAAGAGACCAACTCTTTTGAAAAGATAACGCTGCATATAATGAGGCAAACTGGTGTGCTAGTTGGCGCTCTGGGTCTCCATAGCCTAAAGATTAAATACTTTAGTTCCCAGGTTTGTCTGTGTAGCACTCCTTCATAACCTTAATTTCATTCAAAGGGCACCTGGATGGAGTGAGAAAAAAGTGAGCAAAGCCAGGCCAAGAACACTTCAAAAAGTCAGCTGGAGTAGATGCTAGGAAGAAAATAATGCTAGAGACATGAGTGTTTGGCATTATGCCCTTCTGTAGGTGGAGTGGGGAATGGACAAATCTGGCTTGTAGACTTGAGGTGGACCACCTCTGCTGTGTTCAGCTGACAGAGAAGTTCTTTTGAAAACTGATGAGAAGAAAACCATTCTCACTTTTCATTATGGAAAGCTTAATCTCAGCACTTCTCTTCAGTACATATAATTCTGTGCCACACAGTGTGTTTGTGTGTGTGTGTGTCCATCCCAAAGATGCATGCACTAAAGAATGCAAGGTATAATGGGATGTCCTTTCTCAAATCTCCATTTATCAAACTTGTCTAGTGTTATGGAAAATGCTAATAATTTAGACAACTGAAACATCGCAGAGATTAAGAAATCATTAACAAATGTTGCATTTTTTTACCCTCAACCTGCTCCATGCTTCATCTCCTCCTCAATTCTTCTGGACCCAAATTGAAAACTTTCTTTCTTTTTTTATTTAAAAAATAAAGTTAAAAGCAAAAATCAGCTTATTGGCAGGACTCTTCCACAGTTCCAAGGTCTCTTGGTGTGCAACCTCATTCCTCCTTCCCAGAAGCATGTAAAAGTGTAGCAAATCTTGACAGAGTCCAGTGCTCATTTAATAAATGGAGCAAAGATCCCACAGGGCTTGTGGAGGGGGTGGCAAAGGAGCGAGACAGGAAAGGATTGCTACTGTTAGAGAAGTAAGAGCTGGTGAGGCATGTTAAGGAATATGTAAAGTGTGGACAAAGATCATTCCTTTATCTTTTTTATCTAGTTCCCCCTCATTTTTTCTTTAATACCCCTTTGTCCCCTAAGAAGCATCCTTTTTTTCCCTTTTCGGTTCCTTATATCAATGCAAAACATTAATGATTTTGAAATCATAGGCTAAGAGTTGCAGTATGAATGAAAATGTATGGAATTGATTTCATTTGGAACCTTACCCAACTACGCCCTGACCCCCCACACCCCCCCCCAAAAAGGAACAAATAACAAATAAAGGTAGACTTCAAATTAAGCTGCCAAAGTCTTAAAGGAACCCATGTCTCTCAAAATATGCTAGCAAAGTTCTAAAAATACACCAGAAGAATGATAAGTAAAATTAATAATAATGATAATATAATAAATACAAATATATTTATAGTATATATTATGTATGTATAATAAATATTATATACACATATAATATACATGTTATAAAAATAATAAATAAAATGATAAAAAAACAAGAATAAATAGCAATAAACCCTCCATCCAGACCAGGACTGAATAAGAAGAATGCTTCTTTTCTGAACCAGGCAAACCCGACTGAAAGCACAAATATAATTATAATTTAGTATAAAGTAATCCAAAAGGGAATCAGGTGAGGGTAAAGACAATGTAGTTTAAGAAAGAAGCTAAGAAACTGAAGAGAACTTTAGAAATGTTAGAAATCATAGATTTCTTATAATTACTGAATACCCTTCTTGTCTGTGTCCCCTTCTGAAATTCTTTCTTGTTTCTTCTATATGGGACATATCTTAGAGCCTCTCCCTCAAAGAGCTTGCAACATAGATTGAGAGAAAAGAGAAGCAGAAATGAGATAGAAAGATCACATATTGGCACTTTTAGTGCTAATCTGCAAAGTTCTGACTATGAGTTCCCCTGAAAGGACATCAGTGTGACGTGCGATAATTAGGAAAGACTTCATAGGAGAGGTTAAATTTTACTTGGACTTTAAAGTCTAAGTGACATCAGATAGGCAGAAAAGGAAGTAGTGGATTTCCAAGGGGAAGGAGGGAACACAGAAGTGGATAATATGAGCAACATCCTAGAAATCAGAATGTCCATTCTGTATCCAGGGGATAGTGGAGAGGCAAGAATGACTGGTGTAAGAAAAAAGGTATGGTAACATGGAAGAAAAAAAAAAATTAATCTGGAGACAGAGGATAGGGTTCAAATCCCATAACCACAAAATAAAAGACAACCAAAACAGAATATAGTGAAATTATAAAGAATAAACTCAGTCTTGAAGAGATATAAGAAGGCATATTCCCTGATCTTTTGCAAAGATCATCATCTATAGATATGAAACATTGACTATAATCTTAGATTTTTATGTTAGCTGTTTTTTCCTTTTCCCCTCCTCTTCCCTGTTTTCCTTTATTCCTTCTATTAAAAATTTGTAAGGAATTGTTCTCTTGGAGGAGGGAAAGGACAAAGGGGGATGAAAGCCTAGGCTATAGGAATATTAAAAGAAATATGTCAATAAAATCCATTTTTAAAATAATATAGGAGTAGAACCGGTGGTGTGTGGTTTCTCTGAAACCAAGAGAATAGAATAGGTAGGAGTTTAAGTGGGAGAGAGGAGACTGAAAAAAAAGAGAAACAAGACTTTAAAATACGATTTGGTTATTAAAAGGTAAATTGTAATATCTGAGTTAGTAGTTTCAGTAGAGTGGAATAAAAGCGATATGTGAATAGCAATGTTGTCAGGGGTAGGAACATTAAGTTGCATTTTTTTCTTTAAGATGTTTGTCAAAGAAAGGGAAGACTGATCTAGGGTGATAGCTAGATGGATTTTGTGCTGGGGGGGGCGGTGTCAAGAGAAGGTCATTGGTTTGTTACTGGGAAGACTGGAGGATCTTTGTAGGCTTATAGGGACGGTAAAATTGAAAGTGTGGTATCTGAGACTCAGCGATTGATAAACAAAAGACCCGGTGGTGAGTGAGTGGGAATTAGGGTTTACTTAGTGGGATCTATTTTTAAGATGATTCTAGGGATCATCCTCTTCTATTGTCAGTGGGATAGAGTGGGCAAAGTTAGTGAGGAATGAAGAGAGATTGTGGAACTCAGACACAGACTCCTCAATGAAATATAGTGGGGGGTCAGGAAAGGTGAGTAGAGTACATATAGTGATGTAATTACATATGGGGGAAATATGTATGTGTCGGGGAACTGAGATCTTTTTGTTGTTATTGTTGATTTCATGATGACTACTGCAAGATGAGGCTTTCCCAGGCAATTGCCCAGCTGGTTTGGTGATAGCCGCTTAGGCACACTGCTGCTTCTATGGTCTCACCTGAGTGAGTGCTCTTATAGCTACTGAATATTGGGAGTTACTCTGTGCTACCGTTTTCTGGACACATCTCTTCAGGGCAAAGGTATACATATACATGTTTAAAAATTAATCCTCTGGGGGGGGTGCAGGGAGACATGCTTCTGACACATTTAATTAATAATAAAAATAATAGTAACTAATATTTATAAAGTACCTACTATGTACCAGGCACTGTGCTAAGTACTTTATAAATATTATCTCAATTGACTTCCTCAACAACCTTGGAAGATGATAAGTTTTATTATTACTCCCACTTTATACTTAATAATAATAGCTAACATTTCATAGTACTTACTATGTGCCAGATACTGTGCTGAGGGCTTTACAAAACATATTATTTGATTTTACAAAACATTTCATATTTATTTGACCCTCACAACAACCTTAAGAATGAGTTACTATTATTATCCCTTTTTTACATGGGTTGGGGGGAACCAAAGTAAACAAAGATCACACAGCCAGTAAGTGTCTGAGGTTAGATTTGAACTGAGATCTTCCTGACTCTAGGCTGGATTCTCTGTCACTGAGCCACCTAACTTAACACTTATCATTAACAATTTCTTCATCACTTTCTTTTATCAAGTTAATCAATAAAATGATAAATTAAGCCCTGATTTCATTTTTTTTTTTTTCGTGTTTGCTGATTTCTGAAGTGGATGCACGGAAAATATAACAATCACCTCTCCTGGGCCTGTAGAGATGGCTCCAGTATATCCCTAATTCTGGTCTACTCTAGTCATTTCACTTTCTCTATATTAGGGTAGGGTTTAGGGTCTAGAATTTCTCCCCATACGGGTTAGGTGATAGCTCTTTAGTCAAAATCACCATACCCAATCAATAGAAGCCAGACAGAGTGCCCTCAGGCAGATATTTGGGAAACAGAATGGTTCAATCTGGCTGAACACAGACTCCAAGGGGAGCAGCTATGTGGTACATTGGATAGAGTGCCAGGCCTGGAGTCAGTAAGAATCAAACAAGGCCTCAGATACTTAATAGCTATGTGACCCTGGCTGGGCAAGCCACTTAACCCTGTTTGCCTCAATTTTCTCATCTGTTAAATGACCTGGGGAATAAAATGGTAAACCATTCAAGTATCTTTCCCAAGAAAACTCTCCAAAAGTGTCACAAAGAGCTGGACACCACTGAAAATGACTGAAGGAGAAAAGAATATATGGAGGAGGAATAAAATGATATGAGTTTAGAGAGTGAAGGTGGCACGAAACTTACTTTTTGGCACCTATATCTGGATGAATATTAAGGCCCCATGTTATAGACAATTATTTAATTTAGTATTATAGCATAATAATAAATATAAAAATTATAGTATAACTTAATTGAATATTCCCTAAATCTTCTCAGGTTTAGCATATAAATGAATTTGAGACAGAAAAAGGGATAAGGTAGAGATAAGAAAGATCACCATTCTCCACCCACCTCTCCTATATTACTATCCTATTATGCATGTATGTCAGCAGCAATGCCCAAACTTTGGTACTATATTTTTGCCAGCAGAAAAACCTCATTCATTTGTCATGAAAAAAAAAGACAAGAAAAACAAACAGACCATGGGACAGTAGGTGAACGTAAATAGGCAATATCACAGTTTAGACTATTGTCATATAGTTAATGTTAGGTCATAGATTTAATTTATAATTTGAAGTATTTCTTGGCATTTCCTTTAACAGAAATTGACTCTTTGTAGCTAAATGTCCCTAACAACCCTATTTTGAAGATTCAGTAATATAAGTCAATTTTTTAATGTGAATCTTAAAGCCAGACCAGTATCTCAAGTCCTAAAATGCAATTTTATGTGTGCAAATGTGAATCATGAGACTTAGACATTTGCTGGGGCTTTCCTATTCATTCTGGGAACTTCAGAATTATATTCTATATGTCATCACATCTGTGAAATTTGGGCAAGAATTTATTTCACCAAATAATTTTTTTCTCTAGCACTGTCCCTTTCTAAAATCCTCAGTTATTTACCAATAAGAGGTGCATGAGAATAGAACTAAAAATACATCATTTATAGTATCATAGAGAGCTAAAAAGGACCATAAAAGTCTATTATCCCATCACCATCACTTTAAAATGACAAAAATTTGAGAGATACAAGATCTTTTATACTATGGTCAAAAAGTTATTAAGTGATGAAGCTGGGAGATGAACGAAGGACCTCTCATTCCAGGTGTAGTGCACTTCTTACAGAGTCCCTAGATATAATTGATCTGGTCCCCTTAGTAAATTTAAAAAACAAACAGACTTTTGGATCCCCTTATCCAGTTGGGCCCATAGAGAGGTTCTTTGAAAAATAAAATTCTTAAGGGAATCTGTCCATTCCCTTTCTTAGGCATTAGCATCCAGGTATATGGTATTATGGATAAAGTAGGGGTCCAGGAAGAAACCATATATCTTTTTCACCCCCTGGCCATAATAATCCCTGGGATTTGTATTATATTTTAGTGTTGCAAAGCATTTTCTCATATATTATAACACTTCATCCTAGCAAAAAAAAGTCCGACGGACCTAGCCAAGAATCATTATTTTCCTTTCACAAATGAGGAATCTGATACTGAGGTAGGTTCCTTTCACCTGGGCAGTTAAGGATCATCCATTGTACCACACTGCCTCCATCTCCAGAATCTGTGCTGTGTGAATTTCCTGACTCTTTCTAGCGAGTATTTCCTTTTCTCTTTGGGAGAAAGGAGGGAATATCTCATCTGTGAGGCTGTTCATTCTTTTTGGCCTTCAAATCATAATTCTGTGGTTAGAATAACAACTGGGCTGACAGGTAATGAAAATGACCCTAAAATCCATAGCTTCCTAATTGATCTTTCAGCTTCAATTCTCTCCCCCTGCCCTCCCTCTCTACTCAGTTAACTAAGTATAATATTCCTAAAGCACATATCACATCCCTTCTCAAAAAACCTCCAGTGGACCCTTTTTTACAATTAGAATAAACTATAAACTCCCCTGTTTGTCATTTAAAACTCTGGCTCCAACCTACCTTTCCAGTCTTATTATATATTACTTCCCTTAATATACTGTATAGTCTAGCCAAATTGGCCTTCTTACTGTTCCTCGCTCATAGCATTACATCCCCTGTCTCCATGCCTTTGTACAGGCTATCCACCCTTCTTGAAATGCACTGATGTCTTAACCTCCATCACTTAGAACCTCGTTCCTTTTAAACTCAGATCACAGGCCACCTTGAGATATTTCCTGATTTTTCCAGTTTATTAGTGGCAGTAAACTTCTAAAAATGGACTGATTTTTACCTTTCTTTGTATCCCCAGTGCTTAGCACAGTGCCCGGCTAACATCCTCCCTGCCGCTCCCAAGGTTTCTTCCTAATTCTCATTCTCCATAACAGGTCACAAGCTTCCCTTCAGTAATAGGGCTTAACTATGAACAAACAATAAACAGCTCTCAAGGACTACTTCTGACAAAGGGTCATAAGTTTCACTTGGAAGGGGTCACAATGGTAAACTCATTCAAACCCCATCCCCACCCCCACCATCTCATTTTGGCAGTTGTCTACAATACTAAAACATCAAGATTCAAGTCCAGGATGACTGATTTCAAATCCAATATTTTTTCTATTGTGTCACACTGCCTCTTACTCAAGAGCCCATGCTGAGAAAACTCCCTGATTCCTTTTGGATACCATTTCCTTTTCTCTTTGGAGAAAGGAGAGAAATACCTCATCTCTGAGGCTGTTCATTTCTTCTGGTCTTCAAACCACAGCTCTGTGGTTAGAAAAAAAAAGAACAACTCTTTTAAGAGATAATGGGAATGACCCTAAAATCCAATTAAAGACAGGGAGACAAAAGAAAAGGTTTTTATCTCAAAGATATAGGGTCAGGTCTTTTCAACATATGTTTCTCCAATTGTCATAACTAAATTAATAATATCTAGTACAAAAATCATTACATCTACATTTAGACAGTAGAACAGAGAGTGTTGCTAAGCCAATAATTGGATCCAGATCTTCTGTATATAGGCATGTGCCATGAACCAGATAATAAATCCTGAATCATAATGAGGGTAAAGTTGCTTCTACCACAGTTTATACCAAAATTTTGATATTTCATATGAAATAGAATGTGTTGTGCTCCCCCTACTGGCTCTGAGTATCGATTAACCAACTTGAATGAAAAGATAACATCATTTGAAGCCACAGGTTTAGTTAAATGCTTTTGCTTGGGTATAAATTTTGTATTGTAATAATATATTGTTTTCCTAACATATCAGTAAATTAAAATAATGGACTTTCTAATTTTTCCAGTTCTCATTTCAAACAAGAAGTCTAGGCATCCTTTCCTATAAAGACTACCTTGTTATAATAGTTAATCATGTAATTGTTTTAATTTAATTCTCAGTTTAATAGGAGAAAAACTAAGTTTCCCAAATGAAGGCGAAAGAGGTAGTGAAGGCTTTTTGTTGGTTGGTTGTTATTGTATGAAGTCATGCTAAACAGTGTACAAATTCCTATCTAGGCCTTGATATTAGCGTAGACCACTCAAGGCATAATAGAATTACATTGGCAAGATGATCTTTTACAAATGAAAAATAATTAAGCATCTTCAATTGGTATTCAAGTTTGGGAAAAGAGTTAAATGAATAATGGAATTCCTGTAACTAAATGGCATAAAGAATATGGAGACTGGGTGCTCATAGTGCAAATAATGTGATTCATGATTACTGGCATCACATTATCTGATTAACTGGATCTATACACACACTGATCATTCAGAAGGGATATGAATAGATACAATTAAATATCTTAATGGTTTATATTTATATAGTGATCCAAAGTTTACAAAGTACTTTGCATATTTATTATCTTATCTATACAACACTCTGAGAGGTAGGTTCTATTTTCATCCCGATTTGTCAGATGAGAAAACTGAGCCAAAGTGAGACAAGTGACTTTTTATACAGCTGGTAACAGACTGAGGCAGAGCAGAGATTCAGGTTGTGCAGACTCCCAATCCATCAGTCCATCCATTATGACATGTAGTTACCTCATTTTCTTCTCTTTTCTTTTTGTTTTAATCTGGATAAATTAGTAAGGGCATATCTGGATTTTAAAACTTAAATACCTTTGAATTCTAGAGAAAGTATCATTATTCTGAAGAAAAAATAGATTCAATATTTCTATTAAAATGGCATTGTTGTTCAATAGTTTTCGTCTGTCTGATTCTTTATGAACTCATTTGGAGTTTTCTTAACAATGATACAGGAGTGGTTTTCCATTTCCTTCTCCAGCTTATTTTACAGATAAGGAAATTGAAGCAACCAGGGTTAAGTGACTTGCCCAGTGTCACACAGTTACTAAGTGTCTGAGGTCAGAGTTGACCTCATGATGATGATTCTTCCTGACTCCATGCCCAGAACTCTAATCCACTGTGATACCTAGCTTCCCAAAATGATGTTAAATGATGTTCTATTATTAAGAACTTCAAATGAGAAGTCGATTTCTTTCTCAATTTTATCAGCTGTTATGTGTAGTTCATTGCTTACATCCTGTTCTTATGACTCTTTGTGGCATAGGAGGTAAACCTGAGTTGCAGAAAGCTGTACCCAGAGTCACTCTTAGGGTGTGAAAGGCCTAGGGAAAATGTGGGTTCCTTCTCATTATGCAAAGGTCAGGTTGCACACAGGGAATTTCTCCAGAGGCGAATTCAGAATGGTAAGGAACAAGCAATCACAGAGATAATAGTATAATGACAATTTAGGCATAGCGGCCACAAATGCATGTGAAATCACCTCTAATCTAAGAAAATGCAGAAACACAAATCTGAAATTCCTTTAACAACTCCAAAAATATTATTTCCGCTGTAGTACTGAGTATTCTCTGGAACTTGAGCTCCTATTTCCTTTTTATCTTAATAATTTTTGTGTCTATAATGAAAAAAAAAAATTTCTCCTCAGCGCAGGGTCCCCTGAGCCTTGCTGAAGCCTGATTGTACTTGCTACACCTGAGAAGTCCAACAGGTTTCTAACAGGTTGCATAAAACTGGAACAACTTTAAGAATAGCCCAAACGATGAACTCTCTCTGTTGTCTGAAGATGAAATCAGTGGAACTTAGGAAGCCTCCATGCCTTTTTCAGCCACAGAAAGTCTCAACAGAGAATATGTTAGAATATTAGTGGGGTGAATACCAACATTGATGAATGTGCAGGTTCATGATGGCAGGAAGAGGAGGAGGATCCAGACATTTATGTGTATTTTCTCTCCCAGTTCTTTGCTCTTTTATACAGATGAAATAGAATATAATTTATGAACTAAGTAAAGAATTGCATGGCTGAGCTGCTTGTGCCTTGGCCTCTTTGGATTTCAATCAGGCCCCTCACACTCTTTTAATGAAGGGTGGTATTTTGTTTTCAAGGCAAGGCACTGGTGTGTGTGTGGGGGGGGGGAGAAAGGGGAGAGCAAGAGAAAATGAGAGAGAGAGAGAGAGAGAGAGAGAGAGAGAAGGAGAGAGAGAGATGGGTAGGTGCTAAAGTTTCACAAAGGTAGCAATTACATGATAACAGAAAGCAGCACGGACTGTGTCTTGTTACCTCTCATTTTGAAGGTGCCAAATCTCCAGCGGCCATCATTGTTATTATGGCTTAAGTTGGCTGAGGTCACCGTGGTTCATCTATTTTATACATTGGTAGCCTTCTCCTTATTACTTGCCAAACAAACCTTTTTATTTTTGCACACGTTTATGTTGATTTTGTGGTTTCTGAAATTGGATTCTGGCTCCTAGAGGCCTGAGTTTCCACAGCAACTGCAGGCCTTATCTGCTACTGGTTCTTGGCACGCAGACAACCAGGCCTTTCACTCACTTTGAATTTTTTTTCCCCTAAAAAAAAAAAAACAACATCTTTTTCCCCCTTCATCTTTCCTATTTTTCCTACACCCTGTCATTTAAAAATCACATAATTAATTGCGCACATCCTGTGCCACATGCAATTGCCACAGCTTTGAAGTCCCAATAGATCATTTTATAGAGCCATGGGTGCCATTTTAAGGGGGGAAAAACAACATCTCAGGACCTGGCGCCAGCCTACAGGCTTTGTAGAATTTAGTATATCCTTCTCCAGGTATGATAAAGAAACCTGGACACTTTCTGTTTGTTTTTCCTTATTTCCTTTCCAAGCTAGCCTTTTCAATATATAGGAAAGACCTCAGGACTGAGTTGTTTTTTTTTTGTTTTTTTGTTTTTTGTTTTTTTTTTACACTCCACAGTTAGTTTCCCCTCCCAAAACCAGCATGAACAGCTTCATTTGGTGACAGGGGTGAGGTTTGCTTGCTTTCTTTTAACTTGGACAGGGGAAAAAAGTGGTCTGATTTAGCATCATGTCCATCTTGTCATACCCAGCTGCTACTGATCCAGCAGGGGTGGAATAAACCAATAGGCAAATAAACAAAAAATTAACAACCCTCCCCAAGCCCCTACTTTGCCAGGCAGGCTTCACTTAGACTCCATAAAGAGCAAACAACAATAAATGATCTCACCAACTTCTTAAAGTTTTGAAAGGGGAAAATTAAAAAAAAAAAAGCATCACCATCATTTGCTTCTGTGAAAAGAAGGCGTCTTTGGGAATAGAGCTCCCAAAGTTTCTGAAAAGGATTTACCTGCTCACTTCTCTGTAGTCTGCAGAAGTTATGGGAACTTTTGAGGGAAAAAAGAGGGGAGATTGCTTTGTTTCAGAGTTTATAGTTACCTTTAGTTTTTCCAAAAAGTATGTTTATATGTCATTGTTTGGTTCTGCCTTACTTAAAGGAAAATCCTCAGGTCCCTGTCACTCCTTCAATGGTACCCGTGATCCATTGTGCCAGGCATTTATTAATCCCCTACTATGTGCCAGTTACTGTACTGTGTGGAGCACATATTGTCTTCTCTGATTCACATAGCATCCCTGGGAGGTAGATGCTGTTGTTATTCCCACTTTACTGTTGAGGAAACAAGCAAACTGAGGTTAAGAATTTTGACCCTTCTTACATAGCTAGTAAGTGCCTGAAGCCCAATTTTAACTTAGGTTTTCTTGACTCCCTCACAGTGTCCTGTGCACTATGGCACCACCTAGATGCTTTTACTCTGTTAATAAGTAGGACAATTTCTAGTCCGTTTTGACCTATCCAAGACAAAGGTATTAAATCCTAGCTACTCTTTCCTAAGGGAAATATGCTATTATAGAGTTGATTTAGCAAACACAGTCTGAGGTATGCCATTCATGGCTAATACCAATTGAATAAGCTCTCTCATATCAGAAATTATTTCCATAACAGTTGCCTCCAATGTCTTAACCTAAAGAAGGAAATTGGCTTTTTCTGGAACCATGGTCAAACCAATAAGGAAGAGAGATCTGGTTAGTCAAACCTTTGTTAGATAATAC
Source organism: Gymnobelideus leadbeateri (assembly GCA_011680675.1). Classification (NCBI taxonomy): domain Eukaryota; kingdom Metazoa; phylum Chordata; class Mammalia; order Diprotodontia; family Petauridae; genus Gymnobelideus; species Gymnobelideus leadbeateri. Next base: position 95,712 of record WOXC01001906.1, on the reverse strand, counting down.
TACTTAGGCAGCTAGATGGCTCAGTGGATACAGCACTAGGTATGAGGACTGAACTCAAATCAGACCTCAGACACCTACTAGCTGTGTGAATGTGGGCAAGTTTGCCTTAATCCATTGGAGAAGGAAGTGACAAACCACTCCAGTATCTTTGCAAAGAGAATCCCATGGACAGTATGGTCCAAGGCTTCACAAAGAGTTAGACACAACGGAACAACAATTATTTTGACATCCAAGGCCTTTCCTACCTTATATACTGTATTATGGACAGGAAGTTAATATTTATTAATATATACATCAGCTTCTGCAGTGGGGATGATAGGAGTTGAGAAAAATAGGTCCAAATGAATAGAGATTTCTTCTTACTATTTTTTGGTTCCCTCCTACTTCATTTATCATGGCAAAACACACACACACACACACATGTTCCCTTAATTCCTGTACCAGGATAATAAGCATTTAGAGGTAGCTTACAGATCATTTTTTATGCATTCACTCTTTTCTTTACAGTGGAAGTTGAGCCACTGAGAGAAGTAACCCCTAATAATAATTAATATAATTAATAAGGAGTATAGCTGAGATTCAAATTCAAGTCCATTAATTCCAAATGCAGGTCCTTTTGACCACTGCCACACTGATAAAAGTCATCTTGGGGACTCCTTGAAAAGACATCCTAGTGTAGGGGGTGTTGTGGATGAGATGATGTTAAACACCTAATATAGTGGGAGCTATTTTAATACATTGTCTATGCCTCTTGGATAGAACATCCATTCTGACTCTGAATCTGGAATACTGGCACATGTTTAACAGGGCCCTCAGTTTGTAATGAAGGGTGGGGCTCCTTCTGCTAAGCTTCCAACCTGTGGTTCCAGAGAAGCTAGATATTTAAACTGAAAACTTAGATCCCTAAGCCAAGCAGTACTTTCTGCTTTGATTTCGTGTGTGTGTGTAATGACTTGCCCTAAGTAGTAAGACCTATTTATCCAGGGATGTAGGAGAATGTGCAACTCTCTTGAACAGGATTTCCTTGCATGTTATTTAGAGAGAAAATTATTCCAGTTGGAGTATAGTCATCTTTGCAGGGATGTAGAAGTCTGGGTTTACTTTTTTCCCAAGGAAAGAGTTCATAAAATCTGCATTTTTCTATTTAGCCTTTAGTCTTTGGAATGGTGAACTACCATTACAAATAATCATGAGAACTCTAAATGTGGGGAACAATTCTTTTTCCACAATGTCTTTCTCAGCATCAAGATGCTCACAAGGCTACCACCAAAATTAAATAGAATACCTATTATCACTGGGTGAGGTCCTAAGTCAGGAAGGCATTAAAATGGGAAACAAGGAGAAAAGAGTCTAAAATGTTTTGTTTTGTTTTTAAAGAAGGGGATAAAAGAAAAGAAAAGGTTGAAGAATTATAGACCTTTATATTTAAATGTGGAAGGAAACTTAGACATCATCTAATTTGACCCCCTCATTTTATACATGGGGAAACTGAACCCCAGGGAGACTAAGCTATTTGCTCAGCATCACACACATAGTAAATATGAAAAAAATAGGTTTTCAGCTTTGATCTTCTTAACTCTAAGTCCAGTACTCTTTCCATTATGCCACATTGAGTCTACAAGTATGGGAAAAGAAGAATAGAGGTTCACAACTGCCCCATAGTCTGTGCATCCTAACTACATTCTTATCCGGAGAAATCTCCTATAATTTGAGCACAGAATGTTTCTCATCATGGGAAAAAGAAAAACAGCTATTCCTTTTGACTTTGTTCACAGTTACTCGTATTTACAAAAGAGGTGATCAAATGGGAGTAATTCAACTTTGAAACAGTTATACATAGGAAGGAAAAATCAGGAAAGACAATTTTCATTTTTCATCAGTATTGTCAAAATCTATTGTATACTCTGGTAAAATGTACTCATGACTATATGTGAATAGATACATTTTATTATTCTTATATTTTTATATAATTCCAGCAATTTTTTCATGTTTCTGAAATACTATATTTTGAAGACATGCCTAATTTCATTCTGGTTATTAACTATGCTAGCAAAATCTTTATTTTATTACGGATCATCAGAAAGAATCTACTGTAAAATTATCTGAAAGTAAATGGAATCCCTTTGACTTTTAATGCTTTAAACCCAACCGTTTGAAGAAAGGTTGGTTTGATATGTATCAGAGATATTTGAAGAGGATTCTTTTAGTGGGTAGAAGTTTGACTAGATTGATTCCTGAGGTCTTTCCGATTATTAAGAAAACACATTTTTTCAAAGTGGCATTATGAATAGAATGTTGACATTGGAGTTAGGAAGATCTGCATAAAGATATGCTGTAGATATTAACCTGGATCACCCAAAACTGTGCCTCGGTTGGTTCCTTTATAAAATGGGGATAATAATAGCACCTACTTCACAGGGATGATATGAGTATCAAATGAGTTAACACAGAGAATACATTTTGGGAAAATGAAATCAATATATAAATGCTATTATTATTTATCATAATTATAATGATTTTATGAATATTCTAATTCAGAAGAGAATTTAATATCTAAAACATGAAGATTAAAAAAGAATGGGAGGGAAATAAGAGAATTTGAAGAACACAAATAAAATATATATTTTAAAATAATTCAGTCAGGTTATGAGCATTTATTTAGTGCTTACTGTGTGCCAAGCACAGGAGATACAAATAAAGGCAAATAATGGTAAATGTTTTCAAGAATTATACATTTTAGGGGCAGCTAGATGGAAAGAGAAAATTCCTGGCAGAGCAGACAGTCACAGAAAATTATTCCCTCAACAACCAGGAGGTCAGTGTCACTGGAGTGAAGAACATGTAGTAGGGAGTAAAGTATGAGCAAATTTGAAAATATGTTGGGGGATAAGTCATGAAGGGATTTGAATTTTAAAAAGAATATTTTGTACCTGGAGGCAATAGGGAGCCATTAAAGTTTATTGAGTGTGTGACAGTAGTGGAGGGTGGGGGAAGGGAGTGACATAGTCAGGAATATCCTTGAGGAAAATCACTTTGGTGATTTAATTGAAGATGTATTGGAGTCAGGAGATAATTGAGGTAGGCAGATCTACCAATAGGCTATTAAAATATTCTAGACATCAAATGATGAGGGCCTGTACCTGAGAAGTGGTTGTCAGAAGAGAGAAGTGAACATAATTGAGAGATGTTGCAAAAATGAAATTAATAGGCTTTGACAACTCATTGGATGGTAGGAGGAAAGCTAAGAGTTAGCAGGGAGTCAAGATATGCCGAGGTTTTGAACCTGAAGGATTGAAAAGACAGTGCACTCTACAGTAAGAAGGGAAGTAGGAAGGGGAGATGGCTTAGAGGTAAATATTTATTCAGTATTTTAGAAACTGGTTATCCAGTTTAAAATATCTAAAAGGTGGTTGGAGATGCAACATTATAGGTCATCAGAGAGGTGATGGTAGGTTAAGTAGATTTGTGAATTATCAGCCCAGAGATGATAATTTAATTCATGGGAGGTAATGCAAAATGACCAAGTGATGTAGTATAGGAAAAGAAGAGAAAAGGACTAGGATAGAACAATGAGGGGCATCTATGATTAGATGGCATGATCTGGATGAGGATCTAGTAAATGATACTGAGAATGAATGACTGGATAGGTAGAAGAAGAACCAGAAGAAGACGATATCCCAAAAACCTGTGGAGAAAGGAGTATCAAGAAGGAGAAGTTGGACTTCAAAATTATGTAAAAGGGGTCTCTGAACGAATTCTGGAGCTCCAGAACCCATAAAATGATACAGAGAAGCTAACCGCCCACTGAGAACAGCCCAGGAGCCTGGCAGGGAGAGGCCAGCACAGCAATCTGGGAGCGGAGCCCAGGTCCCCATGAGTTGGAGGTTTTAGCCCCAGGGTAGCCGGGCCAGCAGCTGGCTGGAGGGACCCCAGAACACCAGCAGCTGTGGCATTTCCAGAATTATCAACACATAGATGCCTAGGACAAAGTGAAAGGTCACTGGGCCATGGAATTTGGAACTGGTTGGGAGAGTGTGTGGCCTCTTTCCCCTGGAGGAGAGAGGCCACTGAAGAGCCGGTGCAGCTTGTGGCACATTGCCACTTTGCAGCTTCAGCTCCTGGCCTGTTAATTGTAGGGGGATCCAGCGATCAGTCTGGGGGGCGGGGGCGGTAATTGCTCTTGCTTTACGCTTCTGGGATCTGGATTGCTGTCTGGGGTGGAGGTCTTAGATTGAGTGACCAGCTTGCCAGAGTGTGTGGAGGCTTCACAGAGGGCACCTAACTAATACCTCTGGAAGTTGAGAAAACCCCAACATTTAGGTCTGAAGTCCCCCTGACTGGTGGCAGAGTCCTATTGTGGCAACAAGCCCAAAAGTCGAGTAATTGAGTGGCAACATATTTAAGCAAAGGAAACAACATAAAGAGAAAAATTCAACATTAGACTCCTATTTTGGGGGCAAAAAGGATGAAAGCATGGAACAGGAGGAGGGCTGTGAGGTCAGAAATCCTGCACCAATAGTCCCAAATGAAAATATGAGGGGGTTAAAGGCCATAGAGGACCTCAATAAGCAGATAAGAGAAGTGGGGGAAAATTGGGAAGAGAAATGAGAAAGATGCAAGAAAAGTATGAAATGAGAGTCAACAGCCTGACTGAGGCAAATAATACCTTAAAAATAGACTAACTCAAATGGCAAAAGAGGCTCAAATAGGCAATGAGGAGAAGAATGCCTTAAAAAGCTGAATTTGCCAGATAGAAAAAGAATCTCAAAAGCTCACTGATGAGAATCATTCCTCCAGAATTAGACTAGAGCAAATAGAAGCTAATGACTTTATGAAAAATCAAGATGCTGTTAAGCAGATCCAGACAATTGAAAGAATAGAAGGCAATGTGAAATATCTCATAGGAAAAACCAATGACCTGGGAAATAGATCCAGGAGATATGATCTAAAAATTATTGGACTACCTGAAAACCATGATCAAAGAAAGAATCTAGAAATCATCCTTCAAGAAATTCTCAAGGAAAATTGCCCTGATGTTTTAGAACCAGAGGGCAAAATAGAGGTTGAAAGAATCTACCTATAACCTCCTAAAAAGATCCCAAAAAGAAAACTCCTAGGAATATTGTAACCAGGTTCCAGAATTCCCAGATCAAGGAGAGAATATTACAAGCAGGCAGGAAGAAACAATTTCAATATTGTGGAAACACAATCAGGATAGCACAGGATCTGGCATTCCACACTGAGGGATTGAAGGGCATGGAATATATTCCAGAGGGCAAAGGACCTGGGATTAAACCAAGAATCACCTACCCAGCAAAACTGAGTATCTTGTTTCAGAGGAAAATATGGTCATTCAGTGGAATAGAGGACTTTCAAGTATCCTTGAGGAAAAGACCAGAGTTGAAAAGAAAATTTTACATTCAGATACAAGAAGCAAGAAATGCTTGAGAAGGAATACAGGGAAAAGAAATCATTATGAACTTACCAAAATTGAACTTTTTACCTTTCTACATGGAAAAACAATAACTGTAACTAATTAAACTTTTCTCAGTATGAAAATAGTTGAAGAAGGTTATATGGGTATATGAATATATATGTGAATGTGTGTATATATGTTCTCAGGTATACATAGATAGAGGTCACAGGTCAAATTTAATAAGAAGTGATGATACTTCAAAGGTGAAATTAAGAGATGAGAGAGAAATATAATGAGAGGAGATGGGGAGAGACAGAATGGGGTGAAATATCTAAATGTAGAAGAAGCAAGGAAAAATGGTTACAAGGGAGGGGAAGAACAGGAAGGCAAAAAGGCAAAACCTTATTTTCATTGAATTTGGATCAGGGAGAGAATGACATACATACTAAATAGGGTTTCTCACCTTACAGGAGAGTAGGGGTGAAGGGGATGTGAGGGAGGACAATGGAAGGGAGGGCAGGCTGGGCCGAGGGAAATTGGAAGCACCCACTTTTGAAAAGGGACAAGACCAAAGTGGGGAGTGGACCAGATGGGAGGTGGTATAGGAGGGAGGGAAATATAGTCAGTCTTTTGCAATACATCTACTATGGTAATATTTTGCATAGCTACATATGTTCAGTATATACTGAGTTGCTTATCTCCATTTTAAAATCAAATTTTAAAAAATATGTATAAATACTATGATTAATACTATTTTCCATGTAATTGGGAGATAAGATGTGCAGGCATTGGGGCATGAGGATTCACCTTGCCCTACTAGAAAATTTGAAAGGGGTATGGGAGAAGGTATGGTAGAGAGCAGATTTGATGAGGGGATATCCGGTGAGACTGCTATTCTGGGGTTGTGAGTAGAGGAAAAATGGGGAAAAATTGTAACTCAAAATCTGACAGAAATGAATGATGTAAAGCAAAAGTTAATAAAGCATTTGAAAAAAAAAGGAGAGGGTAATCAACAGCTTCAAAGATTGCAGAGAGGTCAAGAATAATGAGAAATTCATAGGATAGGCAGGTGTGGATGGTTTACAGTCTTAAGCGATGAAGATAACATTCATATCAATGAAATCAGATATCCTTTGAAGCAAAATTGGGCTTACTTTGTTATAAACAAAGTGTTTTTGGCAATAATTTGTTATGTGTGAGGTATTTTATTTTTCAGGGAAGTGGTCTCTAGTAGGAGAATCATTCTATATAGAGCACCCTCTGGTGGACTGAAAAATAATATAACTTATTTGCAGAGGAAATCCAAGGGCCTGTTGCAACTCCAAGATATCAGGGAAGAAGGACAACATTCAATTTATACAAAAACTAAGAAAAGGAAAATAAAAGGTAAAACGAAAGAAAAAAACAAGTTTGTGGTATTTTTCCCCCTCTGAGTGAGAGTTCAATCCCAACTAAGCTTCCAGAGCATATGATGATTTGCCAACAAGAAGTGGGACTTGGAATTAAGTGAAACTCATACCTTCACACTTAGGTGAGAAACTAAAATATTTATGCAAAAAAATTCTGCCATGAGTCCCCAAACACATGGGGAAGTTCATGTATTTCTCTAATGAATCTCTGTTCATATAAAAAGAAATCCAGAAGGTCTGGACAAAAATATCTCCAAAGGTCCCTGCTGTGTATAAGGCATTCCCTATTCCTCCCATATACACTACCAAAACCTCAAGATATTACAAATAAAGGGCCAAACTGGATACTAAGAAAAGCAGGTTATTTCAAACATAAATCAATGGAAATCTCGATGAATCCCAAACATTAGTGAGGCTCCAAAAATGGTATTTGAGAATGATTGAAATCAATTACTTAATTCTGGAGAAATTAATCACTTAGATTTGGTAGAGAAGAAGTTGAGGACAGGGAAAAAATAGGTAACAGAGGAGAGATTTAAGAGAAAAAGAAAAAGGGCCCAATCCTCCACTATACTTTAAAAGCTCTTGAAATAGTTCATTTGAGTGATATATTTTCTATTACATTTTGAACTACAGCATGCAAATAACTGAACTAGCACTTTGTAACTGGGAACTCAAAAATGATTGGAGTCCAATTATGCCTGTGGTTTTACAATTACACAATTATCAGTTCCAAATACCAGGGGACAGGAGACCAACTCTGAAAAAGGTAGCATTCAGCCCATGGCCCCATTTCTGTTTTTCTTAACTCTGGTGAAGGTATTAAATTGCACACAACACCTTCAATATAAACTATACAGAAGCACACAAAACACACCCTTTCCCAACATCTTTTTCCATCCCATGAACTGTCTGCCCACTGCATTTAGCTTGTATGAAGTGAAATAAAATGATTTGGGGATAAAGAAAATGAAACTGACTTTAATTTTTAATTTCTAGTGGGCTCTGGTCTCGGGATGTAGATTCAGCTGAGAGCTGACATGAAGAAGAAACATGAAGAAGAAAGGGAAAGAAAGAAAAGTTTAGTTATTCATGGTAATGGGAGGAAAGGAATAGTAGTCATCAATGTCATTGGGGAAAGAAGTCTAATGGAGTGTTCATGGTATATGTACTTGGATTTCTGTTATTTAATTTTTGCCAATATTTTTGTTAAAGGTATATTTGGTATATACATCAAAGTTGTAGCTATCAGTAAGCTGGGAGTAATAGTTGGAGAGAAAATACTGAATGACACAGTCTTGGTGCAAAAAGACTTTGACAGGCTAGAAATAAGGCAGAACCTACTAAGATGGAACTCAGTAAGATGTCTTTTGAGGGTGCCATTTTCCCAGTTGCTCAGGTTCACAACCTTAAGTGTCACCCTCAATTTGCTCTTGCCCCATATATCCAACCTGTTACCAAAACTTGCCATTTTTATGTATGTAACATCTCTCCTATTATATTGCCACTACTCTGGTATAGGACTTAATCACCTTGCATCTGAATTATTGAAATACTTCTCTAGATCATCTCCCTGCCTAATCTCTCTCCATTTAAGTTTATCCCTCATTCAGCTGTAAGACTGACTTTTTCAAAGTGGCAGGTTTGACCATGTCAACTACTCTCCCTCATCTAATAAACTCCAGTGATTCACTGTTATCACCAGGAACAAATATAAAATCAATTATTTGACATATGAAGTCCCTGACAACCTTGCCTCTTCCTACTTTTCTAGTCTTCTTACATTTTGCTCCCTTCCCTATTAGCTATAAACTATCAGAACTAGATTTCTTGTTGCTCCTTGAACATGACACTCCTTATTCTAATTCAGTGAGATTTTACTGGCTCTCCTCCATTGGTTAAAATGCTCATATTCCCCACCTGTACTTCCTGGATTTCCTGACTTCCTCAGCTCAAATCCTATGTCTCTAAGACTTCTTTCCTAGCATCTGTCCTCCCCTATCTCCCATTGCTAGTACCTTCCCTCTGAGATCACCTCCCATTTATATCACATATATCTTGATGTAGATACTTATTTGTTTCTCTCCTCTCCTCTATTCTCAAATTCTCTGCTCCTTTTATTCTAGTCAACACTCATTGCCCATCAAACCCCAGCCTTAGATTATTCCCACTATCCACACCCCTTTTGCTACTCATGTGCTTCAGAAATGAATTAAAGTGTCACAATCACGTTAACCTGACCTACAATGAATATATATTATCTAGTATCAATTGCACATTTACTACAATAAGGCAATCTTATTTTTAATTTCTCTTTAATCAACTGTTACATTTTTCTCCTCAACCCTTCAAAAATATGTATCCTGTTTCCCCTCAACCGATGCTCTCTCTTTAGAACTTATTTGCAAATAATCAAAGATTTCTACTGAGAACATATTACCAATGGGAAAAAATATGTAGAAAAAATCGACAAGAGAAGTAGAAATGCATATAATGCTTGGGAGCTATATGAATAAAAATATAGTTGAGCTGGTGATATAACAAAATTAAGGGATGTTAAAAGAACAGCTTAAGTGATATATTGACATTCTGTGTATCCCCATTGTTTAACTCAGTACTAGGGACCAAATTAAATTAAAATTTAATTTAATAATAAACCTTATTTAAATAAAATCATGCTAATAATTTCATTAATAATTCTATTTAAGATGTGCTAGTTGAATAACGAACCTATTTTTCTTTCCATTATTCTATGAGTAGTTAAGAATAACTGCTTTAAAAAGATGTATTCTTGAAAGAGAAAACACATACTGGATGACTTACATGGAATTGTCTTTCTCCCATTGATTGAATCAGAAGTAGTTGCCTCAAGGTAAACTAATTTTGAACAAACAATGGGAATATTGCCAAGTTATGGCCAAGAGTCTTCTTCTTAGCTTCAACATTAAGAATGATGTTCAATTTCCAGGAACATCCTTATAACAGAGATCCAAAGACACAAGGCAAAAATTTGAGCCTCAAGGGGCTCATTTGACTCTTAGCACTTTTCAGAGTAATATGATAAGAAAATAAGAAGTTTCAAAGGGTCGGAAAAGAACAAAAACAAAATACATGGTAAGAGCAAAACCAAGAAATATCCAGAAATAGTTGTTTTGTAAAAAGGTTAGTCCTGAGAGGATATAATACATGCTTAACTACTTGTACTTAGCAGAAGAATATGGGCTACCTAATAGAGTGCTTTAACTAAACTGACCAGTCAAACTAGATGAACAGTAGGCTAATTCAATAAGCATCTAGGTGGTTCAGTGGGTAGAGTCCAGGGCCTGGAGTCAGAAAGACCTGAATTCAAATCTAATCTCAGACACTTACTTGCTATGTGACCCTAGGAACATTACTTGACCTCTGTTTCCCTTAATCCACTGGAGAAAGAAAAGGCAAACCATTCTAATATCTCTGCAAAGAAAATCCCCCCGGACAATATTGTCAAGATATTGTCCATGGGATCATGAGGACTGAACAACAACAACAGCACAATTCAATAAATTTCTTGTCTGATAGACTGATGTAATTATCTGCATTGACTGGTCTTGATGATATTGAGGATAATTACAGATAGGATGGATTCCTGAAAGAAAACTGGCACAAATGGTAAGAGACACTGAAAACATGCATTCATTGTTAGTGGTGAAAGATGCCTGTTAATTTGATCAAATTCATTTCCACAAACAATTATTAAATCCCTGATATGTGCTTGGTATGGGGTATATAAAAACAAAATAGTTCCTACCCTCAAGAAATTTACATCCTATTCACTAGAAAACCCTAAAATATCTTTTGCTTTCTATGTCCTGAAGGTAGACATGGAAGAATCATTCTCTAATATAGATTTCACTTTATATGTTCATCCTATATGTAAATCTAGGGAGATAAGTATATATCTCACTTGGAAGAAAAAAAAGATTTTGATACTAGGCTGTTTTTTTTTTCACAGACAAATTGATGATGGTAGCATCATAGATCGATTCCTTGAATTTAAGAAGACACAGTCTACAAAAAGTAGATATTATCATCATTATGAAAGGACTTTCTATATAGATGATATATATATACATATATATACATATATACATACATATATATTTGTAGAGTCAGATGAAAATCATAGTCAGATCAAACAACTAGCGAGTCATTTATTAAGCACAGAGATGAAATCTACTCTGAGATTTGCCTAGTGCCCCCCCATTAAATATTACCTGCTCGTCTAGATTTTGTCACATTTTAGATGGTATTGATAGACTTCAAGTGCTTAGTAAAGTGAAATTATCATGAAGGTAAAATCAAGTTTTTGTTAATTATGGAATGCATCTTCTGATAAAGTGGTAATCATTATAAATAATATTTGTATTATACCTACCATGTGGCAGGCACTGTTCTAAGTGATTTACAAATATTGTCTCATATGGTTCTCACAATAACCCTGTGAGATAGGTGCTATTATCATCCTCATTTCACAGTTGAGGAAACTGAAGCAGATAAAGGTTAAGTAAAATGCTCAGGATTTCATAGTTAAGTATCTGAAGCTGGAATTGAATTCAGTTCTTTTTAATTCTAAACACAATAATCTATCCACTGTATCACTTAGCTGCCTAAGAAATAATTTTATATTGAATACACTGTTAATTAATATTGATATTTAATTATTGAGTTTGCAACTAAATCATGGTCCTGAAATAATTTATTCTCAGTAGAATTCCTTACTATCTTTTTTTTTTCCTCCAAAGGCTATTTATGCATTTGCATCTCTGCTAAGCCCTCCTCTAGTAATACTACTTATTAACACATTCTGAATACATGATGTTATCCCAAGACAGAAATATGTCATGTTTTCTTTTCTCTGTAACAACCTTTCTGAACTACTTCTTCAACTTGAGCTGAGTCTTACAGACTGGGTCAACGAGAAGGGAGCTTATACCCTTGGGTTCTAAAAGTAACATTACATTGTGGATGGTTACTCTTACTACTACTTTTGCTCATAAGCACTCACCAGCATATTTCCTGTTAACAATCAGCCAGTAGACCCAATTAGTTTTTAGCAAAGACATTTACTAAGATGGTGCTGTAACAAAAGTTGATACAAAGCATGTTCTTAAAAAAGTGGGACATATTCTGCCACAAATAAACACAAAGTCCATTGGAAGAATGGGTGCAATGATACTGAGAAAATTGTTAAGCAAAAAATAAATCATAACTCCTGGGTTTTCAGTATATAGAAACTTTCCTTTTAGCTATAGTCCTTATACAACTCTTTTGGAATTACTAATGAGTAAAATAGTTATGTTTTTGCTGGTTGTGCCACTCAGTTGGCTCCCCATGTTGGCAAATGTCTTGAATTTTTAGCCAGCACTCTGCTCCAAAATGAGGGGTAATGCCAGGATTTCCTGGAGCCACATGTAATTTGCTTAGCAAAACTGATTATTAAATTTTCAGTCATTATTTACCCCCTTAGAAATTGACAATCGCTACAGTTTGGGACATGGTTTATTGCTTTATTAATCGTCTACACTTTTAAAAAGTGTTAATAATGCAGATTAAACTTTGAAATCTGTGTATGTGCAAACATTCCCCTCCGCATCCACAACTCCCACCCTTCAGGCTGAGAATCTGGATGTTAAACATTTGCCAGCAAAACCCTGTATTACTCTATAAATATTGCTTGAGCTCAGCAGGAGGGCAGTAGTTGTCTCAGGAAATGAAGTCATAACAAGACTGGGGGACTAGTGACTGTAGACTAATAAGTAATTGGTCCTTTAACGTTTGCAATAGCCTTGATATCAAATATTTTATAAATGATTAGCATAGTATCTAACACTTAGTAGGCACTAAATAACTGTTTATTCCCTCCCTTTCTTTTTCATTAAATATTTCATTTGAACCTCATAACCTCCCTGGATAATGCTCCTTGAAGCTGAATCTACCAGAGATAAGCTGGTGACTATCTTTCCATGACTGTCTTTGGGTGCGTGCCTGTGTTCTCAGCTAGATACATTATCTAAGGAAGGACAGGGATGTAAAAGGCTTTGAACGTTAAACAGAGAATTTTATATTTGATCCTAGAAGTAATAGGGAACCATTGAAGTTCATTGAATTGGGGAGGGAGGAGGGCAACATAGTCAGATGTATTTTAAGAAGATCAATTTGATAGCCAAATAGAGAATAAACTTATAGTCATACCTTTTTATCTCTCTGCATTCCAATACATAATAATTCCTACATAACTCTACCCTTTTATTTCACCAGATATGTCCACCCTCTGGAATACCTGCTCCACAACTAACAGACTTCCTCTCACTTTAGATCTCTTCTCTTGCTTCTCCATCTTTGGACATTCCTTGAGATCTGTCTCCCTCTGATAGCATCGCTTCTCTAATATTGATCATGCTTTTTCTCATATTCCTCACCCATCAAGGAGAGGAGTCAGAATACTCCTCATCTCCATTATCATTTCCAGACTTTCTCTCTGCTTTGACAATTCAGCAACCTCTCTTCATTTGAAGTTTTTGCTACCAAATTTATTGACCTATCCAGATCTTCGTGTTCTCTAGTCTGAATGAACCCTCAGTAAAATAATAGCTATTCCACAGCCTCTATATCCCACCCCACTGCCCCAAACTCAATCAACTCGACTGACTCCCTTTTATCTCTAGGATCAAATAGAATGTCCTTTGGCATTTAAAAAATTGACAGCCAGGCCCCTTTGTACCTTTAGTCTTCTTTCATTTTACTTCTTTCCATACATTCTTCAACCCAGCCATACAAGTCTTGTATTTTACACACAGGACACTCCACCTTATATGCCTACTCTCTTTTATACTCATTGTTCACCATGTTTTACATCTTCTCTTCTGATTCTTAGAATTTTTGACTTCCTTCAAGTCTGTTTCAAAAATCACATTCTTCAAGAGTACTCTTCAACTCTTCAAGTTTTCACATATGCTAGAAACTTTTTCTTTAAGCTTACCTATTTTGGATTTTGTATGCATCCTATATGGACTTTGTCTCTGTCTCTCTTTTTCTCTATCTCTGTCTGTCTACTTCTCTCTCTCTCTCTCTCTCTCTCTCTCTCTCTCTCTCTCCTCTCTCTCTCTCTCTCCATATATATATATATATATATATATATATATATATATATATATATATATATGCGCAGAGACACACACTATCACACGCTATTATTTGTTCATTATATTTATTTATGTTTGCTTGTTTACTCTGCCATCAGAATGTAAGCTCCTTAAAAGTCAGAACTATTTGAAGACTTATTTTCTTATTTATTCTTACTACAGGGAATAGCATATATGAAAGTGCTTAATAAGTGTTGATTAATTGAAATTATACCTCTAATATCTGTTACCTGTTTTAACCTTAAGCAACTGAATGAGCTTATTCTTAAGTTCCTCATCAACACATATGAGATAGTTTGACTAAATTACCAATAAGGCTCCTTCCCTCTATACATCTGTGATCACATATATTCTAGAGGGATTTTAGTCTAAAACTGTCCACTTGACTTTATTTTAAATTGCTTCAGTGCCAAAATTTGGAGATGTGTGAGCCTTATTTTATAAATTGAATTGGAAATATATGCTTATTTTTCAAAGATTAAAACTATGTTCCAATCATAATTGTTCAATTGAAAGCACCATATGTGTAGTCAGTATTATCTGTGGGGCAGGTGGCAGAGTTCTTCATAGGAAAGGTGATGGGGCAGAATTCCTACTATGACTTCCTAGGGATTATTGAGTTCAGCAGACAGAAGAGAAGAGCAGTTTGTACTCTTTTTTTTTGTTTTTATGAAAAGGAGGGAGGGGAAAAGCAATAAAGCAAAAAAGCATTTCCTACAGGTAGCCTTAAATCATTCAGCACAGAGGCCCTTGGAGAGCTACTCAGTTCCTCTTTCCTTTCTAGAATGAGCTTTTTGGCTAAATGTTCCTCATCGAATGCTCAATGTCTTCACCTGGCTCTCTGAGGACTTCTACCCTGACTTTTTCTGGCATGACAACATCCCGGCTTCTTCAGAAATGGGCCTCTATCCACGCATCGCTTTCAAAAAATCTTTCAATGGCTCCCTTGTGGCAACCGCTGACGGTTCTGTTTTGTTTGTGATAATGTGCTAAGGCCCTGAGACCTAGCATAAATTTTCTCTTTGCATTATCATTTGTCGAAGTCACAACATGGGGTTAGAAACAAAAAGACAGGGAGAAAAAAATGAAGTAAGAAAGAAAGTAACGATAGAAATAAAGTTTGACTTTTCTTTTGTTTTACCCTATATAACTCTTCTTCCTTTCTGCTTAATCACTAAACCATCTGATTTTACAGAGAAGAGACTACTAAAATTAACAGCTAAACTCTCACATATCTCACTTTGGGGCTCTTTGTTCAAAAATATTTTTTTCTTTTTTTCTTCTTTCCTTTCTTTCTCATTTCATTTCTTTTTTCTTCCCTCTTTCCTTCTTTCCCTCCTTCCTTCTTTCCCTCTTTCCTTCCTTCTTTCTTTTTTTCTTCCTTCCCTCCTTCCTTCCTTCCTTATTTCCTTTGTTATTTTCTAAAGAAAGAGCACAATTCATTGAAGACCTAAACCCAGGGATAAAAACTATTGTATGAGGTTGGATCATATTGTTCAGTTTCCAAGTCAAATCATCACCTGACCCAGCAATATTGGATGGAAAAATGTGTTGTTGGTGTGAGATATGTTTTATTATTAGCACATTAATATTCTCCTTATGACAAACTTTCCTGCTAGAATATTTTCCAACATCCACTGGCACTTTGCTAACAGCTACCCCATACATGCTGTTTTGCTTCAAAGCCACATTTAACAATAGTCTAAAGTCTTCAAACCCTTTGACCCAGCATTCCCATGAATGATAATATGCTCCAAATAGGTCAATGGCATAAAAGAAGGTCTTATGTTTTGAGAAAAATAACATGATGATAATGGTTGGTTTTAATGTTTGAAAAGCATTTTAAAATATTAAAAGTATAATCTTATTTGATTCTGATAGTATCTCTGGGAGATAGGGACTCTTATTATCTCCATTTTACAGTTGAGGAGACTGAATCAGATAGAAGTTAAGTGACTTGCTTATGGTCACATACCTTGTACTTGAGACTTGATTTGAACACAGGTCTTTCTGATTCTTCCAGTGGAGTCCACTTTGGTAGCTAGCAGCACTTTTTGTGATAGGAAAAACAAGCAAACAAGCATAGAAACAAAAGTGGTGCTCATTGGTTGGTAGAAGGGGCAGCTAAGGAAGATTTTTGCATCAAAAATAAATACTAAATATCAGGAATTTAAACAGAAAGGGACAACTTATACTAAGTGGTGTAGGATAAAGGAAGCAGTCTTAAAAAGCCAATATAACACAAAGCCTAGAAAAATGATAAATGATTAGAAAACTAAAAATTGCTAAAACTACAATCATTTGTAATAAGGAATATTAATCCTGGAGAACTAATGATGAAATGTATCTTTCTTCTTTGAGTATGGAGGTACAGGTGTGAAATGTAGTATTTGCTCTCAGACTACACATGCTCTGTCTTTTGAGTTTGCTTAAATTTCTTTTTTAAACATATTTTTGGGGGAGGGAAACAGGTTGAGGGTACTCTTGTATAAAAATGAAGTCAACAAAAGAAAACAAACAAAAACATAAACAATACATTTATTGCTGTTGTTAGTCATGTCAGAGTCTTTATGACCCAATTTTGGGTTTTCTTTTCAGAGATACTGAAATGCTTTGCCATTTCCTTCTCCAACTCATTTTACATGTAAGAAAGCTGATGCAAATAGGGTTAAGGGACTTGCCTAGGGTCACACAGATGGTAAGTGTTTGAAACCAGATTTGAATTCAGGTATTCCTGACTTCAGAGCCTGATTCTCAATCCACTGCAACACCTAGCTGGTCCTCTCTCTTCCAGCAAATATATGCATATCAATAAAAATAATCAAATGTTGGTTCTTTCTAATGTTACCACAATATGCTTAAGAACAGATTCCCGGAATTTTATTTTCTTAATGTCAAAGGATATCTTTTTATTGCAAGTCAATTAACAGGTACCATTAAATGCCTACAATAAACCAGGCTCTCTGCAGAACAGCAAATTTAAGTGGTCAGGGCCCTTCACCAGAGAAGTATATTGGAGATGACACCACAGACAACAGTTTCTCCTGGTTCTCCCCATGGAATGCTAATAGGACAATGGGACTAGGAAACAAATAGATAAACAAAAAGTTGATATTCTTTACTCATAGCTTGCTTTAGTTGATATTTCATTGATATATCTAGGCTTTCCTTTTATAACCTGCCTGGTATAAAAACATAGACACTTGAAGAAATATTTATTGAGCATAAACTTCAGTATATTTGTGCAATATAAAAGACATAGGCTCTACCTTTAAACTGTTTGCAGTCTAATTTATTAAAGATTTAAAACCAATTAAGTTGTACAATAGGAAAAAATATTGGAAATGATATTGGGAAGACATTTGCTAGGAATGTGACTCTGCATAAATCACTCTACCTCCCTTTGCCTCAATTTCCTCATTTGTAAACTAGGATGATAATGGCAATTCCCTTCCAGGGTTGTTGTAAAGATTAAATGAGATAATAGTGGTAAAGTGCTTAACAAATCTTTAAGTACTACATAATTATTATTACTATTATGATTATTATTCCTATCATTATTCACAGTTGTGAACTTTTTAAGCTTGTTCATGAATAACATAAGGGAAACAAAGGTGAAAGTATAGTTTGAAACATTTGTAATTCCAGGAAATATAGAAAAGTTGAAGAATTGTGAGTTAAGCTAGTGAAGAAACAGAATAAAAAGTTTCCCCATGCCCTGGGGAATAACGAAAGGATATTTTCTACATGATGAGAATGGTGTCTAATTGATGTGTCTACTGATGATTTTTTAATATTACTAACACTAAAAGCAAACACATTTACTTTATAGTAGGAAAAATAGGTTATATAAAAGAAAAAAACCATTTTTACAGTAAGAGCTATAAGACACATACACCAAGTTTGTGTATATTTTCTGTCCCTATATGTCTTTAAGAATAGCATACAATCCAAGAAAGATAAGTGAAGATTCCATTCTAAAGAAGGGGGAAGATGGCTTTTGGAATTGTGATTCTTTTTTTTTTCCTGCTCATGTTTTATTTTATTTTTGTCAACTTAATAGTATTTTATTTTTTCCCAATTACATGTAAATATAGTTTTCAATATCCACTTCTGTAAGATTTTAAGCTCCGAATTCTTTTCTCCCTTCCTCCTCTCCTCTTCCCAAGACAGCAAGTAATCTGATATAGGCTATACATGTATAATCATATTAAACATATTTCCACATCAGTCATATGTGAAAGAAGAATAAGAACAAAAGAGAAAAACCACAAGAAAGAAAAAACAAAAAAAGAGAAAATAGTATGTTTCCATCTGCATTCAGACTCAATAGTTCTTTTTCTGGATGTGGATACTGTTTTCCAGCATGAGCCTTTTAGAATTGTTTTAGATTGGGGCAGCTAGGTGGCGCAGTGAGTAGAGTGCCGGCCCTGGAGTCAGAGGGACCTGTGTTTGGATCCAGCCTCAGCCACTCAAGGCACACACAAACAAAAAAACCTAGCCGTGTGACCTTGGGCAGGTTACTTAACCCCAATTGCCCTCCAAAAAAAAAAAAGTTGTCTTAGATCATTGTATTGCTGAGAAGAGCCAAGTCTATCGAAGTTGGTCATCAAACAATGCGGTTGTTAGTGTGTACAATGTTCTCTTTGGTTCTGCTCATTTCACTCAGCATCAGTTCATATAAGTTTTTCCAGATTTTTCTGAAGTCTGCCTGTTCATCATTTCTTGTAGCACAATGGTATTCTATTATATACATATACCACAACTTGTTCAGCCATTCCTCAGTTTATGGGCATCCCCTCAATTTCCAATTCTTTGCCACCACTAAAAGAGCTACTACAAATATTTTTGTACATGTGGGTCCTTTTCCCTTTTTTATAATCTCTTTGGGATATAGACCTAGTAGTGATATTGCTGAATCAAAGGATATGCACAGTTTTATAGCCCTTTGGGCACAGTTATAAGTTGGAAGGTACCAGAAGGTCTTTTGTCATTTTTTCCTTCTTTTTTTTTAAACAAATGCTTTCTTAACTTCTGTTTTACATCATTCATTTCCACCAGATTTTGAGTGACAATCATTTTCCCACCATTATTCCCGTAACCAACCTCCCAGAATAGCAGTCCCACAAGATATAGCTTCCTCCAGTCTGCTCTCTCCCATACCTTCTCCCATACCCCCATCGACTTTTCCATTAGAAGAAGCTGAATCTTTGTGTCCCAATGCCTGCACATTTTATCTCCCTATTACAAGCAAAAGAGTATTAATAATAGTATTTATATATATATATATATATATTTGAAACATTTAAAGTTAAGACCTCAAATTTCAGATCCATTTCCTTCCTCCCTTGTCACCCATTCCCTCTTGGGAGATAAGTAATTCAGTATATGTTGTACATGTCTAGCTATGCAAAACATTATCATAGTAGATATAGTGTACAAGGCTGCTTATAATTCCCTCCCACTCATCCCACCCCCCACCTGGTCCATTCCCTACATGATCCTGTCCCTCTTTTATAGTGGGTATTTCCAACCTCCCCTTACCCCAAGGATGCCCTCCCATCCATCATCCCTCCTTCCATCCCCCTTCCCCCTATCCTGATGCAGGTTGAGATATCCCATTTAGTTTGTATGTCATTTTCTCCCTGAACCAAATTCAATGTGAATGTGGTTTTGCCTTTTTAGCCTTCCTTATTCTCCCCCTCTTTTACAACCACTTCCCCTTGCTTCTTCTGCATGGGATAGTTTACACTACCCTGTCTCTCCCCATCTCCTCTTGCCACTTTCCTCTCTCAACTCATAATTTCATTCCTTGAGTATTCTCCCTTCCCAACAAATTCAACTTATGCCCTCTATCCATATATAATTGTGACCATATACACACACATTCACATATATATTCATATGACCACACACCCTTCTTCCATTATTTTCATAGTGAGAGAGATATCATCAGTTATAGTTATTGCTTTTCAATATAGGAATGTAAATAGTTCAACTTTGATAAGTTCCTTTTGATTTCTTTTCCCTGATTACCTTCTCAGGCATCTCTTCCTTCTTGTGTCTGGATGTCAAATTTTCTATTCAATTCTGATTTTTTCCTCAAGAATGCTTGAAAGTCCTCTATTTCACTGACTGACCATATTTTCCCCTAAAACAAAATACTCAGTTTTGCTGGGTAGGTGACCCTTGGGTTCATTCCCAGTTCTTTTGCCCTCTGGAATATCATATTCCATGGCCTTCGATGCCTCAGTGTAGAAGCTGCCAGGTCCTGGGCTATTCTGATTGTGTTTCCACAATATTGAAATTGTTTCTTCCTGGCTGCTTGTAGTATTTTCTCCTTGATCTGGGGATTCTGGAACCTGGCTATAATATTCCTGGGAGTTTTCTTTTTGGGATCTTTTTCAGGAGGTGATCGGTGGATTCTTTCAACCTCTATTTTGCCCTCTGGATCTAAAACATCAGGGCAATTTTCCTTGAGAATTTCTTGAAGGGTGATTTCTAGGTTCTTTCTTTGATCATGGCTTTCAGGTAGTCCAATAATTTTTAAATTGTCTCTCCTGGATCTATTTTCCAGGTCAGTGGTTTTTCCCATGAGATATTTCACATTGCCTTCTAATCTTTCATTTGTTTGGATCTGCTTAACAGCATCTTGATTTCTCATAAAGTCATTAGTTTCCATTTGCTCCAGTCTAACTCTGAAGGAATGAATCTCCTCAGTGAACTTTTGAGATTCTTTTTCCATCTGGCAAATTCGACTTTTTAAGGCATTCTTCTCCTCCTTGCCCTTTTGGGCCTCCTTTGCCATTTGAGTTAGTCTATTTTTTAAGGTGTTGTTTTCCTCAGTCAGGCTGTTGACCCCCATTTCATACTTTTCCTGCATCCTTCTCATTTCTCTTTCCAATTTTTCCTCCACTTCTCTTATTTGATTTTTAAAGTCCTTCTTAAGGTCCTCTATGGCCTGCAACCCAGTCATGTTTTCCCCTGGGGCTTTTGGAGCAGGACCTATGACCTCACAGTCCTTTTCCTGCTCTATGCCCCCAAAATAGGAGTCTAGGGTTGCATTTTTCTGTTTCCTTTGCCTTGGCACGTTGCCACTTAATTGCTTGACTTTTGGGCTTGTTGCCACACTATGGCTTTAAGGCCAGATAGAGGAATTTTCGTCCCGAACGTGTGGGGGGCAACTTCCGTTTCTGGCAAGCTGTAAACCCACCCACAACTTCCACCCTAGATCACAATCCAGATCCAGGGAGGTTAAAGCAAGAGCGATTACTCCCCAAGACTGATCGCTGGATCTCCCTACAATTTGCAGGCGGGGAGAGGGAGCTGCCTCTGAAAACTACAAAATGGCGTGTCTCCTCAGCAGCTTCTAGCCCCCAGGGGAGGGATCCAACGCATTCCCCAAATACTGGTCCCAAATTCCATAGGACACTAACCTCTTACTTTGTCCTAGGCATGTCTATGTTGATAATTCTGGAGTCGCCACAGCTCCTGGTGTTCTGGGGTTCCTCCAGCCGGTTGCTGGCCCTGCTGCCCTGGGGCTAAAACTTCAACTCAAGTGGACCTGGGCTCTGCTTGCCTCCTGCGCTCTGCGTGCTGCACGCTGCCAGGTCCCAGACCACTGCACTGGTCCTTCCTGCCAGGCTGCTGGGCTGTCCTCATCGGTAGGTTAGCTTCTCTGTGTCATTCTGTGGGTGCTGGGGCTCCAGAAGTTGTTCAGAGTCCCCTTTTACATAGTTTGGGGGGATTCTGGAATTGTGATTCTTACAATCATTTTCTTCATTGATTAACAGACTATTACAATTGAAAAGGAGATTTATGATCTAGGACCACCAGTTCATTTTACAGATGATGGAATCCTACAATAATGATTAAGCAATTTCCCCAAGTTCACATAATAAGGTTAGATAGCATCATGGAAACAATGAATACAAATTTGAGCAGATTTTAAGAAATCGTAGAGAACTGAAGGTCCAGGTGTGTCATTGGCATCATGAAGTTGGGCACATCTGAATGAGTGAAAAACAGCAACAACTTTACTATACAGAATGTACACACTTTATACTCTTAGCTGGTAGGTGTTCTTGTTATTCAAAAGTGACATGAAGTACCGATGACAAAAAAAAAAAAAAAAAAAACAAAACCCTGAGACAAAGCCTAAATGAAATTATCTTCCAGACATAGTAATAGCATTGGAGTCATGATTCCTAGCACTCACCATATATATTTGAGGTTCTGATCATATATTCCTGACCATCAAGTATGAGTTTGATCTTCATTATCCTGGGAAGTGTAAGAAGAATTGGTGAACACCTGGATGATGCACAAATATGCACAGATGCATATGTGAGAGCCTAGCTGTGGGGTGAGAAACCTAGCTCTAGAAGACCCTACTTCAAAGATGTGTTTGTGACTTTGTCTCAACCCTTTCCTCAAATGAATGTGTTGGGAGAAGAGGGAGGAAATAATTCATTTGTTTGTCTGCTCTAACTCAGCTTATCACGTCTTAATTAAGTTCTATGTAGTCCCCCAAATTTCTGCCATCTGGGCCAATGCACATTTCCTTATTGGCCTTATAATTGTCTGAAACGATGTCATATTCAATTCAGTTTTTGCTGAGTGAGAAATGTGAAACTGCTATTTAAGGATTTTACTCTATCCCTTACTTAAGCACTATTGTGTGAGCCACATTACTATGTTGAAAAGCCAGTTTGTAAAACATCATTTCTTTATTTAAACTATTAAATGAATGGTTTTGTAACTCCTGTTGGCAACCCAAGGATTCCAATAATGCACAATAGACAGTCCCAAGCCTCAAACATAGTTAAATCATGCATTAAACTTCTCCTTTGCAGGAACATTTGTTAGCTGGTCATTCAATCTATGACTGTTATGCCTTTAAATGTGATATTGAATTTGAGTTAGTTCCTCCCCACTGAGGAAACACAGTTCCTATTTTCAACTCCTTAAAAAGCCCAGAAGCTTTATCATTGGCACTGAGCTTGCAACATCTTAAATCATGGCATGAAATTGAGCCCCTTTCTCTAACGGCTTGCCATGCATCAGTTTGGCTGGCACCATCCCTGCCTTTGGCATCATTTTTCAGTGGTCGATGTGCCAATAAGGTTTTACCTCAGGTAACACTTCAAAAGAAAATCCTAATCGATTTAATATGATGGGAGACATCTTAAGTGGGGAGAAAATAAACAACAACTCTGAAAGCCTGTTTTAACATGTAGTGGAAAAAAAGCCACGGGGTGTTTCCATCAGAACTCTTGGAAGCCATACAATGGATAGAGGGAAAAGGATCTTAGATGGGGGAGGGAAGGGAGTAAAGAGTGGGAAGTTTGCTTGAATCATTCTTGGCCAAGGTCTGCTTCTAACTAAATGTTCATGGAAAGGGTTTAGAATTTCATACCTCTGTGGACAATTAGCTACACTTAATGTAAGTAACTTCAGAAGAAAACCCTTAGAAAGAATCTTTCCTTTTTTTATTCTTTACCTGATCTCAATGACCATGTAATCACACTGATGAAGGGATGTGTGTGTGTGTGTGTGTGTGTGTGTGTGTGTGTGCCTGTGTTTAGCTGAGGAAGAGTGTCTATTCATTTTGATTTCACCTCTCTCATTAGGTAAAGCACAGGGTCCATAGCAAGATGCTGAATAAGGAAAAAAAAGTAGGAGAAAAAGAAAACAAAATTTAGCTTTATCATCTATGTCCAGTAACAATCTTAAAATGGCTTTTCAAAGAGGAAAACCTAAATATGGGAAAAGAAAAATTTGAAAGAAGAAATTTCACCTGTAATCATTTCAGTCTTGTCTCCACCAATTAATTCCCAGCTGTATGTATACTGTTAGAAAAGAATTTGTAAATTATTCTTCTTTTCATCACTCAAAATATAGAGCAAGTATGTATCTTCTGATAAATGGCATACTTGTAAAACTCAACAGAGAAAAATGTTTTTTCTGATACAAAGGTCAAAACAGAGATAGATAGTCAACTTACAGCCACAGATGGGTGAATAGTTTATCTACTGTATCAGAGTCCCTTGCTTCTAGCCTAACCAAAACTCTCTAGACATTGATGAGAGACTCCCCATATAATTTCATCTATGTCACATGGGCAGTTTCAAGCTTGTGATTTATTCTTTTATTTTCCTTGGAAGGACAAAAGTTAGGTGAGACACAAGCTGCCCTAAAAGGGGGAGTAAGCCTCGTGATATTTAAGATTTGGTATGTGTTGGAAAGAGTGCTTTGGAGATAAAAGAACTGTCTCCTTAAGGTTGTGTTCTAATATTCCTATACTTCTAAATAAGAACACATAAACTTGTCAATAGACAATGTGGTGAACTTCTATCAACCTTCTTGGCCTTCTCCAGGAAGTTTATAGAGGTATTCCTTTTTCTTATTCTTATTGGGACTCTTCTCTCCTAAATTGTGTTGAACTCTACATTTCTTTGACTCTCTTAGAACTGTAGTGACCAGAACAACATGCTACAAATCTGTAACTGATTTTTTCAAGTTCTCTTTTCAATCTATACCATTGGCTGAGTGTTATGATACAGCACTCTCTTCTTTACCTAAGCCTTACTTTTCTGGATCCATAATAAGAACAAATAAGAACAGTAAATCAGTTCATATGAAGAACTAGGGAACATTTTCAACCTTCTTTCTTTTTTGAAATCATTTAGCTTATAGAAAAATCATCAAAAGTCATGGATTGTAAAGTTGTGTCATAATCCTTCTAGGCCAATTAGGTGGCATGGTGGATAAATAGCTGGGCCTGGAATCAAGAAGACACATCTTCCTGAGTTTAAATCTGGTTTCTTAAATTTAGCTGTATGATCTTAGGCTAATTCCTTAACCCTTTTTGCCTCATTTTTTTTTTTTATCGATAAAATGAGCTGAGAAGGAAATGGCAAACTCTCCAGTATCTTTGCCAAGAAAATAACAGGGTTGATTTAGGCTCCAGGGGCAGAGCCAAGGTGGTGGAGAAGCAGGAACTAGCACGAGCTCCATTCCAACATTCCAACAACCCCTAACACCTGTGAAAAATGACTCTAAACAAATTTGAGAGGGAAGAAGAGAATCTGAAACTCAAAATTTTAAAAACAAATTTAAAAAAAATGTTTTTACATGCAACTGGAAAGCAAGGTATCTAAGCAATGGGGTATAGAATTCCATCTTGCCCTACAAGAAAGTAAGCAGAAAGGGGGTAATAGGGAGATAGGAGGGGATAGAAGAGAAGAAGACTGGGGAAGGGGCAATCAATATGCTTGCCATCTTGGAGTGGAGGGTAAGGGAGAGATGGGGAGTGGAAATTTTCTCCTTTTTCTTCTCTCCCCTAGTAGGCAATATAGCAAAACTACCTTTCCAATAGGAGATACTGAGCCTAGTGGAGAACATTCCAGTCACAGAATCAAAGTGGTCAATGGAGAAGAGCAGGCCTACATCATAGCAGTGTCCAGCAAGGGGAAACATGTGAAAACAATGTGCAATGACACCAGGACTGTGTTCAACAGATTCTTTCCATCAATTCCTCTCTTTAAGCATATTGTAAGTTTTTGTCTATTCTTTCAAGTTATACTGTATTTTTTTGTGCACAAACCTATATCCCTGGTTTCTGGGGGGAAAGATGTAATAGCTTCCAATCTATGCAATAGCAGTAAATAATTCTGCTTTGCTTTTTTTTTTTTTTTTTTTTTTTTGGAGAGTGAAAGCAAGGCAATTGGTGTTAAATGACTTGCCGGAGGTCACACACAACTAGTAAGTGTTAAGTTTCTGAGGCTGAATTTGAACTCAGGTCCTCCTGA
Organism: Gymnobelideus leadbeateri; assembly: GCA_011680675.1. Taxonomy (NCBI): domain Eukaryota; kingdom Metazoa; phylum Chordata; class Mammalia; order Diprotodontia; family Petauridae; genus Gymnobelideus; species Gymnobelideus leadbeateri. The sequence continues at coordinate 69,893 of WOXC01001906.1, read as the reverse complement.
CTCCAGGACCAATGCTCTAGTCACTGTGCCACTAGCTGCACCTTGTTTGTGATTTTTAAAGTCACCAAGAGTACTCATGATTCTTTAGTTAATCAATGTTTATCTGCCTTATAATTTCTTCAAGGTGATTAAAAAGTTTCTTCACACAGCCTAAATAAGTAAAGAGATGTACCTACCTCTTTAAATTTTCTTTACAGGGTGAAGGAACCTTCCCTGCATCCCTGTGGTGGGGTAGACAGCCCCTTCCTCTCCTCCTCTGAGCCAACACTGTTTTCTTTCACCAAGGAATAAGTCTGTCAGAAAGCTGTTCCACTGCCATGACATTCAAAGACACCAGTAAGAACCTTGTGCAGTAATGCAGCAAGACACTTATGGAGCCCAAATGATCATTCACTGGCTGGAATTATCCTCACTAGTCACAATGTGAAATGACTCCAGAAAGTGTGTGCTGACTTAATTAGAGAACTCAAATAAAAGAACAAGAAAGTGAAGGCATTTCTTTGAATGCCCACTAAGACACTTTGAATCAACACTCGAAAAGCTCCTTCCCAGAGAAGGGAGAGGTTCTGGATGAGAATCCACAAATACCTTATTGATTTGCAAAGTCCTTTTGCAATTGTTAAACAGATCACTTATGTCAGCACTGAACCACACATAGAAGTTAAAGGCACCATTGCAGATAGCCTAATCAATCATCTCTTTAAATAAAAGAATTGCAACAACAACATCAACTAATAATAATAATAATAATATAATAAACAAGGAAACAAATAGATTTCCTTTACTGTGACCCGTAGGAAATGGTGAACCATTTAGGTTCAAATAAGTCACAGTGGAGCGACTGGGTGGCTAAGTATAACAGCAAACACCCTAGTATGCTGTAGTGGCAAGCACCCCAACATCCCCAGGGTGGCTGCCAACACAGGGTCTTAGATCTGTTTTTCTAAAGAAAGCAACTCAAAATGCATTAACAAGCTTACTTTAATCAATCAAACATATATTATTTACCTAGTTCAGGGGAAAAAGGTCAGCACCCTGAACTTCAAAGTGTACAAACAGAACTTACAAGACAGAGAAACAAACTGATCAAGAAGACAAGCTTCCAAACTGCCCAACCATTACATCAATACCAAATCACAGTTGCCAGAGAGGGAAGCATCAACATCTGGATTTTCAAAGCTGGGGGGCTCTCAGTGGCTGCCCAGAGTCTCATCTGGTCAAATCACACAACACTTCTCAAAGTGAACCCCAAAGCAAACCTCACATCAGGGATTATATAGGCTTCTCCTGGGTAACAACTCTCTTGACCCACTGCCCAATCACACAGCATCAAGGTGTAGGCATTCCTGAAAACCAAGCCTCCTGCCACAGGCTCCATGTGACCACATTCAGCCTATTAGGGGGCAGAGTATATTTTCAAATCAAAGAAGGTTCTCAGAGTCTCTTAAGCCTATCAAAGGGCCTAGGGGCAGGGAAGATCTTTACATTTGTATTTCCATTACATATGCCCAGGATGGCTGCTAGCACAGGTTCTTTGATCTGCTTTTCTAAAGGAAAGCAACTCAAAAGGGGTTAACAATCTTACTTTAATCATATGTATATGTATATGTATGTGTAGATGTAGATGTAGATGTAGATGTAAATGTAGATGTAGATGTATATAATCATTCACTTAGCTCAGAGAAAAAAAGTCAACACCCTGAACTTCAGAAAGTACAAATAAAAAGTACAAGCAGACAAAAAAATAGAGACAGAGAAAATAACACAATTTAACAAGCCAACATTATATACATACATAGTTAGTTACCATAGAGAAAAGGACCAGCATCTGGGTTTTCAAAGATGAGGGGGCTCAAAAGTTGCCCAGAGTCTCATCTGGCCAAATCACACAACTCTTCCCAAAGTGAGACCCGAAGCAAAACCTCACATCAGGGTATATATAGCCTTCTTCAGGGTCAGAGGATATCACAACTTTAGTGACCCAATGCCTAATTATAAAATAACAAAAATCGTGGGCCTTCCTGAAAAACAAGCCTCCCCCAAACAAGCCCCTCTTGTTGGATTCCACTTAAGGCTTAAGGGGCAGAGAAGATCCTCAAATTCCCTAGGATTATTAAGGGATAGGGAAGATCTTCAAAGTCCCTTACCATTACACACAGTGGATAGAGCATTGGGCCTAGAATCAGGAAGACCTGAGTTTAAATCTTGCTATGGGGTCTTACTATCTGTGTGACCTGGGCAAGTCACTTTTTTTTTGCCTCAGGTTGCTCTTCTGTTAAATGAACAAGAGAAGGAAATAACAAACCACTCTAGCATCTTTCCCAAGAAAATCCCAAATGAGTCCACAAAGAGTCAAAAACAATTGAAACAACTGAACCAAGGTCACACAAAGATTCAAATTCATTTTTTATAAATGAATCACTGATTATATTGGCTATTTTTCTATTTTAAGTTTTTACAATTATGAATGAAATGTCTGAAATTTAAGAGGGACAAAATTTTAATATTTCTTCTTCTCTATTACCTGCTGTTTGTATCCTGTAATTTCATTAAGTGGGTTGGACAGGGGTAGGGAGGGGGATAGTGGTGGCGGCAATTGATCATGACCTCCTTTGCTAGAGTAGAAATAATGCTCCTTCATGCCTCTGGATTATATTCCTAATATGATTTGCATGGATAACTTTTCATTTAATAGTCCATCTGTTCTTACTGCTTATTCCCTCCTGGAAGTCAGACTTAGTGAAGGATGACTCTCCAAAGGTTCATAAGTTTGATTTGCATAAGCATTCAAAGTTGGGATCTTCATCAGAATCTATTTGGTCTGGAAATCATGTTAGAAATGTCATGAGACTGGAGTCCCAGGAGAAATTTCTGAGAATTCCTTTATTTCAACCCAACTAGAAATGAAGTTAAAATTAATCTCTCTTATCTCTTGCTTGTCATGATTTGTATTTTTACCCATTTCATTTTGTAGAAACTAAAATTATATTACCTTTTATTAAAAATCACTTTGACTTATTTATGTACTTGAGTTGACCAAATGCTTCATGTTAGTCTTAGGTAAAGTTTCAGATTTATTTTAATTTTGTTTAGGTGAAACTCATAGCAATTTTTTGAGAAAATAATAGCAATGCCCTTATTATTGGGCATGCAGAAATCAAGCCCCAAACAACCGGCTGATTTCCACAGACAGAAAGAAAAATTTAAATTGTTTTAAAGATTTGTCTTCAGTCTTATTTAGAACTATCCAGATATATAATTGAAAATATAGCTGTCCTTGTGAAAAATTCAAACATATTTGTAGAAGCTATTGATTAAACATAATTGCCTTTACTTTTTGTTACTAATGGTTTATACTCATGACAGTTTCATTCCTAAATAAACAATTAACTTTCTAAATAAGAATGCATATAAACAGAAAACTAATTCACTAATTACCAGGCATCTGAATAATGGGCCAGAGTATATATTCTATAGAAGACCTGCTTATTGCCCAATTAAACAAATAAATGCTTGAAATCACTCTGAATGTAATCTAGTGGATTTTAAATAGGAATTTTGGCATTTCAAGAGTATCATTACCAATGGTTGGTATGAACTTCAATAAGTCATTCAAGTATTTCTTTTCTTTAGTTTTCTGTTAACTGAGACTAAAAAGAAAACCTAGCCTGACTCTCTATCTTGAGGATCTCAGGAAAAAAAAAATATTGTTCAGGTCAGAGTTTATTGCTTTTGGCCAAAGGCCATTGAAAAGAGCAGGTATAGTGTGATCTTCAGGAAAAATTAGAGGGAATAAGTTGCTTAGCATGAAAAATTTAACATTTCAAAGATAATTTAACAAAGGGAATGTCAATTTAATTGTAATTTCTAAAATTACATCTACTAGTATAGTTTTGCTATCTATTTCTTCCTCTAATTCCTTTAACTTCTCCTCTAGGAATTTGGATGCTTTACCACTTGGTGCCTTATAGTAATCTATTGTTTCATAAACCCAAAGACCCCAGTTTTGGGGATAACAACTCACTATTTGACAAAAACTGCCGGGAAAACTGGAATACAGTGTGGCAGAAACTGGGCATAGAGCATTATCTAACACCATATACCAAAATCAAGTCTAAATGGGTGCATGATCTAGGTATAAAGGATGATACTGTAAGCAATCTGGGAAAACAAGGAATAGTTTACCTGTCAGATTTGTGGAGAGGGGAAGACTTTAGGACCAAACAAGAATTAGAGAGCATTATAAAATGCAAAATGGATAATTTTGATTACATTAAATTGAATAGCTTCTGTACAAACAAAGCCAATGTAACCAAGATCAAGAGGGAGGTGGGAAATTGGGAAAGAATTTTTACAACCTATGCCTCTGATAAAGGACTCATTTCTAAAATATACAGAGAATTGAGTCAAATCTATAAGAATACAAGTCATTCCCCAATTGATAAATGGCCAAAGGATATGAACAGGCAGTTTTCAGAGAAAGAAATTAAAGATATCTGTAAGCATATGAAGAAATGCTCTAAATCACTATTGATTAGAGAAATGCAAATCAAAACAACTCTGAGATACCACATCTCTCCAGTCAGATTGGCTAAGATGACAAAACAAGAAAGTGACAAATGCTGGAGAGGATGTGGACAAATTGGAATACTAATGCATTGCTGGTGGAGTTGTGAACTTATCCAACCATTCTGGAGAGCAATCTGGAATTATGCCCAAAGGGCTATAAATAATTTCATACCCTTTGACCCAGCAATACCACTTCTAAGATTATATCCCAAAGAGATTATAGAAGTGGGAGGAAGACCTAAATGTACAAAAATATTTATAGCAGCTCTTTTCGTGGTTGCAAAGAATTGGAAATTAAAGGAGTGCCCATCAATTGGGGAATGGTTAAACAAGCTGTGGTATATGAATGTAATGGAATATTATTGTGCCATAAGAAAAGAGAAGGAGATGGTTTTCATATTTACCTGGAGAGGCTTGTACAAACTGATGCTGAGCGAGAAGAGTAGAATCAGAAGAAATTTGTATACAGTCACAGACACATCATATGGGTGATGACCAACTGTGACAGACTGGACTCTTTTCAGCAATGCAGTGATATGGGTCAATCCTGAAAGACTCATGAAAGAGAGAAATGCAACCTCCAGAGATATAACTAGAAAGAACTGAGCCTGTATCCTGATGGAAGCAAACTAATTTATCTTTTTCTTCTAATTGTTTGGTTTTATTTCTTCTTTACCATTTTCCATCCCACCTAGTACAATACGCCTTTGTAATTGGACTAATGTTTAATATGAATGTATTTACAGATCCTATACTGGACTATATGCTTTCGTGGGAGGTGGGAGGAGGGAGGTAAAAGAAATTTGAAATTCAAGGAACTATGGAATTGAATCTTGTTAACTGAAACTAAAATAATAAATTAATTTAAAAAACAAAATAAAATAACTTTACCTCTCATCTCTGAAGCAGTGAATATTTTTTTTTAGGAATTTTACCAATATAGAAGATTCACAGAAATTTGAAGTACTATTTGGTATCTTTTAAATGAAATTAATATTTGATCCTCACATACTTTTTTATTTTCTTTTAATAACCAAGGAAAAAATTTAAAATTATCGAAATGGTCTCCAGGCCTCCCTGGCAAGGAGCCTCTCTTTTCCCCTAAATCAAGTTGTTTCCATAATCAAATGATTCTCTATCCATCCTATCTTCAGAATTAGGCTGGAGGTAGGAGGGGGTGTGATTACAGTTTCCCAGCCCTATGATTATTTTCTTTAATTTTTAAAATAAGTTTTTATTGGTATCTTCCGTTTTTATTTCACCAGCATTTTCCAATGTATACTTCTCTCTTTCTTCCAGAAAGGCAGTCACTTCTTATAAGAAAGACTGAAAAAGGGAGAAAGGAAGTTCCAAAAAACTAGCATAATCCCAAAGCCTGATATTATCTACTGTTTTCTACACCTTTACTTCCCCATATCTTCAAAGAAGGAAAGGAAAGGTCCAATCCTCTTTTAGCAGAAACTCTGAATGGATGTTGCCTCAGTCAAACTGATACCTGTTAAAGGCCTTAGCTTAAAATGTCAAGCTCTCCCACTTTATCCATCCAGGGCCATCTTTGTCCTAATCTATGTCTAGCCACTGAACCCAGATGGCACTGGTGACTTTGTACAGCCCTCGTTCATGTAAATCCAATTCACTTGCATGTCATGGCATCACCTCCTTGGCGTCAAGGTCCTCTTCAAAAAGAGGAACAAATGGTGATGGTAGAAACAATGAGTGATCTGAGTTTCCCAAGGAGGAAGTGCCTATCTTATAGCGAGAGATGAAAGGAAGTAGGTAGAATGGCTCTGAGCACATTCTCATATGATTGCAAATGAAAGGATATAAGATTAACTTAGTCTGACAAATTAACTAAATGTACTCCATTGCATGTTAATATAGCAAATTAAATAGTAATAATACCAAACTTCCCAGATAAGATGGTAATTGCAGCTTCCTAAAATAGATTTACTTTAATATTCCTATGCATCCATTGGCAGGTAGCAGTTATAGGTCAAATATTATAGATTAGAAGATTTAAATGCTTTCTGAAAATTCTTATCTATTCCTTTATATAGAATAATAAGTATACCTACCCTTTATATTTTGTAATAACAGGCAAGTTAGGCCTTGGAGTACAAAATGAAACAGGACAGACACTAATAGAGTTTTGTCAATATAACTCTGATCATAGCAAAAAACCTAAAGTGACTTCACAGATGAACATAACCAGATGGCCAATATAAAAATCAAATTGATCACATATTTTGCTGCCAAAGATGCAGAAGTTCTACACAGTCAGTTAAAACAAGACCTGAAGATGACTATGGCTTAGATCATGGGTTTCTTATTTTAAATTTCAGACTTTAATTGGAGAAAAGAAAAGAAATCATCAAACCATATAAATATGACCAAAATAGCGTCACTTAGAAATATAAAATGGAGGTGTTTGACAGAATTAAGGGATTAAATCTAGTCAATAGAGTGCCTAAGTAACTATGGATAGAAGTTCATAATATTGTACAGGAAGCAGAAAAACAATTACAAAGAAAAAGAAGAGCAAGAAAGTAAAAGTGCTGTATGATGAGGATTTATAAATAGCTGAGGAAAGAAGGAAAACAAAAGGTAAAGGAGAAACAGAAAGATAAACCCAACTGAATCTAGCATTAAATACATTGTAAGGCTCAAAGATTACCGCAGAGAATGACTGCAGTCATGGAATTAAAAGACACTTGCTCCTGAAAACAAAGCTCTGGCAGATAGGGACAGCATACTGAAATAAGAGAAGAAACTTTGCTAACAAAGGTCTGTATAGTCCAAGCTACATGTTTCCCCAGTAGCAACATATGACTGTGAGAGATGGACTAGAAAGCGAAGGTGAACATTGAATAATTAAAACTGGTGCTGAAGAAGACTTTTGGGAGTCCCTTAGATGGCAAGGATATAAAATCAGTCAATACTTAAAGAAATTAATTCAGATAATTGACTAGAAGATCAAAATCTTATATATTTCAACCACACAATGGTAAGATTGGACTCATTGGAAAGGCTCCCAGTGTTAGAAAAGATTTAGGCAAAAGGGAAAGGGGACAGCAGAGAATGTGATGTATGTATAATGTCATGGAAACAATGAGCATGAACTTGAAGGACTTTGGGAAATGGAGGATAGAAGGGCCTGGAATACTATGGTCCATGGGGTCACAAAGAGTCAGGTAAGACTGAACAACAAGAAGCATTTATATAGTGTGATGGATTATTTTGTAACTTTAGTTTGACAACTGGCACTCAGAAACTAATTCAGAAATCTCAATAAAGTTAATTTATTTATATACCCTTTCCTCTCACCATTGTTGATCTTTTACATTAACAGTCTTGCTATTGAGTGCTTTGTACTGTGGGAGAAGTAAGTCTGATGGTAGTTAGGGATGCACAATATGTGTTTTAGTAAACACTTTAATTTGGATGAGAGAAAAGGTATTTGTGTGACTTTCAGCCGTAAGAATCAGAAGTTCTCCTTATCCCCAGGTTTGCTAGGTCAATAAAATCAAAATACCTCTCAACCTTTATTTTTATTTTTTTTAAGAAAATGAGGAAACCATGAATTTTATGGCATTGTGGGGTTCAGTTCCTCACTTCTCACTTTCATTGGAAGAATGGATTCCCTGAGAGCAATTATAAGTGCTTGAGTGCTAGAGTAACCCTGAAGTATTAGAGATTCTAATGCTATTTATTTATTTGTTTGTTTGTTTATTTATTTGTTTATTTTTGGAGGGGGGAATGAAGGGCAATTGGTGTTAAGTGACTTGCCCAAGGTCACAGGGCTAGTAAGTGTTAAATTTGTCTGAGGCTGGATTTGAGCTCAGGTACTCCTGACTCCAGGGCCGGTGCTCTGTTCACTGCACCACCTAGCCACCCCTTTAATGTTATTGTTCACAAGCTCCTATATGTATGGTGTCCTTTCCAAGATCAATTAACCAGTTGTTTTCAGTTAACCTTTACAAGAGAATGTTTATTGAGAAGCAATAGCAAAAATAGTGGGGGCCAGCAAATTAGTAGACTGGGACCTTGAGTTAAGCTCCTTATTGCCACATTAATAACTAAGGTTATTGTGAACCAAAGCCCTGTGTAGCATATGTTGTAGGTTTGAGTTAACTTAGTACCCAGGTCGATTCACATGAAACTCAGATGTGGATATTTTGGCCAAAGATACCAAGAAAAATATGAGCAGGTGGCTAAAATTAGATTAGGATTTTGCTATCATCATTTATAAACTAATAGATGATAAATCAATATGATACAACTACAAATTCTAGAATCCTTGAAGACTGAGCAAACAAACTATACAGGAACCTCGATAACAATTTAGACTGAATCTGTTCTCTACAACTGCCCAGATATAATATTGATCTATAAATACTGAAGAACATGATATTGTACATATGTCCTTATGAAATTCTCAAAACCTCCAAATTTAAGTGAAGGAAATGCTTTCAAAATATAGAGAACAAGTAGAAAAAAGAATAAACCATATGGAAACGGGATGGTGTACATATGTTTATTTCTTCTGCTGGAATTATCCCAAAGAAGCTTTTGGTGGGTCTGAAGAAGAGGGGCTTGTCCTCTGATACTCTTGTTAAACAACAAAAAACATCATTTCAGCAACCTTCAAAACAGTTTATAGGATATTAAGCACACATGAACAACAGCATGATAACAAACTGTTCATAGACTATTTCTATCTGAAGTCCTCCTCCCTCCAAAAACAAAGATGATAATGAATCTTATACTAATAACTGAACCAATAGACAAAAGCAATACTTAAAATCACCTTGGTGTCTTCCAGACAAAATGAATCAAATATAAACTATTAGAGGAAAAAAAGGCTGTGATTGGATTTTAGGAGAGTTTTGTGTATCCTGAAATCTAAATTAAATTGGAAGAATTATTTTAAAGCATCAATACTACAATATTACCAGTCTCAACATAAGGTTTGGAGAATGTATAATTGGTCACATCATGAATGAATATATAGATGATCTAATGAGTATAAAGCATTTATTAAGCTCTTACATTTATGCCAGATACTCTGTGAGATGCTGCAAATAAATATAAAAGCAGTCTGTGTACTCAAGGAGCTTACATTCTAATTGGAATAACAGCACATTTAGTAAGATGGTATCCAAAGAAAGGAGTTATACAAAGAGAAATTAAAAAAAAAATAATGAGTGATACAGTACATCAATGTACTCATGTATCCTTTATAGAGGCAATAATGGTGGTGTTGATTTGACTGCAGTTCTCAGATTAAGAGGTAGAATGATGGGGGTTGGTTAGACAAAGGGGCACATGCAGTAGCAGTTTTGAAAATGGACACAGTAAAGTGTTACATAAATACATAGTCCCAAAGAAATCTGGGGCTTTTTGGAAAATTTTTGGAAAATATTCTAACAAAATTCTCAAAATATAAGTAAAATACAAGGCCTTTACCATAACATTTCTGTAGGGAAATCAGCACTACATTACCATAAAGGAAAAATGACTGAGAGTTAATCTCAGAGTACTTAATTAATAGGCTAAAATTCAGGATTTTTTTTTTGCAAAAAGCAAAATCACTTCCTAGAATAATAGTAAAGATTGATAAGATGTTCTTGATATCAAGGGAACAAATCCAAGTGATAGAAAACCAAAATGAAAGAATTTTTAAAATATGCTATCCGTAGTGAGCATCATGAAGGGAGAAATTTTCCCATAATGTCTGTCAGCATGCAGATTTTTTAGGACCTATACTCAACAATGTATTCTTCAGCCATTGCCTTAGTAAAGACCATTGAAGAAAGGTGCAGCTATCTAGGAATACTTTTAAGAAGGATCATCAAATATTCCTGTGCCAAAGAGACTTTAGAAAACCATTGAAGGTTTGTGGAAAAAATTTGGAAAGTTATACTGCTATTTGACAGGTATGTGCCACAGAAAACTTGAACACCATATCACTTAGTTAAAATCAAAAAAATATAAAACATATGGCATGGGATTTAGAAAATAAAAGTATGCCAAAATTTCTTGATACCCATGATTAACAAGTAAAAGTCAAAGGTTTAAGATTATATTAGGAGTCAGAGAGAAAAAAATGAACAAAGTAAATAGTCAATTCAATAAAATATATTATAAAACGATTTAAGAAAAAGAGAAAAATAAAGGAAGAAAAGATCCCTCAGTGAAGGGGGCAGACATTTTTTGTCTTCCCTCTTTTACTGTCTATACTAGTACTTTTGAAAAGTTTTATTAAGTAACTGAAGATGAGCTTCTGTCCTGATATTCAGTTATATAAAGCAGCTTTTACTGTTACATCATAGTCTTCAGAATATTAAATATAAAAAGAGCAGACAGACTTTTTAATCTTGTATCTATTTGAGGCTCACCAAAACAAACAAAACAAAACAAAGAATACAAATGTGATGAGAAGAGTAATAACTGACATTTATATAGACCTTTAAGCTTGGCCGCATACTTTAAATACATGACATTACTTGATTCTCACAAAAACCTTATGAGACAAGTGATTTTTTTTCATACCCATTTACTGGTTGAAGTATCACAACTCCAGCAAATATCAGAACATGAGATTATTAAGGTACAATGGGAAAATAATATATGGAGGATAAGGAGCAAAGAAACCCTTTTAAGTTTCTCGCAAAGTTTCCTGATGAATGGAAAAATCTGTTCCCATAAAAAGTGTGATGATAGAAAAATGTCTCCCAGTCTGGCTGAAGCTAAGTATTCTTTTATTAATAAAGAGTGAGTAAATGAAGAAAATCGAAGTCTGCTCCTATTCAGAGGGGATAATAGTGGGTAATAAAAAGCAAATAATTTAGTGAAAGAGCCATTTATTTCCTGCTTTATTTCCTTAAATGAATAATATTTTGAGAGGTCTGGTATAAGGAGGAAAAGTTTGGGGTCTCTGGTAATACTGACTTTGATTTTTTTTTTCTTAAAGACTTCTCTTCCACCTGTTCTATTTTTCTTTGTACTCATCAGTACGTCCAATGGATAGTGTGGACATTTAAGGTCCCAGAATCATCTGTAACATCAGTTAGAAATAGTGAGGAAATAGTGAGGAAAGGAATAGGTGGTGCAGTGAGTGGAGGACCGGCCTTGGAGTTGGGAGGACCTGAGTTCAGAATTGGCCTAGGACTCTTAACACCTACTGGCCATGTGACCTCTGACAAGTCACTTGGCTCCAGTTGCCCTGCTTTCCCCCCTTCAAAAGAAATAGTGAGGAAATTCAGAAGTTCTTTCAGAAAGACCTAAAACGTGGGAGAGGAATCATTATTGGGAGTTGGATATGGGAGTGCTTTATTTGTGCAGATGCCATCTGTAGTGAGAATACATTTTAGTACCTTATTAAGAAAGTAGGAGTATATGTCAACTTAGAATAACTAATTCCATTTTGTTTTGATTCCAATTTGTGATTGAGTTATTTTGAGTGACTGCTTTTCAATAACAATACTAATACTTCCATGGTATGATGTATTAAGTAAGATTTGTATATTCTAAAACAACTTGTAAACATATATGGACTCTGATAAGAGAGACCACCAATGGGAAAAAATATCAACAGCATCATCAGTAATTTATGTAGCAAAACAATATGATTTGAATTGTGGGGTAAACAATTTAGACATATAACTAGAATTAGAATAAAAGAGGCCTTAGCCATCATCCTGTTCCTAGGTTAAGCCTGGCACTGATTCCTGTGTTCCCCACAGTTGAAACTGGAGCAAGTCAGTGTTCCTAGAGGGTAGTAGTAACTGATTGACAGAGGCTTGTCAGATGATCACTTTGCAAGATTACACATGATTTCTAGCTGACCAGAGAGGGAACCTGGTCATTAGAGTTCTATGGAAACCCAACTCCTACTGTTTCTCACAATTTATTGTCAGTAGTCTTTACTCTAGCAGTTTTTGCAGTCCTATTTAAACTTAACCCTTTGCTGTCTCTCACATGAGTCTTGTAGGAAAGAAGCTTATTGGGAATTGGAAGACTTAGGGGGGGTGGTTTATTCTTAGAGGAGGATATTGTTTTCACCATATTAACAATATCACCATGATATTGTTTTCACCATATTAAGTAATGAGGTTTGATTTTATGCAATGAAAAGTCTGAGTCTAATTAGTATTAATATACTAATCCCACTATGTTAAATGTGTAAATTAGTTATAAGTCAAGTGTACCTGATGCTATTAGATTACAACTAGAGGTAAGATTGTGTTTGAATCAGCTCTATGAACTCAGAAAACAGATTGTTAAAATTCAATGTGATCACTTATACCTAAGCAATCAGCAAGTGCTATAAATCATAGCTTGATTCGTTGTTTTGTGTCTTGTCTAGACTTAAGTAAGACATGGAGAAAATGTTAATAATGTGGATTCAATTTAAGAGTGTGTCAAAAGAATTTTTTTTTCTTCCAAAAAGCTGGTTGTAAAACATTTAACAGTATACCACTACCTGATGGGAAGCCAAAAGTGTTTTTTAAAGTGTCCAAGTCTTTGAATAATCTTTCTAATACAAGACAGCCTAAGTTTGAAGGCTGAAAGTTTGATCTCTCGTCTAACTGAAGCCAGAGAAGTTTTGAATCGGAGTTAATAAATAAAAGGTTGGGTGAGGAAGGGAAAAACAGTCCATGAATAGACATATGACAAAGAGTAGGCATATATAGAGTTCAAGCATGAGTTGAGGAGAAGCATGACTATGGTCTTGCCTAAAATGGTGTTTTTAGGGAGAAAGTAAAAAATAAGGAGAAAAGGGCCTCAAAGTCCTGGATTCAAATCCCATCTCTGATACAGTTGTATGACCATTATCAAATCACTTAAACACCATGCACTTCAATTTATTCTTCTGTAAAATGGACAAAAATATTTTGCTATCTCACAGGGTTGTTGTGAGATTCAAGTGAAGCAATATTTGTAAAGTGCTTTGTAAAACCTAATATGCAATGTAAGTATCAGTTACTATTAAAACCCTTTTTCCTTTTATGATATAGGCAACAACTTGTAATTTTTTTGCATTCTATGTTATTTAACCTCAGTGATAGTTAGCTAAGTGAATATACCCTGGAAGAACTAACAGCAGGGAATAAAACAAAAAGAAAAAACAAAAAAACCTAACCCTAAATTAGGGGGAAAAATTCTGAAGCATGGCAGACTTGGCTGAGGGATTGACTTTCACCCCTGAATGGAGAAACATTAAGAAAAAATTCTGCCCCTGTAAAATGGATTCATAAAACCCAGGGTTCAAATGGAGCTCTCAATCTTGAACCAAGTTCCTGTTAATAGTTAAGATAAGGGAGGAAAAAAATAAAGCAGTAATTCTTTTATCCCACTGGCCACATGCAGGCCACCCAATGATTTTAGCAGATGTGAATAAAAATAGATATACCTGCAATTAGAGTAAGATACAAAATTGAGCGTAACTGAGCACAGAGCAGTTGTTTCCATAAATGTTAATGCCATAATAGTCTGGATTATTCAGTATGCTGTTGCTGAAATAACATTCGTTTGCTGTCAGCACTCCTGTGTAAAAACAAATTAGCCAGATGATTAATGAATATCAAAAACAGCATGTGGATTCTCTGGGCTGATGGCTCACCCAGTGTGAAATCTGTGGGCCCACGTGTCAGCCAGACGATTTCTGTACCAATATGGTGTCCTTGGGGGCTGGAGGAGCCTTTGGAAAGATGTTTCTGATTGCAGCTCTTGCTTTTCACACTCATACTCCTTGTTAGAGACCTCTGATGTTTCACAAAAGATGGAAGCCAGAATCCAGGTTATTCAGAAGAGGAATGCCAGCCTGAGACAGATGAACAAATTTATAGGTTCAGAGGCTTCAGAAATGGGAATCTCCTTAGAGATTAGAGAGTTCAATATACTCAAGTTTACAGAGGAGCAAACTGAAACTGTAGAGGTGAAGTGATTTCCCCAACATCATAGTTACTGAATAAGAAAGATAGGATTCAATCTGAGGCCTTCTGACCCTCATGCATAACCCTATTTCCACCAACTACACCGCATTTCAATCTCGAGAAGGTCTTAATATTTTTGTTTGTTTGTTTCGTGGATCATATTAGCAGTATGGTGAAACCTGTGGACATCTTCTCAGAATGGTGTTTTTAAATGTATAAAATAAAGTGAATAGAATTATTAAATATTAAATTAAATACTAAATAAAATGATCATTTTTAAATTCATGACCCCAAATTAAAAACCCTTGTTCTATAGTAATTCTATTCAGAACTAAAAAAAACAACAGTTAACTGGCATAGAACTCAGTGAATTGCTAGTATCTTAGTCTATGTACCACTTTGGTAGGGCCTCAAATATTACTTCAACAACTTCAATTTACCTGTGAATAGTAGTATAGCCAAGCATCACTCTTTTCCAGTGTTTGATACTACAGTAATTACTGAATTTCCAGTGATAAAATCTGTCATTCATAGAGAAGAACTATGCATGCCCCATTCTCTTTTCTTCCTCTAATATCTGGGAATCTCATCAAATTACAGTATGAACACTTTGTCTAACAACCTAAAAAGGAAACTCAGTGTCTAGGAATGAAATGTAAGGTGAGAATGAAAGGCTCATATGGTGAAAATGACAATTTTTCAAAATGCAAGATTATACTAACTTAAGATAGTTTTTCATTTCCCTCTGGACATAGAGTTGATTTAACAGTAATTCAACAACTGGTAGAATACAAGAATTGGAGTAAGGACAATCTAGATTCACATCCTGACTGAAAATTTTTCATTGAAGGAAAGTTAGTAAAGTTCTCTGGATCTATTGAGACTATTAAGCAGAAGTGGGGAACTTGGGGTCTTGGGATCACATGTGATCTTGTAGGTCCCTTGTTTGTGGCCTTTTGACTAAGTCCAAGTTTTATGGAACAAATCTTTTTATTAAGGGTATTTGTTCTGTAAGTTTTGGATTCAGTCAAAGGGCTGCAGTTGAGGAGCTAGAGGGTCACATGTGGCCTTGTGGAGGTGGATTCCCCACCCCTATGGATTCCCCAGAATTCCCCTAATTCTGAGATTAATTTTTCTTTTTTTTTTTTTGGGGGGGGGTGGTTAACAAGCTTACTTTAATCAAACAAACATATATTACCTAGTTCAGGGGAAAAAGGTAAGCACCCCAAACTTCAGAGTTACAGAACTTACAGATCAAACAGACAGGCTTCCAAACTGTCCAACCATTATATCAATACCAAATCACAGTTACCAGAGAGGGAAGCATTCAACATCTGGGTTTTCAAAGCCGGGGAGCGGGTCGGTGGGGAGGGGCTCTCTCAAGGGCTTCCCAGAGTCTCATCTGGTAAAATCACACAACACTTCTCAAAATGAGCCCCAAAGCAAAGCCTCCCATCAGGGTTTATATAGCCTTCTCCTGGGTCAGAGAATGTTACCACCCTCTTGACCCACTGCCCAATCACACAGCATCAAGGTGTGGTCATTCCTGAAAACCAAGCCTCCTACCACAGGCTCCATGTGACAACATTCAGCCTATTAGGGGTCAAAGTATATTTTCAAATCAAGGAAGGTTCTCAGAGTCTCTTAAGCCAATCAAAGGACCTAGGGGCAGGGAAGATCTTTAAATCTGCATTTCCATTACATTAGGCCCCAAGATCTTTCAGGCCCATAGCATACACAATTTACATTTAAATTAGCACTAAACATATTTTAGGTAACATTTTCGAGGTACATCTAAAGTTACCAAAGTGGCCACTGGGCCTTAAACACAAAATACAAAGCATTATCACATCAATTTAAATCAAGAGTCCAAATAAAGTAGTCTTGGGAGGAAGGGGGGGTGTCCTTCCCCTCACCCTGCTCCAGCCCCTGCTTCCAAGTCTAGAGAGGGAGTTGGGCAACAAAACCAAAGGTGGGGTCCTAGGAGGTCCATGGCACTTCACCCCACCCACCATAGTCACAAGTTCATCCTCCCCCTGGGTCCCAAACTGTGGGATGCAGCAAGGAAACACATTCAGTGCCCCTGCTTTGCCTCGCAGTCTTTATCTTGTCCTGTGGCTGAATTCCAAACTCCTCAGTTCCTTCTCCTCCAGCAGAAGGCAGCAGTTCCTGGCTTCTCCATATGTCTCCATGCAGGCAGCTCACCATTCCTGCTCTCAGCTCAGTGAAGTCAGCATGCAGGCTGTTCTTCTCTCCTGCTCCATGGCTCCACAGAATCACAGTTACCACAACAGAAAGGGAGCATCAACATCTGGGTTTTCAAAGCTGGGGGGCTCTCAACGGCTTCCCAGAGTCTCATCTGGTCAAATCACACAACACTTCTCAAAATGAGCCCCCGAATATTTTTCAATGGTCAGCTCTTCCAATATGTGTTTACTAAGTTAATTATGACCTTTGGGGTTAAATGATAGAAAAATACAAAACTGAAAAAAAAAATTCTTATACCATAAAAGGAAGAAAGAGTTTAAATAATATATGATACTCATATAGTATATGATGGGGCTTCCTCAACTGATACTGAAGTCTAAGAAAGTTCGTTGTGCCAAAGTCTTTATTATCATTAAAACTCCATATTGGTAGCTCATCTGATTTCATTAATAGGAAGAATGCTAGAAAAGGTCTTTTGCTTTCTCACTGTACTCTGGACCCCTGGGCCTTCCCATCTCACTTGCAGCTAAAACTCCCTATATGTGTGTCTCCTATTAGAATATGAAGTCCTCTAGAGTATAGCTTTTCTTATTTTTTCAGTGTTATAGTAAGCACTTAATAAATGCTTTTCATTCATTCATTCATTCATTCATACAGTTATTCATAGGTTGTGGCCTATGCCACAGCCATAAAATAATAGGTCCTTGACTTATGGTGATAACTAAACAATTAGGTGCCAGACCTAAATGGCAAGACATTAAGTTGTTTTATCCTTGAGAATCTATTGTCCCAAGAGCCAAAGCAAGGTGTTTTTTTTTTTTAATTTTATTTTTTTATCATGGACTTAAGATACATTAATAAACATGAATATTTCTAAACATAAAGAACAGACATAGTTATACTGATATAGTTATATATGAAATTATACTATGTAGTTTTAAAGGTACATTAAGTTTAACATGATATTTAAAAAATCATTGACCTGATTATGTGTTTCTACTTCTGAACTTCATTCAGATCTCTTCTATATAATAGTTTGGGAATTATTTTCTTCTTTTTCTTCTATCAAGAAATCCCCCTACAAGTTCCCCACTGGAAAAAATTATATTCTTCCTTGTGGTAATCAAGAAAAATAGATTCGCATATCTGCTGAGATCTTTGGACCTCTTCATCTCGCCTCAGAGTGTTCTTCATGCTGAAAAATCACATCAGTGCTTGTACTCACAACTCATCAATAATACTCGGTCCCTAGAACCTCTATTTAAGACACATTAACATATTTCCCACCAGGTTGAATACACTCTTTTAGATTTCTCCATCATGCCCCATCACCAGGTAGCTTTCCTCCCACCACCAAATCCCTTCTTAGCTTCCTTTTAGTTATTGTCTTCTTCCATTAGATAATCAGGTCCTTGAAGACAGGGATTGTCTTTTTTTTTTTTTTTTTGGAGGGGGATGGTAGGGCAATTGGGGTTAAGTCACTTGCCCAAAGTCACAAGGCTAATTTTTTTGTGTTAATTGTGTAATACCGGATTTGAACTCAGGTCCTCCTGACTCCAGGGCGGGTGCTCTATTCACTGTGCCACCTAGCCACCACAGGGACGATCTTTCTTTTTCACATTTGTATTCCTAGTGTTTAACAGGGCTTTTGGCATAGAATAAGGCACTTAATAAATGTAATGTTTTTGACTGATTAACTATGTGTATACATAGACTTGAATTGCAGAATGAAATATATAAATATCTATTTCATCAGAAAGAATATATATGTAGATAGTATTTCACCAGAATGGTATATATGCATATATGTATACACATATACAAACATTTCATTCTGCAACTCTAGTTCATCACTTCTCTAAGTGACAGTAAGCATATTTCATGAAAGTCTTTGGAAGTTGTGATTGGATATTTTCTTGGTTAGAATTCTTAAGTCTTTTATAGCTGTTTTCTGCTACATTGTAATTGTACAGATTATTTTCCAGGTACTCCTCACTTAAATCTGCATCAATTCACAAAATTATTCCCAGATTTTTCTAAATCTGTTACCTTTAGAATTTCTTATGATACAATAATATTCTATTTCATTCATATACTATAACTGTTGATTATTCACCAATTGAAGGATATCCATTTTGTTTTACGTTCTCCCCTCCCCCTCCCCTCCTTCTCTTCTCTCCTCTCCTCTCCTCTCCTCTTCTCTTCCCTTCTCCTCTTCTCTTCCTCACCACTCTTCCTTCCTTCCTTCCTTCCTTCCTTCCTTCCTTCCTTCCTTCCTTCCTTCCTTCCTTCCTTCCTTCCTTCCTTCTTTCCTTCCTTCCTTCCTCCCTCCTCCTCCTCCTCTTCCTCCTCCTCTTCCTCCTCCTCCTCCTTCTTCTTCTCTCTCTTTGTCTCTCTCTCTTTATCTCTCTCTCTTTGTCTATCTGTCTCTCTATGTCTCTCCCTCTCCAGGACAGCTTTATTTGCTCTAGATTGACCATGCATACCAGTCCCCTGCTTGACTGCTTTGGTGATAATGAAATTCTCTACTAACTTGGAGACTTCAGCAATAGTTGATGAAATATTTTAAATCTTGGTTACTATATAGGAGAACCTGATGATTCAGTGGACTTCTGCAAAAAAAAAAAAGTGTGATTCTATCTCTGACTCTCTCTTGTTTTGACTTTCCAAGTAAAATCACATAATTCTATGGTTTTCTTTGAAACCAGAAGAGAAGTGTACAGTGATTGTTCCTAAGGGGCAGTTAGAGTTAGGTAGACATGCCATGAGTTGAATAGCTCTATAAATCTGTGTCCTCAGATAGAATTAAATGAAACCTGTGCTTCAGAAGTCTCTGACAAATACTCCATCCATCTTAGATAAGATGATCCCTAACCTGAGGATGAGACATTTCCTTGATCTGCTTTAACAGAAGACAGCCATTATAAAGTGCAGAATCAAGGCAAGATGTAAAATTCCTGCTCAGTCGTCATGGATAATACTTTTTACCTCAGTGTTTCCAAGTCTCAACATCTTTGATAAATAAAATAGTTCTTATTGCCACTTGGTTAGCTTTTTTCAGTTCAGATTTTAACAATAGCTACATGTTAATGAATTCAGTTTTGAGTCCTTCTGTGGACTTTCTTATGTGTTTAAAATTTCTTTCGTGTGGAGGAATAAATTCCAGTTCCATAACTTATTTATATTGTACTACTGATTTTTTTTTTCTTTTTGTTGGGCAATTGGGGTTAAGTAACTTGCCAAAGGTCACACAGCTAGCTTTTTATATATGTGTGTTAAGTGTCTGAGGTCGGATCCGAACTCAGGTCCTCCTGACTCCTGCGCCAGCACTCTACCTACCCACCCTACTGATATCTTTCTAATTCCTCACCCAAGACTCTAGATATGATTTAAATCTAAATTTCAGTAAATCTTCCCTTATAAGACTGGGATTTGTTGGAAGTGTGTTTGTAAAGAGCCCAAAGAATATGAAAAATAGAGCTAGGGAGTCCTTAATGTAGAGAGGGATAAGACAATATCCCAAGTCCTTGGACAAAGCAGCAGGTTATATTATATATATGCATTTGCATATTATATAAATGTTTACATATACATGTGAATAAAAGTATGTGTTATTTTATACGCACACATATGCACATATATACCTGTGTATTCATTTATATTCACAGGCAGATATAGAAATAGAGATAAAGATAGATAGTGTAGTAAATAGACTGCCAGGTCTGTAATCAGGAAGACCTAACTTCAAAACTGGCTTCAGACACTTACCTACTGGGCAAGTCACTTAACTCTGTTTACCTTAGTTCCTCATATGTAAAATGAATTGGAGAAAGAAATTGTTTCAATATCTCTTCCAAGAAACTCAAAATTGGTTAATGAAGAATCAGATGTGACTGAAGTGACTGAACAACAATACATTTCTGCTTCAAAAGCAGCAACCATAATGTTTCTATCCTCTAGCCATGTTTACATGATGACAAGAATTTGTATGTTTCTAAATATTTACATGGCATCCACTTGGCAATATGTGCACCCCCTTTTTAGTTACTAACTGAACTCTGACTCAGATGTTTTGTTAGCATAAAATTTATCCATCCTTTATTTCCTACAATACCTAACAAAGCATCTCAGTAGGGTGTTCCAGTGTTAGTTTTGGTGGTAGGAAACAATTATTCTATTTTATGGAATGAGAATTACACCAATAGATTGTATACCAAGGAATTCTAATAAACTTTATACTTTTTTGCTTTTGCTTCATTAGGCTAATCATAGGTCAAAAGATTTTAAAGGCTTTGATTATATGCTTTAGTATTTACAACTGGTAGGAGTTTTAGAGATCTTTGGCCCAAAACATTTACTCTACAGATGAGGAACATAAAAATTGAAGAAGTTAATTAACCTATCCAATGTCCCACAGTCAGTGTGAGCTGAAGATCTAGGACAAAAAGCCAGGTCTTTTGACTGAAAATACAAGTGTTCTGACCATTGTACCACTACCCTTAGGCTTCACTTTTTCTCTGTCTTTCATACTAATAGCACTCTCTTCTACCTGAGTACTTTGAAAATAACTGGAATATAACGAGAGTGTTTCTATCCTTCAGATCTGGTGATAAGAGCACATTTCACTGGATTCAACTTTTCTTCATGAGCATAATATAAGAGAGCTCCCTCCTTTCCTGGCCACTATTCCTTTGAAGAGTTTCTTCAGTGCTCTTGCAATGTTGTTTGGGCTGAAATCACAGTTGTGTCACCAGTGAAAGCAAATAAAAAGCACGTGTGTATTTTCTCTGCTAATGAAATACCCCAAATGCTTAGACTGCTTTTCACCACAATGTGTCTCCAACAACAAGACAGAAAATATGCATGGGTTCTGTCATTTCTTTGACACTTTCTTCTTTATTGTATTTTCTTTTCTAAACAACTACCTTTTACTACTTCCTAGATCACATACCTGAACGGAATTAGAGTGAAATCTAACCACAGAGAACTGGCATCTGTAATCAAAATATACCTCCAGAGGTTCTGTGTTTGTTTTTCTAACCATATATATGTGGTCTGAAGCATTGTGGGTATTTTTTAACCTTTAAGTGTATAATACTCATCTCAATTTCTTTCTGGAAAAATCACTTTGGATACTTATGAATGCCATCTATGTATAGGAAGCAAGACGATAGTGTATTTTTTTGAGGTAGGTCTTGTCTGTTTCTATGAATACAGTGAATGAACACTGGTAAGGACAATAGTGAGAGTAAGCAATAGACAACAAAATGTAGATAGTGATGCAATTATTAAGTAGATTGCCTTGGTCTTATTTTCAAGTGAGCCATGGGCAGTGGCTATATAATACTTTCTCTATCTTTCTTATGGCCATACAAGAAAAGAGATATTCTGTAATAATTGAGGCACTTAGTCCTTTATCTCATAATATTCCATGCATCCATTTCTCAAGCATTTAAGACATTTATTTCTTCAGCTTTACAATTTTTATAATTTATATGTAAGATATTGAATATAGATATAGATATGTAGATATTAAATCTATAAATACATGGATTTCTATATAAATAAATAGATCTAAAATTCATATATACATATAGATATATCTATATATTCATTTGTATATACATATATGTATGTCTCTAAATCTCTCTATGTTATATTATATTATGTTACATTGCATTTTATATTATGTTATTTTATTTTACTCTGTGTGTGTACCTCTGATATCTGCTAATATGCTACTAAATTGTAAGCTAATTGAAGGAAAAGATGCATTCGTGTTTTTACCTTTTTAATCACTTTTGTCATGCTTTGAACACGGTACATGTTCAATTAATGTCCACTGAATGAAGAAATGAATGAACAAAATTGACGGCTTACCAGTGCTGAACTGGCCATTCTTGGTCTTGATCTGTAATGGTATAGATCTGGGTTCTCAAAAGTGATATATATATACTCTTCATGGGGTGTGTGAAACAATCCATGGTTTTTAATATCACAGGATGAACTAATGAGAAAATAAATGGTATCACATACTCACCATGTGATATGTCTCAAACATAAACCCATTCCCCCTTCACCATGGGTGCCACCTGCTGCCATTAGGTGATGTGACAATCACAGTCATGGTTATACCCATACCTAACAGCCAATCCCTGCTGTATTCTCATTCAGTAGTGACACCCAGTCAGCCATCTGCATTCTGGGTCTAGTTTGAGATTGGGGAGGACTTGGCTTCTTTTATTTTCTTTCTTTTTGGCATATCCATGGATGCAGGGATGTAGCCATAGGCAAGACAGCTTATGGTCAGATAGCTCCTGATAACATTGGAAGGAGTGTTCCCTTGTGCACTCCTTACAACGTTTGGACAATTCATTCCTGTCAACATCATCTTCTTTATCACAATCTCTTCTCTTTCCCTATCACTATTGATCACTTAGACAGTTGGAAGGGTGAGGGAGAGGATGGGATCCATAGGAGAAGAACGCTGGGAAGTAATAAACAGCATTTCAAAAGACAAGAATAAAGAACTAACAACAGAAAAGCAATCTCATTCAATTCAAATGCTTGTTGGAATTAATTGGCCAATGCTCCCCTCCTCCTTGGCAATAGCAGCTGATTGAGAAAGGATGACTATCTGGAGTGAATTAGTATTGACAGACGTTTCATTTATAAACCAATGAAATAGAAAAATTTTTTTAAGTGTGAGTCATGTGTGTGTGTGTGTGTGTGTGTGTGTGTGTGTGTGTGTGACCAGAAGATCAGTTGAATGTCAGTAGCATGGGAATGCCACCAGAGTAGTAACAGAGAAGGTTTAGTCCTTCTCATAGGGAAAGTGCACAAGACACCATTCTTACCACTTTTTAAAGATCTCAGGACCGAAGGAATATAATTATAAATGTCCTCCCCCTTCAAAAAGCCTTTTTAAGAGAAAAAAGAAAATAAATAGTTACTTTATAAAATAAATAGTCAACTATGTTGAACAATGTTATGGAGCCAGCCCCTGGTCATGGATGACTAAGGTTAAAGGACTTGTTCTTTCAGATGACAGAAATTCCTCATACTGCCTGCAGAGGTAAGAATGCTCATTCCTCAGTGGAAGCATAAAGACTTTGCTAGGCTCCCTCTTTTCTTTTTTTTTTGTATAATTATTAATCTATTTAATTTTAGTTTTCAACATTCTCTTCCATAAGATTTTGAGTTTTAAATTTTCTTCTTTTCCTTTTCCTTCCTCCTCCCCAAGATGGCATGCAATCAGTTTAAACATATTTTCCCATGACTCATGATGTAAAGAAAGATTAGAAGTAAAGGGAGGAATTATGAGAAAGGACAAACAAAAACAAAACAAAACAACCAATCAGAGGGAGCAAATGGTATGCTTCCATCTGCATTCAGATTCCAAAAATTCTGGATGTGGATAGCTTTTTCCCTTGTGAGTCTTTTGAAGTCATCTTCAATCCTTACATTTCTGAGAACTAAGTTAATCAAAGTCAGTCATTACACAATGTGGCTGTTACTTTGTACAATTTTCTACTACTTCTGCTCTCTTCACTCAGCATCAGGTCATACAAGTTTTTCCCCCCCCCCCAGGTTTTTCTAAAATCTACCTGTTTGTCATTTATGATAGCACAATAATATATAAATATTTTTGTACATGTGGGTCCTTTTCCCATTTTATGATCTCTTTGGGATATGGACCTAGAAGTGGTAATGCTGAGTCAAAGGGAATGCACAGTTTTATAGCCTTTTGGGCATAGTTCCAAATTACTTTCCAGAATGGTTGGATCAGTTCACAACTCTACCAACAAGGCAATACCATTCTAATTTTCCTACATCTTCTCCAACATTTATCATTTTTCTTGTTTTGTCCTGTTAGCCAATCTGGTAGGTGTGACATACCTCAGAGTTGTTTTGATATGCATTTCTCTAATCAGTAGTGATTTAGAGCACTTTTTTTTTTTTCTTGGAGGGGGGAAGACAGGACAATTGGGGTTAAATGACTTGCCCAAGGTCACAAGGTTAGTAAGTGTTCAGTGTCTGGGGCTGAATTTGCACTCAGGTCCTCCTGACTTCAGGGTCAATGTGCCACCTAGCCACCCTGAGAACATTTCATATAAAGTCATATAAAGACTATATATAGCTTTAATTTCTTCCTCTAAAATCTGCATGTTCAAATCCTTTGACCATTTATCAATTGGGGAGTGACTTATATTTTTATATATTTGACTCAGTCACCTATATATTTGAGTAATGAGGCCTTTATCATAGACTCTGGGTATAATAATTGTTACCTAGCTTTTTGCTTCCCTTCTAATCTTGGTTGCATTGGCTTTGTTTGTACAAAACCTTTTCATTTTATGTAATCAAAATAATTTATTTTGCATTTCAAAATGTTCTCTATCTCTTGTTTGGTCATAAATACTTCCCTTTTCCACAGACCTGATATGTAACCTATTCTTTACTCTCCTAGTTTGCTTATAGTACCAGCCTTTATAATGTAGATCATGTACCCATTTTAACTTTATCTTGGTATAGTGTGTAAGATGTTTGTTTATGCCTAGTTTCTGCCATACTATTTTCCAGTTTTCCCAGTGGTTATTACCAAATACTGAGTTCTTATCCCAGAAGCTAGAGTTTCTGACTTTATTAAACAATAGATTAGTATAGTCATTGACAACTGTGTCTTGTGTACCTAAATTATTCAACTGATCCACCACTCTATTTCTTAGCCAGTACCAAGTAGTTTTGATGAATACTGCTCTATAGCAAAATTTATGATCTGGTATGGCTAGGCCACTTTCTCTTGTATTTCTCTTCATTAATTCCCTTGATATTCTGGACCATGTTTGTTCTTCCAGATGAATTTTGTTGCTGCTTTTTTATAAAATAATTTTGGCAGTTTGATTGATATGACACTGAATAAGTAAATTAATTGAGATAGAGTTGTCATTTTTTCTTATATTAGCTCAGCCTACCCATGAGAAACTGCTAGTTTCAAAGTTATTTAGATTTGGCTTTTGTATGAAAAGTAGTTTGTAATTTTGTTCATATAGTTCCTGGGTTCATTTGACAGGTAGACTTCCGAAATAATTTACAAAGTTTACAGTTATTTTAAATGAAATTTCTTTTTCTATTTCTTGCTGTTGGGTTTTGTTAGTAATATAAGGGAATGCTGATGATTTGTGCAGGTTTATTTAATATCCTGCAACTTTGCTCAATTTGCTTATTATTTCAAGTGTTTTTTCACTTAATTCCAGATTCTTAAAGCATACTATCATATCATCTGCAAAGGGTGATAGCTTTGTTTTTTTTTTTTTTGCCTATTCAAATTCCTTCAATTTTTTTTTCTTCTCCTATTGCTAACGCTAACATTTCTAGTACCACATTGAATAATAATGGTGATAATGGACATTCTTGTTTCACCCCTGATCTTATTGGAAATGCTTCTAGCTTATCCCTGTGACATATATTGCTCACTGATGGTTTTAGAAAACATCATTTTAATTTTTAAAAAAGTCCTATTTTTCACATTTTTTATTCAGTCAAGGACTTTAAACTGCCAAGGGCAATTGGATGACCTGCTATTTCCACAAATGATCTGAATGGTGCAAAACCAAAAAAACCCATTAATTTGATCTAGCAATACCACTGCTAGATATATATATATATATATATATATATATATGAATGACATACATGTATTACACATATGCATATACACACATACATACACAATATACATGCAAATACACACATATATACATATACATACACATATATGCATACATATATACACATACACATATAATTGTGAAAAGACCCTATTTGTTCAAAATATTTAATGCAGCTCTATTTTTGTGGTGTCTAAGATTTGAAAATTGAGGTAATGTCCACCAGTTGCAGAATGCCTGGAAAAACTGTGATATATTTATGATGGAATATTATTTTGCTATAAAAATGACAAGCAAGATAATTACAGGAAAACCTGGAATTAATTACATGAATGGAAAATGAAGTGACCAGAACAAGAACATTTGTACACAGTAAGAGCAATATTCTATGAAGAACTGTGAATGACTTTAGTTATTAGTAGAAACCCAAGACAATCTTAAAGGACTGATGCTATCTGCCTCCAGAGAAAGAACTGATATTGTCTGAATATGGACATAAAATCTTCCTTCCTTTCTTCCTTTCACTCTTTATTTCTATTTATTGTTTGAGTCTTCTTGTACAAAATGACTAATATGTAATTTTTTTGATTGCACATGTATAAACTATGTTGGAGGTGGGAGGGGAAAGAAGTTAAAAAAATAAACATAAAACCCTTAACACTAAAGTAATTGTTTTAACATATAATTAGGGGAAAATAACATTATTAAAAAAAAGTTTCTTCATGTTTTATGGATTTCTTGCTGTTGTATTTTATACAGTGGTGGGTGAAATAAAAAGTGTCTATACCTAATACTTAGTGTATATTGATTGTTTATGAAGGAATTGAGAATTATGGCATTAACATTTCAATACATTTAGATATGAACTTTGGCTCTTAAGGACTAGAGTCTTTGCTCGATGTCAGTGGAAGGACTGACACACAGAGTACCTATGTACGAACTGGATTCCCCTCTTTGTGTTAAATTGTCAGTTAAGAAATAAAAGTCCAGGAAAAGGTCAATCCATTTTTGCTAAGAAGTGCTCACAACCTATATATTGGAGAGACAATGTAGGGTTGGTGGGAAGAGCATTGCACTGAAAAAAAATCTGTCATCGAGGAAACATAATTATGATGAATACATCTTATCAGTCTCCTCATCTGTACATTGGATTTCATGGCACTACTTTTCTCCCTTTTATTTTAAGCTTTTATGCTTTTACAAAGACTGCCCACCAAGACTGAAATTTATTCATTCCTCACTTAGCTCCCTTTCAGGCTTAGCTCAAGCACTGCTTCTTATTGAATAACATTTTTTTATGACCACAGTCTGTACTGCATAAAACTACTTTTTATTTGCTTCATATAAAACATATTTTGAATTATCTGCATGTACAATTTATTGAAATGTAAGCTCCTTGAGGGTAAAGACAGTTAGATTTTTTTTTCCCTTCAGCAATTAGCATATCACCTGTCATGTAATAGATATCTAATTACTGGTAGGCAAGCTTAGTAGTAGCAAGCAAAGTAAGCATGCTTATTAAATGAAGGGATAAAAGAAAGAAAGAAAGAAAGAAAGAAAGAAAGAAAGAAAGAAAGAAAGAAAGAAAGAAAGAAAGAAGAGAAAGAAAGAAGAGAAAGAAAGGAAGGAAGGAAGGAAGGAAGGAAGGAAGGAAGGAAGAAAGAAAGAAAGAAAGAAAGAAAGAAAGAAAGAAAGAGAAAGAAAGAAAGAAAGAAAGAAAGAAAGAAAGAAAGAAAGAAAGGAAGGAAGGAAGGAAGAAAGAAAGAAGGAAAGCTCCCTACGGCAAAAGACTTTTTGTGTGGCCTGGGTACCTCACTAGTCTTCTATCCTGCTAGCAGGCTATCTTGCACAAGACCTGTTTAAAAAACAAATGAAAGATTAACATTACAGTGGTTGAGTTAATAGCATTGCTAAAAAATATAATATGGCCCTTTCTGTGTCAAGAGAACACCTTGTCAGTCTTTCTAGGAATAGGAAGGGAAATAGAAATCTTAGGATGATTTGCAACTTGATTTGCCCATCCTTGCTAATGATGTTAACACATCTGTCTTGGAAATTGAATATCTTGTCACGTTACCAGCTCACCAAGAAGTGGACTGAAACAAAGCATAAGCTTCTCCTCAATACCTGCTTGATTATCAGTTCAGGTCTTGCTTGACTTTGTTAACACGGTATGATATAAAAGTGTTTTGATAATCTCTCTAACCACACAGGTTGGAATGTTGTTTCTGTGTGTTTTCCTTTTAAAATTTTGTTAGCATTTATGGGACTAATATACACATAAATATATAGTGTACATAGGGACTGCACATATAGCATAATCCTTCCCCTAAAAAATTCACAATGCCAAAATCTACATTTTCATTTGGTGAACTAGTTAAATCTATTCATAATGTGGAGTCTGAATCAAATTTCAGAGCTGACTAGACTGCCTTGGCTCCTGGTTTTTGTTGCTTGACCTGTCTCTGACTGAATTTAGCTATGATGTTACATTGTGAGCTCTTAGAAAAAGGCTAATAATGACAGCTTATTTTCTTTTGCCACTGAAAGGTACATGTACAGGATCTAGCATTTCTGTGTAGTGGTCCACTTAGAGCCACACTGGAGCATTTTTGGAAAGGAACTCCTTGTTTCTTTAACCATTCCAACCCCTAAATGCTCTCTCTAATGGCTATAACACTACATAAAACTCAGGGACTCCGCAGTGAATAGACTTCAGACAGTGCTGTCAGAAAACAAGTGAGGAGGCATTTGAGGACCTCGCGAATGGGTCATAAAAACATATGGGATTTTTCTGTTTGTTTTAGCTGGGAAATCCCCATGGAGGCTAAGTGAAGACAGACTGATCAGTTGAAGGTCAAGCGGGACTCACATATCTAGTCTGAGGGTATTCCTATGTTAAAATAGCATTATATTAGACATTAGGGTGGAAGGGAGAAGGCACAAAAGTAAGTAAGAAAGAAGAGTGTAACAGACATATAATGTCTTTAAAAGTTATAAAAATATAATGGATTTAAAAATGCCATTGTGTCAACTATGTAAAGCTTTAAAGTTCAAAACAGAAAATATATTTTGGTTCTTCATTTGACTACTTACATAGAAGTGTGGTATTATTGTCAACTTAGTATAAAAATTGTTGATGGCTTTTGAGAAAAAAGATTAAAATGGAAATTCTGGCAACAATGGAGATAAGAAAAGCTTTACCCAAGCTAAGGTTCCATGAGCAAAATCACAGGAATAACAAAGAAAGAAAAAGATTGTGAATAAAAGAATGAGCAAGACTGAAGAGAACTTCTTCACCAGAAGACCACTAGAGGTATATATATATATTGGTAGGGGGCAGTGGAAATAAGACCTAAGCAATGACTAGTAATAGACCGGATCTGATTATACCTCTTGATCCGGCTTCAGGTTTTGGGGATGGGACTGACAAAGAAAGGCAAGTGGGATTGAAATCAGATACCTACATCCAGAATTGTGTCTAAAGAGGACTATCCAGTGGAGAAGGATCTATCACCCCTTCCACTATTATCCAACTTCGAGATATATAAAGTACCT
Source organism: Gymnobelideus leadbeateri (assembly GCA_011680675.1). Taxonomy (NCBI): domain Eukaryota; kingdom Metazoa; phylum Chordata; class Mammalia; order Diprotodontia; family Petauridae; genus Gymnobelideus; species Gymnobelideus leadbeateri. The sequence goes on along the minus strand of WOXC01001906.1, from coordinate 39,949 downwards.
AAACCATACAGGCAAACTGTTTACATTCCTACAAGGAAAAATGATAATTATAACTTTTGAAACTTTTCTTAGTATGAAAATAGCTAAAGGGAATAAAAATGTAAGTGTGTGTGTGTACATACATATATATGTCTACATAGGAGGGTATATGGGCATATGAATACATATGTGACTATGTGTGTACAGGTATACATAGACAGAGGGCACAGGACAAATATAATAGGAAGGGATGATACTTAAAAGGTGAAATTGAGAGGTGAGTTAGGAATATAATGTGAGGAGATGGGGAGAGACAGAATGGGGTAAATTATCTCATATAGAAGAGGTAAGGGAAAACTGTTACAATGGAGGGGAAGAACAGGAAGGAAAAAGGGAATGGGTCAACCTTACACTCATTGAATTTGGCTTAGGGAGGGAATGCCATATATATTAAATAGTTTATCTCACCCTACAGGAGAGTAGGGGGGGAAAGGGGATGAGAGGGGTAGTGATGGAGGGGAGGGCAAGGTGTGGGGCGGGGAGGGAATTTAGAAGCACAAACTTTTGAAAAGGGGCAAGGTCAAAGTAGAGAATAGATTAAGTGGGTAGTGGAATAGGATGGAGGGAAATATAGTCAGTCTTTCATAATATATCCACTATAGAAATGTTTTGTGTAGCTACATGTGTACAGCTTATATTGAATTACCTATCTTCCCTGTAAAGGTGGGTGACAAGGGAGGAAGCGAAAGAATCTGGACTTTAAAGTTTTATAATCAAATGTTTAAAACTATATGATGATGATGATGATGATGATGATGTTTACATGCAAATGGGAAATAAGATATACAGGCACTGGGGTATAGAGATCCATCTTGCCCTACTGGAAAGTCGGAGGGGGTATGTGGGAAGATATAGGAGAGAGCAGATTGGAGGAAGGAGAATACAGTGAGATCACTGTTTTGGGGTGGATGCAGAGGGAAAAGTTGGGGAGAAAATGTGTTACTCAAAATCTTGTGGAAATGAATGATGTAAATTAAAAATAAAGATAAAATTTAATTAAACAAATAAAAACAAAAGAATGGAATTAGAAAAACTGGGAAGGATAATGGGCAACTTACAGCAGAAGATTGAAAAATTTACTAAAATAGTGAAATGGCACAAAAAGTATAATGGAGCAAACAGAAGACAATGGTTCAATAATAAGAGAAGTAGTTGAACGAAATCAAAAGATTGAAAAATTATAAGGTCACATAGCATATATATTATAAAAAATAACCAAGCTGGTAAAGAATAATGAAGAAAAATAATTTGAGCAACATCAAAGTCACTAAGACAACAAAAAAAATGGCCATATTTCAAGAAAATACAAAAGAAAATCATTCAGAACTATTAGTCGCAGAGAGAAAAATAAAAATAGAAAGACTATTCAGATCTCCTTGTCAAGAAGTGATCACACTCAGAAATATCACAGAAAAATTCCAAACCTACCAGTTAAAATAAAATACAATACTATAAGCAACTAAGAATTAAGAGATCAAGTATCAGCATATCAGAATCACACAAGTTGTCAAATCAACAAGCATTTATTTAGTATCTACTATATATCAGGCACTGTGCCTAACACAGGGAAAACAAACAAAAAAGGAAAAACATCATCTGTCCTCAAGGAGCTTGAATTCTAATATGGGAAAGAGCATACATACAGATATATGTGTGTGAATATATAGATATATGGAATACATATATATGGATACAAACAGAGAGAGAGATACTATATGTAAAATAAATTGTAGTTAATCACACACATTCCACATGATGTTGCCTGTAATCACACTGAAATTAAATGTATGGGAAACAGCACTTAGTAAGGATTTTAGTAAAAAAAAAGTAGTCATGTAGTTATTTTTGTTATAGTTGTAGTCATATTATTCTATTATCAATGAGTTTCCAAAGACTTAATCATCATCCACATTACTGTTAATAAAATCCATATACTTAATACTTGTTTCCTACTTCTAGCCTATAATTTACAAAACAAGTCTTAATAAAATATCTATAAATTGAAGGCTGGAGTCTGTAGATTAAAAATATTGAAGGTAGGCCTGGTTATTTGGTCTTTTTTTTTTTTTTTTTTGTATCCCATCCACTCCCAGGACAATGTGCATATATGTCACATAAATGATTGCTATATTTTTGTTATTGTTGTTCTTTAAGCAGTTTGGTGCTGTAATAGAGTGTAGAATCTTAAGTCCTGAAGACCTTAATTAAAATCTGGCCTCAGATCTTAATAGCTGCATGACCCTGGGAAAGTTAAGTAAACACTATCTACCTCAGTGTTCTCATCTATGGGTAGATAATAAATAATAATCGCACCTACCTCTCAGGGCTGTTGAAAGGATAAAATGAAACAGTATGTGTAAAGCACTTGGCAAGCCTTAAAGGACCATATTTATGCTATCTGTAAATAATAACAACAGGTATTTACATTACACTGCATAGTTTTCAAAGAACCTTTACATATATAATCTCCTTTTTATATGAAAATTAGAAATTCTCTCTGAACTCCTTTGTGAATCTAAGCCTTTGAGGGACTTCATCTTTAATTCAGACAAGTAAATGACCCCAATCAGTGACATCCAATGTATTAACATATGGTTAGGGAAGGTGAAGTATAGCAGATTTTAGCAATTATGGGAATAGACACAACTCAAGGAGATCCACTTCATTAAACACATTTGACAATCCCTTTGACATATGTCCTACCAACACAAGAAAGATTGAAATGAATTTCTGACTTTTCTGACCTTCTCGGTATCATGATTTGACTCATCACAGACAACCATACAAATACCATTGAAGAAAATTTGTGAAACAACAGTTAAGTAAACTGGTTATTCTTTCCTAGAAGACAAAATATAAAAGAAAGGGTAAAAAAGAGAGAAAAAAGAGAGAAAAGGAACACTATAAAGAAAGAATGAAAGGAAGAAAAAAAAATAAAAAAGGCCCCTTATAACAAGAAAAGTCTAGGAAACAGAGAACACACAGCCCACCTCTAGTTTAGGTTATATCCCTGACTTTAAGGCTTGGAAAATTTTTCTCTTATGATTTTAAAACCATTTCCCTTTTTCATATTTTTATAAGGGGCCAACCGTACAATCTCCCCACCAGTACCCCAAGTTTCTCAACCAAGCTTTTTACAACCTCCTCATGCCATTTCCCTCCTTCCCTGTTCTGCTTGCTTTTCTTCATCTTAAATGGGAAATGCATTGGTCTGAATCCTCTGGCAATGCCAAGGTCTGAGGCCTAGTTAAAGGTTATAAAAACTCCTCCTTGCCAATAAAATCAAGACTATTTCTCTGTAATTAACTCTCCCATTCTCTCTCTCTCTCTCTCTCTCTCTCTCTCTCTCTCTCTCTCTCTCTCTCTCTCTCTCTCTCTCTCTCTCCCCTCCCCATTTTCAGTCGCAAAATCATAGCCTTATCTTTCTGATATTTTGTGGATCTATGATATGTTTATTTTTTTTCTTCTATTTTATCCCTATATTGAAACATTTGGTTTCTTTTTTATTATCACACTGATCTAAAAATAATACTCTAGGCCAGAAGTGCAGGGAAGGGGAGTCTCTGCGGTTTCCGGCTTCAACAGTGCTTGAACCGAACGCGCTGCTCGATTCCTGGCCAGAGCCGCCCTTAACCACCTCTCCACCTTCACCTCCATTAAGCAACACTTCTTCAGTCCTACCCGTCGAGCAGCAACCGTCCGCACAGCCGCCCCTCTTAGCCGCCTCCACAACAGCCTACTCCTCAGCCACCGAAGCCTCCTCTGCGGACTACAGGACCACCTCGTCCCTCTCTCAGGTGCGACAGAACTACCACCCGGACTCAGAGGCCGCCATCAACCGGCAGATCAACACGGAGCTCTATGCCTCCTACATCTACCTGTCCGTGTCCTACTACTTCGACCACGATGATGTGGGGCTCAAGAACTTCGCCAAGTACTTCCTGCACCGGTCACAGAGGAGCGCGAGCATGCTGATGAAGCTGCAAAACCAGAGCAGCAGCCGCATGTTCCTGCAGGACATCAAGAAACAGGACCACAAGGACTGGGAGAGCGGGCTGATCGCAATGGAGTGTGCTCTGCACTTGGAAAAAAAATCTCAATCAGTCGTTACTGGAATTGCACAAGCTGGCAACTGACAAGAATGACCCCCCACTTATGTGATTTCATCGAAACCCACAACCTGGATGAACAGGTCAAGTCCATCAAACAGCTGGGTGATCACATAACCAACCTACACAAGATGGGGGTCCCGATTCTGGCATGGCAGAATATCTTTTTAACAAGTACATGCTTGGAGACAGTGACAAGGAGAGGTAAGCCACAACTGGCTTCCCCCACACCTGGGAACTGTGGGCGCCACTCAAACTGTCTTTCAGTGCATGCATATTTTGGTTATCTGACCTTTTCATAATCTGTACAAAAAAAACTACCACCATTTACATCCCAAAAAAGTGACTTGGTACTGATGAAAATAAATAAATGAATAAATAAATAAATAAATAAAAATAATAATAATACTCTAAGATTTTCCCACTCTATGGGAAACATAACACTTTTCTAGAAATGCCAGTTAGAAAAACTGATATTTGTGAGACAACACCCACATTAGTCATCATGGGTAACTTAATTAGTGATAATGATAGCAAAAATAATTATAATAATAGACATTTATATAGCTCTTTGATATTTGCAAAGTACTTTACATGTCATTTCATTTGAGCCATACAACAGCCCTGCAAGTAGAATTATAAATACCATTTCGTCATTTTAAAGATGAAGAGACAGATTCATGACTCTTGGTACATACCTAATAGGTATCAGAGACAACACTCAAATGAAGGTCTTCCTGGCTCTTCAGAATTTTACTGACTGTTGCTTATAGCATAACTAATTGATTGCATAGCATCACTAATTGATTGCACAGTCAAACTTTAATGAAGAAGAAACAAACAAAAGAAACCACAATTACTCCTGCCCTCAAACTAGATATCTTCATTTTCATAACTCCTTTCTTCCCATAATCAAGAATAATGAAAAAATAATTCTGATTCCGATTGACTTAGCAATAACAGTTTTGTATACATAACATTGTATCAATAACATTATCATGGAATTCAATTAATGTTGCTTTTTGAACTTGAGATTGTACATTCTGTTAACAGACAAATTAGGCAGTTGAACTTTGCAACAAGGAAGCCATCAGCTTGAAATAGTATGTACATGTTATTTTTTTAAATGCTTTATTAACTTCTGGTTTATATCATTCATTTCTGCTAGATTTAGAGTTATAATTTTCCCCATTTTTCCTTTGCCCACCACCCCAGAATAGCAATCCCACAGCATATCTTCTCATCCAATTTGCTCTCTCCCATACCCCATTCAACTTTTCCATTAGGGCAAGGTGATTATCTGTGCTCCAATGCCTATATTTATTATTTTCCAGTTATATGTAAAATAATATTAATAATAGTACTTACATATATTTAAAACTTTTGATTTTAAAACATCAAATTCCAAATCCATTCTTTTCCTCCCTTATCACCCACTTTTGTAGGGGAGACAAGTAATTCAGTATATGTTGTACATGTATGGCTATGCAAAACATTACCATAGTGGATATTTTGTAAAAGACTGGCTATATTTCCCTCCCACATATCCCACCACCCCACTTGGTCCACTCCCTACTTTGATCCTGTCCCTTTTCAAAAGTGGGAGCTTCCAACTTCCATTTCCCCCAGCCTGCCCTCCTGTCCATCATCCCCCCTCTCATCCCCTCCCTCCTACTCTCCTGTAGGGTGAGATATCCCATTCAGTATGTATGTCATTCTCTCCCTGAGTCAAATTCAATAAGAATATGGTTTTTCCTTTTTGCCTTCCTGTTCTCCCCCCCCCCCTTGCAACCACTTTGCTTATCCTCTTCTATATGAGATAGTTTACCCCTTTCTGTCTCTCCCCTTCTCCTCTCATTATATTCCTCTCTCACCTCTTATTTTCACCTTTAATGTATCATCCCTTCCTATTAAATTCGACCTGTACCCTCTGTCTATGTATACCTCTAAACATATATACACACATTCACATATGTATTCATATGCCCATATACCCTTCTTCAATTATTTTCATACTGAGAAAGGTTTCATCAGTTACAGTTATCATTTTTCCATGTAGGAATGTAAATAGTTGACTTTGATAAGCTACTTTTGATTTCTTTGTCTTGTTTACCTTTTCAAGCATCTCTTGCTCCCTGTGTCTGAATGTCAAATTTTCTATTCAACTCTGTTTTTTTTCCTCAAGAAGGCTTGAAATTCCACTATTCCACTGAGTGACCATATTTTCCCCTGAAACAAGATACTCAGTTTTGCTAGGTAGGTGATTCTTGGTTTTAATCCCAGCTCCTTTATCCTCTGGAATATCATATTCCATGCCCTTTGATCCCTCAGCGTTGAAGTTGCCAGATCCTGTGCTATCCTGATTCTGTTTCCACAATATTGAAATTGTTTCTTCCTGGCTTCTTGTAATATTTTCTCCTTGACCTGGGAATTCTGGAATCTGGCTATAATATTCCTAGGAGTTTTCTTTTTGGGATCTTTTTTCAGGAGGTGATCTGTGGATTCTTTCAACCTCTATTTTGCCCACTAGTTCTAAAACATCAGGACAATTTTCCTTGAGAATTTCTAGAAGGATGATTTCTAGATTCTTTCTTTGATCATGGTTTTCAGGTAGTCCAATAATTTTTAGATTATCTCTCCTGGATCTATTTTCCATATCAGTGATTTTTCCCATGAAAGATTCCACACTGCCTTCTATTCTTTCATTTGTTTGGATCTGCTTAACAGCATCTTGATTTCTCATAAAGTCACTAGCTTCCATTTGCTACAGTCCATTTCTGAAGGAATGATTCTCCTCAGTGAGCTTTTGAGATTCTTTTTCCATCTGGCACATTTGGCTTTTTGAGGATTTTTCTCCTCATTGCCTTTTTGAGCTGCTTTTGCCATTTGAGTTAGTCTATTTTTTAAGGTGTTATTTTCCTCAGTCAGGCTAACTCTCATTTCATTCTGTTCTTGCTTCTTTCTTATTTCTATTCCCAACTTTCCCTCCACTTCTCTTATCTGCTTCTTAAGGTCCCCTATGGCATGGAACCAGCTCCCATTTTCATTTGGGGCTTTTGGTGCAGGATTTCTGACCTTACAGTCCTCCTCCTGTTCCATGCTTTGATCCTCTTTGCCCCCAAAATAGGAGTCTAATGTTTAATTTTTCTGTTTATTTTGTTTCCTTTGCCTAGGCATGTTGCCACTCAATTACTTCACTTTTGAGCTTGTTACCATAGTAGGACTCTGCCACCAGCCAGGGGAGCTTCTGTCCCAAATGCCGGGGTTTTCTCAGCTGCCGAAGGTATTAATTGGGTTCCCTCCCTGAATCCCCAACACTCTCTGACAATCTTTTCACTGAACCCAAGCCCTCCACCCCACACCGCAATCCAGATTGAAGAAGGTAAAAGCAAGAGCGATTACCCTCAGACTAATTGAAAGCCCCCCTATGGTCCACTAGCCAGGAGCTGAAGCTGCAATGTAGCACATGCTGTGCTGGCTACTCAATGACTTCTCACCCCCAGGGAAAGATGCTGAAGTGCTCCCAAATACTTGTCGCAAAGTCCATAAGGCACTGACCTCTCACTTTGTTTCTGGCATCTATGTATTGATAATTCTGGAAATGCCACAGTTGCTGGTGTTCTGGAGTCCCTCCAGCCAGTTGATGGTCCAGCGGCCCTGGGGCTAAAACCTCTGACTCATGGAGGACTTGGCTTGGCTCCCAGAGTGCTTTGCTGGCTGCTCCCTGCCAGGCTGCTGGGTTGTCCTCAGTGGGAGGTTAGCTTCTCTGTTTCCTTTTGTCAGTTCTGGAGCTCCAGAGCTTGTGTAGACTACCCTTTTACATAAATTTGGAAGTAATGTGGGCAAGAGTGCCACAGAAATGCTGTTTCTACTCCACCATCTTGGCTCTGTGCCCTACATGTAATTTTTTAATGCGAGATTCAGTATCTTTAAGTTTAATGAGGAAACCACAACTTGTTTTTTTGTTTTGTTTTGTGGAGAGCAATTGGTGTTAAATGACTTGTCCAAGGTCACATGACTAGTTTGTCTGTGTGTGTGTGTGTATGTGTGTGTGTGTGTGTGTGTGTGTGTGTGTGTGTGTGTGTGTGTGTGTGTGTATTTGTGATAAGTGTATGAAGCTGGATTTGAACCCATGTCCTCCTAATTCCAGTGCTGGTGCTCCATTCACTGTGCCACCTAGCCACCTTGAAACTACCACTTTAAATCAGCTACATTGACTAAAAGAACAACTGGGGAATGTGAACAGCAATGAATTCAACCACACCCACCATATGTTCCTTAGGAAATATATTAGATGAAAGTTTTAACTGATAATTTTGTTACCTGGGGTAATCAACACAAAAATTAGTCTTTATCAACTTTATAATGGATAGGAAATAATTGATTAAGAGAAACTCAGTTGAGAAACAGTAATATTTCATTGCTCTATCTGTTCACAAATAGCAAAAGTAACAATGCAAAAAATATAGAAATCTCTCGTTCCAACTATTCTTCCTGACATTGGGGCTAAACAATTATTTCTATGCTCTTGAAGGAATGCATGTGCTATTAGCATGTAACAAATAAAAAATATATATCCATTAAAAGTCATTATTGAAATGTTTGCAACTCCTACAATTTAGTTTGATTTTCAGGTCTGAATTCTCTTTCTCCCTCCCTATGCCAGAATATTGAGAAGTGAAGAAAAACAAAATTCATTACAAATATGTATGGAAATTGCATTACAAATATGTAAGAAAGGAAGGAAAGAAATAAAAAAGTAAGAAAGAAAGAAAGAAAGAATGAATGAATGAAAGAAAGGAAGGAAGGAAGGAAGAGAAGGAAAGAAGGAAGGGAGGAAGGAAAGAAAGGAAGGAAGGTAAAGGAAAGAAAGAAAGAGTAATAGAAAAAGAAAAAGCAGGAAAGGAAGGAAGGAAAAAAACAAAGAAAGAGAGGAAAATATGTTTTAGTCTACAATCTGAATCCATCATTTCTTTGTCTGGACTGGGATATGTATTTTTTTATCATTAATCCCTTGAAATTGGGGGTGGTCATAGTGTTTTTCAGAGTTACTAAATCTTTCCAAATTGATTATCTTTCTAATATTTTAGCATAAAATGCTGTGCAGGAGCACTCATATGTTCACATGCATGCACATATGTGTATACACATTATGTATTACACATGTATATATAGAACTATGCTCAAACACATAGATAATTTATCTCTTCTACACTATATGTGTGTATATATGTATATGTACATATACACAAATCTATCTCTATATATAGTTCATGGCACATATACCTTTCTCTACCCTGAAGTGTGCAGAATCTGGCATTAAGATGATGTCCAAAATCAAGAAACAACCATAATGGATGAATAAATGACAAAAAATGTACTTATCATAAAATGTTACTATGGTGACAAGGAAGCTCAAAACACAAAAATAGAAGATAGGAATGAATTGAAAATAACTATAAGTTAAACATCAAAGAAAAATTGAGATTTAACATAATCCCTCTCCCAATTACTAGAAGAGTTAAATGAAAATAAAAAGAAAAATATTTTTTAAATCCAAATAAGAATTATGGAATAAAGTCCATGAAAATGGAATCATAAGCTTGTTAAAAAAAGAATTAACAGTTTGGTAAAAGAGGTACAAAAACTTACTGAAGGAAATACATCCTTCAAAATTAGAATCAGTTAAGGTAAAGCTAAGGATTCTAGGAGACACAAAGAAATAATTTTTAAAAAGCAAAAGGATTGAAAAAATAGCAGAAAATATGAAATTTTAATAGGAAATTTAACTGACCTGGTAAATAGATTGAGGAGAAAAATTAAAGAATGATTAGACAATATGAAAACTATGAACATAAGCAACAGCAAAAAATATGCCTAGATGTTATATTTTGACAAATAAAAGAAATCTGCCCAGATATCTGAGAGGGCACCAGTCTTCTCATGAAAGATATCTCCAAATCCAAACTCCCAAAGATATAATAGCAAAAATACAGAGCTACTAGGTCAAGGGAAAAATAAAGCAAGAAGCTAGGAAGAATCCAGGTGTAGTGCAGCCATTCAAGAACACCCAGGCTTTGTCAGCAACTGATACAAAAAATAGAGAGTTTAGAATATAATTCTAGATGTCAAAGGTTCTATAATTGCCACCAAGAATAACCTACCCAGCATAAATGAGTATAATCTTTTCAGGAGAAAAATAAATTTTTATTGAAATAATGAGTTTTAAAATATTCCTAATGAAAAGACCAGAATTGTACAGAAAATTTGACATGCAAACAAAGGATGCAAGGGAAGTATGAAAAAGTAAACTTGAGTTAAAAATCATAAAGGACTAAGCAAAGCAAAATCTTTACGTTCTTACATGAGGACAAGCTACAAGTAACCTACATCCAGGGGTCTTAGAGGGAGTTTTGATCAGACAAATGACCTGGATGGGCTTCCATTATGTTTGGAAAACTTCAGAAGAATAGAAAAGTAAAGAAGATGAATACACTGAGAGAGGGGAGAAAGAAGAAGAGTTGGGTAGGAGAAAATGGGGAAATTATCTAACATAATTAGAGTTTTCAAGGAAAAACTTTTGCATTGGAGGGGCCAGTGGGAGAAGAGTGGAAGATATTTAATTCTTATTCTCATCTGAACTATTTAAAGGGGAAAAGAATATGCATATACACAACTGGGCACAGAAATTCCTCTTATGAGTATAGCCCCAGGCAAGCAAGTAGACACCAAAACTATAGGTGCCTAAGCAAACATGTAGCTATCAGTCAAATCCACCTTAGAAATTAAATATGAAGGGTGTGTCCAAACCATGTGAGAGAAAAGTGTGATCTGGCCTTACCCAGGAAAGGCTGCAGATGCAGAAGCTGCTTCCTGAGCTCTCAGCCAAACAGATGGTGGGTTGATCAAGTGTCAGATTGCAGGGATCACTTTGCTGGTGGTGAGGCAGGATTCTTTTGCTTTGCCCATGCTTAAATCTAGGTCACAGACCTGGGTGGAATTCTTGTGAGGAGGAGGGCTGGTGTGGCAGAACTTGTGGTAGCTGCAGAAAGGGAGTCCTCATTGCCACTCTGAGGCAGAAAAGAGTGCTTGTGGTCTCTCAGAGACCAGAGAACAGACCAAGAGAGGAGTAAATACTTCTTGATCATAAGATCTTGGAAGAGATGGAAATTTACTAGTCCCTAGAAGTATCTCTAAAAACAGCTGCACAAATTCCCTGAAGTTTGGAATAGTACACCCTCCACACTGGAAGCAGAGTCTTACCTTAAAAATGAGCTCAAAAGTCAAGTAATTGCCTGGGAAAAATGATCAAACAGAAAAAAAAAAACTTCAGACCATAGAATCTTACTTTGGTGACAAAGATGATCAAAACATACAACCCGAAGACAACAGAGTCAAAGTTCTTACATACAAACCTCCAAGGAAAATATGAATAGGTCTCAGGCCATGGAAGTGCTCAAAAAGTATTTTGAAAATCAAATTAAAGCAGTAGAGGAAAAATTGGGAAGACAAATGAGAGTGATGGAAAAAAAATCATGGAAAATGTGTCAATAGCTTGCTAAAGGAGACCTCCAAAATTCTGAAGGAAATAACACTTTAAAAATAGACTAACAGAAATGGCAAAGGTCCAAAAATCCAATAAGGAGAAGAATGCCTTGAAAAGCAGAATTGGCCAAAAGGAAAAGGAGGTCCAAAACCTCAAGTAGGAAAATAATTCCTTATAAATTAGAATGGAGCAATTGGAAGTAAATGACTCTGAGAAAACAAGAAATTATAAAACAAAACCAAAAGAATAATAAAAAAGAAGACAATGTAAAATGCCTCATTAGAAAAAAACAAAAAACAACTGACCAGGAAAATTGATCCAGGAGAGGCAATTTAAAGATTATTGAGCTATTTGAAAGCCATGATCAAAAAGAGAGACTAGGCATCAATTTTCAAGAAATTGTCAGAGAAAACTTCCCTGATATTCTAGAAGCATGGGTGTAAAATAGAAACTGAAAAAAATCACTGATAACCTCCTGAAAGCGATCCCAAAAGGAAAACTCCCAGGAATATTATAGCCAAATTCTAGAGTTCCTAGGTCAAGGAGGAAATATTGCAAGCATCCAGCAAAAAGCAATTTGAGTATTTCGGAAACACAATCAGGATAACACAAGATCTAGCAGCTTCCACATTAATGGATTGAAGGACTTGGAATATGATATTCTGGAGGTCAGAGGACTTAGGGTTAAAACCAAGAATCAACTACCCAGACAACCTGAGTATAATCCTTTGAGGGGGAAATGTGTATTAAAGGAAACAGAGGATTTTCAAACATTCTTAATGAAAAGACCAGAGCTGAAAATTTGACTTTCAAATACAAGACTCAAAAGATGTATGAAAAGGTAAAGAGAAAAGAGAAATCATAAGGGACTTAATAAATTTGAACTGTTTACATTCATAAATGGAAAGTTGATTTTTGTATCTCACATCAGCTTTTTCAGTATTCAGATAGTTTGAGGACACACACATACACAGAGTTCCTCCAACTACCCTAATACTGAGAATATATATGTATATATATATATGTATATAATTTGTGTGTACACACACACATACACACAGAGGGCACAGGGGTGAGTTGACTATGAAGGGATTATATCAAAAAATAAAATTAAGGTGTGAGAGAGAAATGTAGTAAGAGAAGGAGAAAGAGAGAGATACAATGGGGTAAATTATATCATGTAAGAGAGGCAAGAAAAAGCTACTAGAGTGGAGGAGAAGATGGGGGAGGTGAGAGTGAATGGATGAACCTTAGACTTATCAGATTTGACTTAAGTAGGGAATAACATGCACACTCAAATGGGTATAGAAATCTATCTTGAGGGGCGGAGCCAAGATGGCGGAGTAGAAACAGCTCCTCCAAGCCTCTCTGCCCCCAGATTCTCCACAAACTATGTAAAAAAGGACTCTGAAAATCTTCTGGAGCCCCAGCACCCACAGAACGACACAGAGAAGCTAACCTCCCGCTGAGGACATCCCAGCACCCTGCAGGAAGGACCAGCGCAGTGGTCTGGGAGCCGGCAGCACGCAGAGCGCAGGAGCCCACCCGAGCCCAGGTCCACATGAGCCGAGGTTTTAGCCCCAGGGCGGCAGGGCCAGCAGCCGGCTGGAGGAACCCCAGAACACCAGGAACTGTGGAGACGCCAGAATTATCATCATAGACTTGCCTAGGACAAAGTAAGAGGTTACTGTCCTATGGACTTTGGGACCTGTATTTGGGGAATGCGTCAGCTCCCTCCCCTGGGGGCTAGAAGCTGCTGAGGAGACATGCCACTGTGTAGTTTTCAGAGGCATTTCTGGCTCCCAGCCTACAAATCGTGGGGAGATCCAGCGATCAGTCTTGGGGGGTAATCGCTCTTGCTTTAACCTCCCTGGATCTGGATTGTGATCTAGGGTGGAAGTTGTGGGTGGGTTTATAGCTTGCCAGAAACGGAAGTTGCCCCCCACACGTTCGGGACAAAAATTCCTCTATCTGGCCTTAAAGCCATAGTGTGGCAACAAGCCCAAAAGTCAAGCAATTAAGTGGCAACATGCCAAGGCAAAGGAAACAGAAAAATGCAACCCTAGACTCCTATTTTGGGGGCATAGAGCAGGAAAAGGACTGTGAGGTCAGAAGTCCTGCTCCAAAAGCCCCAGGGGAAAACATGAGCGGGTTGCAGGCCATAGAGGACCTTAAGAAGGACTTTAAAAATCAAATAAGAGAAGTGGAGGAAAAATTGGAAAGAGAAATGAGAAGGATGCAGGAAAAGTATGAAATGAGGGTCAACAGCCTGACTGAGGAAACAACACCTTAAAAAATAGACTGACTCAAATGGCAAAGGAGGCCCAAAAGGGCAATGAGGAGAAGAATGCCTTAAAAAGTCGAATTTGCCAGATGGAAAAAGAATCTCAAAAGTTCACTGAGGAGATTCATTCCTTCAGAGTTAGACTGGAGCAAATGGAAGCTAATGACTTTATGAGAAATCAAGATGCTGTTAAGCAGATCCAAACAAACGAAAGATTAGAAGGCAAGGTGAAATATCTCATGGGAAAAACCACTGACCTGGAAAATAGATCCAGGAGAGACAATTTAAAAATTATTGGACTACCTGAAAGCCATGATCAAAGAAAGAACCTAGAAATCACCTTCAAGAAATTCTCAAGGAAAATTGCCCTGATGTTTTAGATCCAGAGGGCAAAATAGAGGTTGAAAGAATCCACAGATCACCTCCTGAAAAAGATCCCAAAAAGAAACTCCCAGGAATATTATAGCCAGGTTCCAGAATCCCCAGATCAAGGAGAAAATACTACAAGCAGCCAGAAGAAACAATTTCAATATTGTGGAAACACAATCAGAATAGCCCAGGACCTGGCAGCTTCTACACTGAGGGATCGAAGGGCATGGAATATGATATTCCAGAGGGCAAAAGAACTGGGAATGAACCCACGGGTCACCTACCCAGCAAAACTGAGTATTTTGTTTCAGGGGAAAATATAGTCATTCAGTGGAATAGAGGACTTTCAAGCATTCTTGAGGAAAAACCAGAGTTGAATAGAAAATTTGACATCCAGACGCAAGAAGTAAGAGATGCCTGAGAAGGTAATCAGGGAAAAGAAATCAAAAGGAACTTATCAAAGTTGAACTATTTACATTCCTATATGGAAAAGTAATAACTGTGACTGATGATATCTTTCTCACTATGAAAATAATGGAAGAAGGGGGTGTGATCATATGAATACATATGTGAATGTGTATGTATATGGTTACAGTTATATATGGATAAAGGGCATAGGTTGAATTTGTTGGGAAGGGAGAATACTCAAGGGATGAAATTATGAGGTGAGAGAGGAAAGTGGCAAGAGGAGATGGGGAGAGACAGGGTAGGGTAAACTATCCCATGCAGAAGAAGCAAGGGGAAGTGGTTGCAAAAGAGGGAGAGAATAAGGAAGGCTGAAAAGGCAAAACCACATTCACATTGAATTTGGTTCAGGGAGAAAATGACATACAAACTAAATGGGATATCTCAACCTGCAGCAGGATAGGGGGAAGGGGGATGGGAGGAGGGATGATGGATGGGAGGGCATCCTTGGGGTGAGGGGAGGTTGGAAGTACCCACTATAGAAGAGGGACAGGATCATGTAGAGAATGGACCAGGTGGGGGGTGGGATGAGTGGGAGGGAATTATAAGCAGCCTTGCACAATATATCTACTATGATAATGTTTTGCATAGCTAGACATGTACAACATATACTGAATTACTTCTATCCCAAGAAGGAATGGGTGACAAGGGAGGAAGGAAAGGGATCTGAAATTCAAGGTCGTAACATTAAATGTTTCAAATATATATATAAATACTATTATTAATACTCTTTTGCCTATAATTGGGAGATAAGATGTGCAGGCATTGGGACACAAAGATTCATCTTCCTCTAATGGAAAAGTCGATGGGGGTATGGGAGAAGGTATGGGAGAGAGCAGATTGGAAGAGGCGATATCTTGTGGGACTGCTATTCTGGGAGGCTGGGTAGGGGAATAATGGGGGGAAAATGATTGTAACTCAAAATCTGGTGGAAATGAATGATGTAAAACAGAAGTTAATAAAGTATTTGTTTAAAAAAAAAAGAAATCTATCTTATCCTACAAGAAAGTGGGGGGAAGAGGACAAGCAACGGGAGATGATGGAAGGGAAGGTTCGGGAAGGGGATATCAGAAGTAAACAATTTTGAGGAAGGACAGGGTGCAAGGAGAGAACAGAATAAATGAGGGATGTGATAGGATGGAGGCAAATACAGTTAGTCTTTCACAACATGACTATTATGGAAGTATTTTGCATGAATACACATGTATAACCTATATTAAATTGCTAGCCTTCTCAATGAGGGTGGGTGGGGAGGGAAGAAGGGAGAGAATTTGGAACTCAAAGCTTTAAAAATGAATGTTAAAATTGTTTTTATTTCTAACTGGGAAATAAGATATATGGGAAGAAGGTCATAGAAATCTATATTTTCCTACAGGAAAAATAAAAGGGTAAGTAGGTAAGAAAAGGGGGGAAGTGATAGAAGGGAGCACATATTGGGAGAACAGGTTATCAGAAAGCATACCATCTGGGTCTGGGGAAGGGAGAGATTTAAAGAAAATTTGGAACTCTCTTGTCTAAATGAATTTTGAAAACTAAAAATAAAATAATTAATTAAAATAAATGAGTATGATTTCATTAAAGTGAATGACAACAATGAGACAATGTACTAAAATTTATGGGATACAGCCAAAGCAGTACTTAATGGAAAATATATTTCTCTAAAATCTCACATCAATAAAATGGAATAAGAACAGATCAGCAAAGTGGGCATGGAACTTTAAAAAAGTAAACTAGAAGATGTACAAATTAACAATACCCAATTGAGTACCAAATTGGAAATCCTGAAAATCAAATCCTGAAAGTTTATGTGTGTGTATACACACACATATACATACATATATGCACATATAATCTACTGAGTTAATAAATAAACTTAGGAGCTATTTTTTCTTTTATGGAAAACAAGCCAGTAAGATAAATAAGCCATTGATTAGTTTGATAGAAAAACAAAAGAAAACCAAAAATCCCATATCAGTAATGAAAAGAGGTCATAAAAATGGGCAAAGACCAGCATGTACAAAAATATTTATAGCAGATCTTTTTCTGGTGACCAAGATTTGGAAACTGAGGGGATGTACATCAATTAAGGAATGGCTGAACAAGTTGTGGTATATAATTGCAACGGAGTACTATTTTTCCATAAGAAATGATGAGCAAGTAAATTTCAGCAAAACCTGGGGACTTACATGAAATGATGCTGAGTGATGTGAGCAGAATGAGGAGAATGTTGTACACTATAACAACATTGTGCAATGAGTGACTTTGATGGCCTTCACTCTTCTCAGAAATACAATGATCTAAGACAAGTCCAAAAGAATCATGATGGAAAATGTTATCCATATCCAAAAAAAGATCTTTGGAGTCTGAATGAAAATGGAAACATACTATTTTCTCTCTTTTTTTTGTTTTCTTGTGTTTTTTTTTCCTTTTATTCTGATTCTTTCACAATATGCCTAATTTTTAATGTGATTGTAAATGTAGAATCTATATATCATGCTCTCTTGATATAGAGAGAGCGGGGCAAGGAGGAAGAATAATGTAGACATCAAAATCTTATAAAAGTGAATGTCAAAAGCTAAATATAAATATATGTCTTAAAAAATAAACACCTTTTGCAAAGTTGCAACATATAAGATAAACCCAAATAAATCATCAGTATTTCTTTATATGAACAATAAAGACCATAAACAGGAGATAAAAAGGGAAATTCCATTTAAAATAACTATACATATTATAAAACACTTAGGAATCTGCCTTCCAAGACACACCCAGGAACTATATAAACACAATTATCAAGCACTTTTCATGCAAAGTCAGATCTATGCAATTGCAAAAATATCTATTGCTCATGGGTAAGCTAAGCCAATAGAATAAAAATGAAAATTATGCTTAAATGAATTTACTTATTCAATTCCTTTCCTAAAAAAACTACCAAAATTATGTTGTAAAGCTAGAAAAATAAGTACAAAATTCATCTACAAGAGCACAAAGTCTAGAATATCGAGGGAATTAATGAAAAAAAAAAATACAAAGAAATGTGGTCTAGCAATAGCAAATGTCAAACTGTATTATAAAATAATAATCATTTGAACTGTATGGTACTGGCTAAGATATAGAGTAATGGACATGTGGTATAGTTTAGGTACACAAGACACAGTAGTTAATTACCATAGTAACCTGATTAAACCCAAAGACTCTAGCTTTTGGGCTAAGAACTCACTTTTTGACAAAAACTGCTGGGAAAACTGGAAAACAGTAGGAAACGTACTAGGTATAGACCAACATCTCACACCATATACAAGATAAGGGCAAAATGGGTGCATGGTTTAGACATAAAGGGTGACGCCATAATTAAATTAGAAGAGGAAGAAATGGTATAACTATCAGATCTCTGAGGAAGGGAAGAATTCATAACCATAGAAGAGATAGTATTATGAAATGTAAAATAGATAATTTTGATTATATTAAATTAAAGGGCTTTTATACAAACAAAATCAATGTAACCAAGATTAGAAAGAAAAAAAAGCAGAAAACATCTTTATAGCAAATGTCTCTGATAAAAGATTCATTTCTCAAAAATATAGAAAATTGAGTCAAATTTATAAGAATACAAGCCATCCCCTAGTTGCCAAATGGCCAAAGGATATGAACAGTGTTTAGATAAAGAAATCCAGGTCATCTATAGGCATATTAAGAAGTACTCTAAATCACTTTTCTTTTGAGATATGCAAATTAAACCAACTCTGAGATACCACCATAATCCTCTCAGTTTGGCTAATATGACAGAACAAAAAAAAAAAATGGAAAATGATGAATGCTGGAGAGGTTGTGGGAAAATTGGGATACTAATGCATTGTTGGAATTGTGAATTGATCCAACTATTCCGGAGAGAAATTTGGAACTATGCCCAAAGGGCGACCAAACTGTACATACCTCTTAATCTAGCAATACTACTAATGTATCCCAAAGAGATCATAAAAAGGGTAAAGGATTTACATGTGCAAAAATATCTATAGCAGCCCTTTCCATAGTGGCAAGTTTTTGAAAATTGAGGGGATTCCCACCAAATAGGGAACAGCTTGGGGAGCAGCTGAGCAAGCTGTGGTATATGAATGCAATGGAATACTATTGTGTAATAAGAAGTGATGTGAAGACAGATTTCAGAAAAACCTGGAAAGACTTGTGCAAACTAATGTAAAG
The DNA here is from genome assembly GCA_011680675.1 of Gymnobelideus leadbeateri. NCBI lineage: Eukaryota > Metazoa > Chordata > Mammalia > Diprotodontia > Petauridae > Gymnobelideus > Gymnobelideus leadbeateri. Next base: position 20,937 of record WOXC01001906.1, on the reverse strand, counting down.
TGAAATGAGCAGAACCAGGAAAACATTGTACACTGTATCAGCAACATTGTGTGATGAACAACTATGAATGACTCAGCTCTTCTCAACAACACAGTGATCCAAGAAAGTACAAAGGACTCACAAAGGAAAATTCTATCCTCATCCAGACCAAGAATTGATGGATTTTGAATGCATGTCAAAGCATATTTTTTTCACTTATTGTATTCTTTCTCATGGTTTCTTTTTGCCTTTTGCTCTGTATCTTCTTTCACAACTGTTAACAATACGGAAATATGTTTTACATAATAGCACCTGTATAACCTATGTCAAATTATCTACTGTTTTCAGAAGAGTGAAGGAAAGGGAGCGAAAAAAAATTAGAATTCAAAATCTTTGAAAATAAATGCTAAAATTTTCTTGATGTGTTACTGGGGAAAAATACTATTAAAAAAAAGAAATTCCTCTTACTCAACAAGGTAGTAGGAGGAAAAGGGAAAAAAAGAAGACAGCTAAGGGGAAAGAACAAGGGAGGCAGTAGTAAAGAGCAAAACAGATTCTTCAAGAGTGGTAAAGGGGAAAAAAGAAAAGAAAATGTATAACATAATAGGATGTAGGGAAACACACAGTTAGCAATTATAAGTTTGAATATGAATAGGATTATCTTACTCATAAAACAAAACACTACAGTAAGAGGGATTTGAAATCATAATACAATAATAGGTTATTAATAGAAGACACTCTTGAAACAGGCAGATAGTCACAAAATAAAGAGCTAAAGAAGATTCTGTTTTGCTTCAGTTGAATCAACCCCCGAATTTTGATGCTGTGGAGAAAAACAATAATTGTTGTGTCCTAGTTAGTTCTGTTCAGTTGCATTCCTTAATAGATCAGAGAGAAGGAAGGACAGAGTTTTTTTTAGAGAACAAGCATAACGTATCAGAAAAGCAAATCATATGAGAAAAAACGAAGCAGTTGAGAAGGGAATTTGAGAATGTACTTGCTAAAATGGGAAGCACAATATTAGATAACACTACCAGCAAAGTTTTAATTTTATTAAGCCTAAACTAATTTTTCCTCTTAAAATGGTAATAGTTATCATTCATATAAAATGTTCTAAGTTTTGTCAACCCTCTACTCCTTTGATCCTCAGAGCAACCCCGTGATGTAAATGCTATTATTATTCCCATTTTATAGATGAGCAGACTGAGGCTAAGAAAGGTTAAGTGACTCACCTAGGATCATACTGCAATTAAGTTTCTGAAGCAGAATTTGGAGTCTTCCTGAATCCATATTCAATCTCATATGTGTTGTGCTACCTAGGTGCCTCTTACATTGTGATTTTCTCACATGCCTTCACACCTCATTTAAGGTTTCAGTAAGGCCTGTGTGACTGTAGGGAGATCCCTTATCATGTCCTATTCAGTGTGCACTAGTCTTCAACTATTAAAAAATATGGTTGCATAGGTCCTACAAATGGCCTTACTTAGTCCCATTTCTTTTTGTATTTTTTTTTAATTTAAAGAAACCTGCTCATATTCCAATCAAGAGATTGGGAGCTAAAGATAGTCTTTCTGAATCTCATGGATGCCAGGCACCAAGGATAATGTCACAAGGTTACAGTAGTGTTTCCTAGATTGTGGATCTCCCAAGGTTCTTTCTCCCAAGTAGGAACGTCAGGCACACTATACTGTGAGAAATATTGTTGTCCCATAATGCCTTGTCTGCTCTTGTGTTGTTGACACAAAACAGTACTAATCTAGAAGACAAGAAAGGCACATAGTCCAAACCCAATTTGGACTAATTTAAGCAAATTTAACCTGGTGATGAAGCCAAAAAGTTTGGGTTTGTTTGAGGGGCATTAACTTTGCCAAGTTTGGGTGGGTTTGCATTAGCTGAGTATTTACTGCCCAGCCCTGATCATTACATGCTGGCACTGTAAATTAAGCTACCACACCTTTAATGAACTTAATTCCCCTATTTTGACAGAGTTCCCATTTCCAGTGATTCACACTTTACTTTTTAGACACTTCTATAAATTTTTGCCAAAGGTTTCTGCCAGTAGCCAAGCACTAGATTAGTTAGGAACTAAAGTGAAAATCAACCAATTCATTTTGACTTGTTCTGTGAGCCATTTGGAATTTAGAATTGCAGGGTAAGTTAATTTATTAATTCTCTGAACACACACCTCATGTGTTCTTTCTTGACTTGTTCAATTTACTCCTTGTTTGAACCTAGAGCTTAATTCCCTTATCTCGAGAAATAAATGGAATTGAATGACATTATATTGAAGGTCTCTTCCAATTTAAAATCCATGGAAATTATAATACTTCCAGGATATTTTCTAAGCTTCAGAGCTTAAGTCCCTATGAAGAACAACTGGGATATTATAATTGATTTTCACTTGTGTCCAAATATTTTCCAACTTGTAACCCCTTTTGGGATTTTGAAGTGCTTTAGTCATTTCATTCCTCTAAATCATTTTACAGATCAGGAAACTGAGGCAAACAGGTTAAATTAATTGCCTAGGGTCACATAGCTAGTAAATACCCAAGGCCAGATTAGAACTCAGAAAGAGAAGTCTTTCCGACTCCAGGACGGACACTATTGACTCTACCACATAGCTGCCCTTCTGGGATGAAAAAGCCATTTCTTAAAATCTGAACCTCTCTGCAAATTAAAGTTATTGAATTTACCTAAAGAGGAAACAAGAGCCCTTCAAAAGCAACAACAACCTTACCTAGATAAAATGTGGCAGGGGTGGGGGTGGGGGCAGAGACACTTTTACCTCTGGTTTATCTCTGCCAATATGTAGGAAAATATGTTTTAAGAAATATTCTTTTTTAGAGTACATTGATCAATGTGATATTAAAGTACAACTTTTCCTACTTCAACACAAAGGCACCAAGAATGGGTTCCTACAGAAGTATATATCAATTCCCTTTTGCCCTTCTTTAGCCACACCTTGTAAAATTCTTAAGAGGAAAGAAGAGTCACTGAACTTCCTCTTTCTCAGTCCTTTTTCTCTCATATTTCCTGCTGTTTCCTAATTAACCTGTCCTACCCATCCTTTTTTCTCTAACCTTTGCTAGAGAAGATTCCTAGCTCTAAGCTATTTTGCTGCATGTCTGTTATTTGCCCCCATTTTCTTTATTAAAAAATGTTTATTTTTCTTTTTTTATGAAAACCCATTCCAAAAATCCCTATTTTGTATTAGCACTGCTGTAGAGTTGCTTATGTTCACTATAGATACTTCGGTTACACTCCTTTCCCTTCACCCCACTGCCTTTCCTCTCCTTGGCTATGTGACATTGGCAATGGGGGTGAGGGAGATGGGGATTGGAATAATGAATTCTCTAGGTAGTGCTATTGCAGGAGATTTCAATTCACCAAGAGAAGTGACAATTGTCAAGATTATTATTGGAATATTCAGAATATTCACTTACATTATGCTGAGGTCCCTACCTTTGAATTGCAAGGGGGCAATGCCACCTGGTGGAAATTATAGTGAGATATTATAGTAGCAAGCTGGGGGTGGGGAGTGGGGATGGATGTTGGGGGGCTTTTGTACATCGATAAGAATTCTCCCACTGGAAAAGTCATAACAATACATTCTACAGGTTTTTGTGTGGGATTGTTAGACAACTGATCTCTCTTCTACTAAAAAACTAAAATACAGCATATCAACTAGAGGTAAGGAACTAAACTATTACATCTGAAGAGTCCTAAAAGAATGCTTTTAAAATGGGAGAAAAAACGTTAAGTAGTATTAATTCTTTCAAAGTAAAAATCATCCACTTGAAATCTGGATATCATCCCTTCCCTCTCTCCTTTAGAAACCCACCAACCTAGAAACCCACCAGGTCTCTAGCTGGAAGATAACTTATTTTCTAATTCTCTAATTTTCCAGAAAACGAAACTGAGACCCAGAGAGTTCAGGCAATGAACACTGAATTTCTATTATCTAATAACAGTGTTCTACAGTCTATTCATTTTAGGTCATCTTCTGCCTTGAGATGACACTATTCTTATCCCCACCATGACCTCCAATTTCTTAACCCCTTAATTCTTTCCCAGGCATCATTCTTGTACTGAGTATACTCTCCTGCCTTTCCTATCTTGATTCCTTGGTGAACCAGTTCAAATATATAATATTCTCTTTTCTTAAATACCTTCCCCTTATATCCAATCACTAATCTTGCACTGAGAAGCCCAGCCATGGATTACTCTCAACATCTGCTGCCTTCCCTGCTACTCATGAGGTACTGAATAAAATAGGAGAAAGACATGAAAGTATGCTGCCAGGGACCAGTACAAATTTATGTCATACAATACAAGTTAAGCCCTCAGGGCAGCAAGGAAATCCTATTATACTTTAGTAATTGATTTACTATACTACTCATCACAATAGCATTTACAAACCTATTCTTCTTTCCTCAAATTTTCCATCACTCCCCTCTCCTCACTATCTTAGCTGATATCTTTGCAGCATATTTTACTGAAGAAAAAAAATGAGGTAATTCACTGAGAGCTCCCTATTTTACTTTTCTTCTCATCTCATATCACTCATATGGCATTTTATACTATGCTCTTCTTCCCCCCCACCCCCGCCTTTCAGATGAAGAAATCACCCTTCTTGACAAAGTAAACTCCTCTCAATGCAATCCCATTCCATCCTATCTTCACTAGACAATATCCCCTTCTATTATCCCAACTTTTCCTTATCTTCAATCTCTCACTGTCTACTACATGTTTCCTATTTGCCTGCAAACATACCCATATCTTTTCAAGCCTCAAAAATCCCTCACTTGATTTATGCATTTCCACTAGTGATCATCCTCTATCTTTCCTTTTTTATGTCTAAAAACCTTGAGAAGGATTAATACTTCTATCCTTGCTTCTAACCGTTTTAACTCTCTGAAGTTTGACTAATTGCTTCATCCTTTGACTGAAGCAACCATTCCTCAAATTATCAGTTATATCTTTTCCAAATATGTATTTGTTGATGTATTTTGATTTTTTTTACATCATTTTCCCCCAGTATCTCTACCTCTCTCCTCTGAGAGTCTTCCAATATTATAAATGTTATTTTTAAGACACAAAGAGAGAAAACCAAAACTGATCAATAAAGAAATAAAACCTGAAATATGTGTAATTGCACTTATGGACCTCACACCTCTGCAAATGGGTAGGATAGAAATGTCTTCATCTTGGTCACTGTTCCTCATTTGACAACATTAATTTTTTATTTAAAAATTTGGAGTGGTTCTTTATATTTATATTGAATATATTGTTTTCTTTATTCTGCATTAATTCATGTAGTTATTTAAATGCTTCTTTGTATCATCATATTATTTATCATGTCATCTCTTATAGTACAGTCATCCTTTATTCCATCCATATGCCAAATATCAATTAAACATTCCCTAATCAATGGACATCTAATTTGTTTCCAATTATTTTCTCTCACAAAGATGTGATAAATATCTTGGAGTATATGGGGTTGATGGTCAAATGCCAAATCTTATTGCTTTTTGTTAATCTTTATATTTCTTGACATCTTTGTCAATGATGCTCATTTTTGTAACCTCTTCACAGTAGTTTTTTTTGTGTGTGTGTGTGTGTGTGTGTGAGAGAGAGAGAGAGAGAGAGAGAGGGAGAGAGAGAGAGAGAGAGAGAGAGAGAGAGAGAGAGAGAGAGAGAGAGAGAGAGATAGAGAGAGAGAGACACTACTCTTTCTTAGTTTTCCTCCTACACATGTAATAGCTTCACAATCTCCTTTACTATATCTTCATCTAGGTCATGTTTAGTAATCATGGGTTTCCCCAAGGAACCTCTCTTAGGTCTTTTTCTTTATTCCCTCTATACTAATTTTCTTCCTGATTTTAATCAGCTTCAGTGCATTCAATTACCATTTCTATGACACCAGCTCTATTTAAAAGATCTAAAGTATTAAGAAGCATCTTGATTAAAGTGTACTAAGAGAATTTAAAAATTGATTTGAAGCTTAAAATTTAAAATAAAATGAAAAACTTGGCAATTTGTCCCATCACTTCCTGGCAAACAGAGGCAAAAAAAAATGGAAGCATTTTCAGATTGTATGTCTTTTGGCTCAATGATCACTGCAGACAATGAGCACAACTATGAAATTAAAAGGTACTTGCTCCTTGGAAGGAAAGTTATGGTAAGTCTGGAGAGCATACTAAAAATGAAGATATCATCTTGCCAACAAAATTCTATGTAGTTAAAAATCTATGATTTTTCTAGCAGCAATGTTTGTTAGAATTGGACTATAAGGCAAGCTGAACATTAAATTGACAGTCTTCAGTTGTGTTACTAGAGAAGACTTTTCAGAGTTCTTTGGACAGCAAGAAGATCAATTTAATCAATACTTAGAGAAATTAATTCAGGCTATTCACTGGAAGATCAACTTCTGAAACTGAAGCTTAAATACTCTGGCCACATAGTAAGAAGGTAGACTCACTGGAAAAGGCCTTGATGATGGGAATAATTGAAGGCAAATGGAAAAGGGGACAAGAGAAGATGACATGGCTAGATAATATCATGGAAAAATAAATGTGAACTTCATCAGACTTCAGAAGATTGTGGAATATAGAAGGAACAGGTGAGTTATGGTCCTTGCTGTCACAAAGAGTCAGACACAATTCAATAACTCAATAACAAAAACATCAACGATGATGAAGATGATGATGATGATGATGATGATGATCATGATCATGATCATGATCACAATGATGATGACAACACAATTACACACCCCTAAAATGCTGACCTGAATCTCAAACTGCCTTTTAGGGATCTTGAACTGCATGTCCTGTGGACATCTTAAATCCAGCTCACTTGCAACTCATAGCATCATCTTCCTGATGTCATGATCCTCTTCCAGAACAAAGGACAAACAATAACAACAACCTTTCTTATAGATTACAGTTATTTCTTTTCTGCCAGCAGAGGTCCTACTCTTTCAAGATGCTTCTCTTCATTTATGATAACCTCTTTGTATCTTAGTCTTTCTGTAGTATGTGTCTTTTTCTCATTCTCTCCATTTCTTTTTTCTGCCTCTGATTATCTCAGTTTGATGCTGTACCTGCTAGAGAGGTATATCATACTCCTCAAGTGGCTCTCCTTTAAAGTGACATAGGCAAAGTGATTTCTTCTGAAAAGCTAGGTTCTTTTTCCACTGCTGGCTCTGACTGCCAAACTGCCTGGTTAAAGTCAAAACTCATCTTTTTATGGGGCCTCAGTGTGTGAACAACTTTTCAGCCAAACTCACCCAAGCAGTTTCTCTAATTCCACAAGAAATGCGTTCACATTCTATAAAGGGATCATTTGGTACTAACACTGTGTTAAAACATTAATATATCATCTGTGATTACATTCATTAATTTAACTAAGGTATACAAATCACTTTACATATATTTTCTCATTTGATTTGCAAACAATCATATGAGATATTTACTGCAGGTGTTATTTTCTCCATTTTCAAATAATCAACCTAAGACTCAAACTTGTTTTCCTAAGGCACAATTTTTTTTAAGCAAATACTTTATTAACTTCTGTTTTACATCATTCATTTCCACCAGATTTTGAGTTACAATCATTTTCCCCCCATTATTCCCCTACCCTACCTCCCAGAATAGCAGTCCCACAAGATATCGCTTCCTCCAATCTGCTCTCTCCCATACCTTCTCCCATATCCCCATCGACTTTTCCATTAGAGGAAGATGAATCTTTGTGTCCCAATGCCTGCACATCTTATCTCCCAATTATAGGCAAAAGAGTATTAATAATAGTATTTATATATATATATATATATATATATATATATATATATACACATATATATATTTGAAACATTTAATATTACGACCTCGAATTTCAGATCCATTTCCTTCCTCCCTTGTCACCCATTCCTTCTTGGGAGATAAGTAATTCAGTATATGTTGTACATGTCTAGCTATGCAAAACATTATCATAGTAGATATATTGTACAAGGCTGCTTATAATTCCTCCCACTCATCCCACCCCCCACCTGGTCCATTCCCTACATGATCCTGTCCCTCTTCTATAGTGGGTACTTCCAACCTCCCCTCCCCCCAAGGATGCCCTCCCACCCATCATCCCTCCTCTCATCCCCCTTCCCCCTATCCTGCTGCAGGTTGAGATATCCCATTTAGTATGTATGTCATTTTCTCCCTCAACCAAATTCAATGTGAATGTGGTTTTGCCTTTTTAGCCTTCCTTATTCTCCCCCTCCTTTGCACCCACTTCACCTACATGAGATAGTTTACCCCACCATGTCTCTCCCCATCTCCTCTTGCCACGTTCTTCTCTCACCTCATAATTTCATCCCTTGAGTACTCTCCCTTCCCAACAAAATCAACCTATGCCCTCTATCCATATATAACTGTAACCATATACACACACATTCACATATGTATTCATATGACCACACCCCCTTCTTCCATTATTTTCATAGTGAGAAAGATATCATCAGTCACAATTATTGCTTTTCCATATAGGAATGTAAATAGTTCAGCTTTGATAAGTTCCTTTTGATTTCTTTTCCCTGATTACCTTCTCAGGCATCTCTTCCTTCTTGTGTCTGGATGTCAATTTTTCTATTCAATTCTGGTTTTTTCCTCAAGAATGCTTGAAAGTCCTCTATTCCACTGAATGACCATATTTTCCCTGAAACAAAATACTCAGTTTTGCTGGGTAGGTGACCCTTGGGTTCATTCCCAGTTCTTTTGCCCTCTGGAATATCATATTCCATGCCCTTCGATCCCTCAGTGTAGAAGCTGCCAGGTCCTGGGCTATTCTGATTGTGTTTCCACAATATTGAAATTGTTTCTTCCTGGCTGCTTGTATTATTTTCTCCTTGATCTGGGGATTCTGGAACCTGGCTATAATATTCCTGGGAGTTTCTTTTTGGGATCTTTTTCAGGAGGTGATCTGTGGATTCTTTCAACCTCTATTTTGCCCTCTGGATCTAAAACATCAGGGCAATTTTCCTTGAGAATTTCTTGAAGGGTGATTTCTAGGTTCTTTCCTTGATCATGGCTTTCGGGTAGTCCAATAATTTTTAAATTGTCTCTCCTGGATCTATTTTCCAGGTCAGTGGTTTTTCCCATGAGATATTTCACCTTGCCTTCTAATCTTTCATTTGTTTGGATCTGCTTAACAGCATCTTGATTTCTCATAAAGTCACTAGCTTCCATTTGCTCCAGTCTAACTCTGAAGGAATGAATCTCCTCAGTGAACTTTTGAGATTCTTTTCCATCTGGCAAATTCGACTTTTTAAGGCATTCTTCTCCTCATTGCCCTTTTGGGCCTCCTTTGCCATTTGAGCTAGTCTATTTTTAAGGTGTTGTTTTCCTCAATCAGGCTGTTGACCCTCATTTCATACTTTTCCTGCATCCTTCTCATTTCTCTTTCCAATTTTTCCTCCACTTCTCTTATTTGATTTTTAAAGTCCTTCTTAAGGTCCTCTATGGCCTGCAACCGCTCATGTTTTCCCCTGGGGCTTTTGGAGCAGGACTTCTGACCTCACAGTCCTTTTCCGCTCTATGCCCCCAAAATAGGAGTCTAGGGTTGCATTTTTCTGTTTCCTTTGCCTTGGCATGTTGCCACTTAATTGCTTGACTTTTGGGCTTGTTGCCACACTATGGCTTTAAGGCCAGATAGAGGAATTTTCGTCCCGAACGTGTGGGGGGGCAACTTCCGTTTCTGGCAAGCTGTAAACCCACCCACAACTTCCACCCTAGATCACAATCCAGATCCATGGAGGTTAAAGCAAGAGCGATTACCCCCCAAGACTGATCGCTGGATCTCCCCACGATTTGTAGGCTGGGAGCCGGAAATGCCTATGAAAACTACAAAATGGTGTTTGTCCTCAGCAGCTTCTAGCCCCCAGGGGAGGGAGCTGACGCATTCCCCAAATACAGGTCCCAAAGTCCATAGGACACTAACCTCTTACTTTGTCCTAGGCAAGTCTATGTTTAAGGCACAATTTTTAATTGTCATAGACTGTATTTGAATACAAATATCTCCTTATTCAAAGTCCAACACACATTCTACTCTACTCTACCACTCTGCGTCTTATTGTTTCCTATTTGGTTTAATTTTTCTCAGTAGATTAGAAGCCCCTTGATGGCAAAGAATTATCTTATATTCCCCCAAAGATATGGGTACATGAAAAAAGAGCCAACAATTCTTATTTTTTGATAAGCATCGTGGCATAATGAAAATATAATGCCTAGGAATTAGGAGACCTAAGTCCTTTTCCTGGTTTTTCTACTTAGAAATTATATATATTTTTATACTTTATTTAATTTCCCTAATTCTCAGTTGATATTTCTCCATATGATAAGGATAATTATATTCTCATTTTCATATATTATGAAGTTGTTTTGAGGACTAAGCAAAACACTGAATGGAAAGCAATTTGTGAACAATAATGAAAGGAGAATAAGTTGGTAAATTCAACAACATTGCTTCTCTTTCAGAACATAAATCGTTGGTGTTGAACCTAGGTAGGCAATGTTGACATGTATTCAATTTTTCAGACAAAACACAAATATTTAAGACCAAAGGCATTCCTTTAAATACAAGTGATCAAAAATGTCATTTTCACAAACAGAACTGTACTCAAAATATATGGAAAAGGGTCTATGGGAAAATAAGCATGTTAATTAACTGTTATGAATATTTTGAAAAATAATTTCTAACTACACCTCCCAAGTGATTACACTGTGTGTAAATATTGCACCTTGACACAACAGTATCACTTAAAGCCCTATGGCTCAGAGTTCAAAGAAAGATGGAAAAAGTCCTAAATGTACAAATACACTTATAGTGGTGTTTCTTTAAGTGGAAAGGAACTGACAACTAAGGAAAATGCTTAATAAATAGGATTTGCTATGTGAATGCAAAAATATATTAATTTGCTAGACAAAAAAGTTAAAAAAAGAGGTTTCAAAAAAGCCTGGGAAGAGTCAGGTGAACTAACGAAAAATGAACTGAAGGAATTTTTTTCTTCCTTTTCTTTCCTTCCTTCCTTCCTTCCTTCCTTCCTCCCTCCTTTCCTTCCTTCCTTCTTTCCTTCCTTCCTTCCTTCTTTCCTTCCTTCTTTCTTTCCTTCCTTCCTTTTGTTTCCTTCCTTCTTTCCTTCCTTCCTTCCTTCCTTCTTTCCCACACCAAATTGGTTTCAGCAAACCCTTTTTTATACTATTAAAGAACTGGTAACAAACTAGCTAAAGATTATTTTTCTTTCCTGGTATTAACAATTTAAATTTATCTCTTTTTTTTCCTCTCAGATTAGGTAATGGTCGTTGACTTTATTTCTTTTAAAGATCTTAGTATTATCAGTTTAATGGTTCTCTTTTTCATGTTTTCTGTTTTTTTTTTCCCTTTGAGAAATTATTTGATGTTTTATCTGATGTTTTATTATCTATTATCTATCTTATTTGATGTTCTATTTTTAAAATTGCATTCCAATTCCTTGATCTCCTTTATTTTTCCTTTATTAATGAAAGTTATTAGAGATTTAAGTTTTTTCATGAAGACTGTTTGCTTTCTAATACAAACTTTTTGTATGTTTTTAAATTATATTTTAAACATTTTCTTTGATGAAATAATTTATTATTTCCATTAATTCTTCATTTACTCACCAATCCCTTGGGATTACAATGTTTAATGTCTATCAAAATTTTAATCCTTCCTTCAAGTGTCATTTATTGACATTCAGTTGTACCATAGTTGTCAGAAAATGATGCATTAAACAGTACTGGTTGTCTGCCTTTGTGATGTTTTATGCTATGTATATAATCAATTTTTGTGAAGAAGGAATATACAACTTAGAAATGTATGCTGCATTCTCTTTCCACTTAGCAGTTACCATAGTTTCATAATATTTTTTTTGTTAAAATCCTATCTACTTTCTTAGATTGTTCTTTTTTGTTTGTTCTGTTTTTTTGTGTTTTAAAATATTTCTCTAATTGTGAAAGGAACACATTGGATTTTCTTTTACTGATTTTCTAATTCCATCTAAATATTGACCAACTTTTCCTTTAACTACATAGATGCTTTGCCCTTTGATGAGTATATAAATATATATTTTATCAAAATTCATTTTTAAACAAAATACAATTCCCATGCTTACCTTGTTTAATGACTTTTTTTTTTACTGTTTTATTGGTTGAAATAAACGTTTCTGTCTCTGCTTTTTTAAGACCTTGGATGAATTTTATTTTATTTTATTTTTGCTTTTGGAGGTGCAGTTGGCATTAAGTGACTTGCCCAAGGTCACATGGCTAGTTTTTGTGTTAAGTGTCTGAGGTCGGATTTGAACTCAGGTCCTCCTGACTCCAGGGCCATTTACTGTGCCACCAAGCCACTCCTTTTGGTTGAATTTTAATAAATTTTAATTTGTCCCCTCATTTTATCCCTATGTGACTCCGTTGTTTGAAGTATAAATTACTTGTGAACAACTTATGGCTGAATTATACTTTCTAAACCTTTTACCTACCCTTTTCTGCTAAATAGATGAGTTCATACATCCATAATCATGGTAGTGATATTTAACTGTGCATTTACCTCCATCATATCCTAATATACTTTTCTCCCTCTTTCTGCCACCTAACCCCTCCACGTACTTTGCAAAGAATTAGGCAGAGAGTGACGCAATCTGTTCTTAATTTACTGTCCCTCTTCCCTTCATCAAACCCAGACATAATCTCAAGTTTTTACAGTTTTTTCTCTCTTTTTAATTCCCCTTAACTATCTATATTACATAGATAGTATTTATTTTGTTTATAGATATTTTGTCTTCAACTTTGAATTTTACCTCAAATTACTTTCCCTGTGCTTATCTCTGCCTATTTTTCTACTGTTTACTATATTTCTTTTTTTTTCCTTTTTGGAGGGCAATTGGGGTTAAGTAACTTGCCCAAGGTGTGGGTTAAGTGTCTGAGGCCGGACCCGAACTCAGGTCCTTCTGACTCCAGGGCCAGCGCTCTACTCACTGCACCACCTAGTCACCCCATGTTTACTATATTTCTATACTGTGTTTACCTCAACTGAGTTTATTACCTCTTTTGCTTTTCTTATATGATAATGATATTTATTCATTTTTATTCCTTTCATTTATTTATATTTTTTGCTTCAATTCTTGCATCGAGATATTTATGTTTTGCCCAGTCTCTTCTGATACTCTTTGAACAGCCCTTTTTTGTTTATGTTTCTTTTGCATTCTAGATGCCACTGGCATCTAGATGGGGTGAATAGTATTAGGCCCCACTCTGCCTCACTTGCTATCTTCTGTCTCAGTATCCTCAACATCTAATGTGGGATCTAGATATGGATGGTCCAATGTCTCCTTGTAAAATTTCTGATTGGGAGTTGGTACCATCATGTGCTGAAGACAATCCACTGGGATCTACTGGCTATATCTCCTGTCATATTGACTTAGAGTGTCTAATTTTATCTCTTTTTTTGGACAGATCAGGGCTAGGATTTGGCTTTAAATCTCTTAATACTAGAGCTCATATGAGTTTGTGCCTTTACTGTTTAGTTCCTGAATAGTTTGTGATAGCTCATGCTACTTTTCTTAATAGCTCTGTAGATCTGCTATTCTTATATCATATTCCACTGATCATTTTGCACAATTTTTGACTAAATAGAAGAGCTCCTTTTTTTCCCCTTTTAAGTTTTCTTTGTCATTGGTCTTTCTGAAGACCTTTATTAAATATTTAGCTGGAATTTATATGGAAGAGCTTGTCTTCTCTATGAACCTGCATGTGACAATTTTAGTTGGAAATGGAAGAAATCTACTTTTTAGTCCTTTTCTCCCCTTGTAAATGTTAGCAGAATATTTCTTTTTTTAAGGAAACCTCATAATAGTGAATAAGAAAGTCTCAAATATTTATTAACAGAGGGGGAAAAAAGCCTTGTCTTAATTTTATATATACCAAAAAAAAAAAAACTTTTCTAAAGACTACCTATATATTTGTACATTTAATGAAATAATTGCTATTTACCTTCTGGAGGGATTATTTATGTTTGCTGACCCTTCTTTGGAGTTCTTCCCCTTAAGATAACTTCAAATATTGACAAATCTTCGACAGAGTTTAAAGAGGACAAAAAAAATCACATTAGTGCTGCCACCAAAGGGAAGAAAAATAAAAAATGTCAGGGACCTCTCCCAGAGTAAATAAAGGATAACAAAACTACTTGAGAAAACATGGTTGATATCAATGATATATACGACAGAATGGATTAAATGTATAATGTACAAGGGCATAGGGTAAATTCTTTACCTTTACATTAACAAGAATAAGTTAAATTATTTTGAGAGTCATTTTTTCCTAACTCTTGCTTTATATTTAATGAGAACCAGCCGTGGTCCTTTGGAAACACGGGGAAAAAAAGTTCTATACTAAATCCCCTTAGGTTAACGAAGTAGATACTTGACATGTAGCTATCAAGTCACTTTTAAATCACTTCCTCTACCAAAAAAAAAAAAAGGAAAAAACAACACCTTTTTTTGTACTAGGGGAAATGCCCACTAGCCAGTGTGCAGCCATTTTTCTTTTTTCTTTTCTTTTTTTTTTTAAAGCAATTGGGGTTAAGTAACTTGCTCAAGGTTACACAGCTAGTCATTATTTATGCGTGGGTGCTCATTTTCTGAGGCCAGATCTGATCTCGGGTCATCCCAACTCCGAGGCTGGCACTCTTACTCACTGTGCCACCTAGCCGCCCCTTTAGGGCAATTGGGGTTAAGTAACTTGCCCAAGGTTACACGGCTAGGTTTTTGTCTGTGTGGATTAAGTGTCGGAGGCCGGCTCCGAACTCAGGTCCTTCTGACTCCAGGGCCGGTGCTCTATTCACTGCACCACCTAGGCGCCCCTCTAGCCTTCTTTCTTTATCAAATGCTTTATACATTTCTAGTTTACATCATTCATTTCCAAAAGATTTTGAGTTACATTTTCTCTGTTTTTCCCCTACCCACCACCCCAAAATAGCAATCCCATTGGATATCCCCTCATGCCATCTGCTCTCTCCTATATCTGCTCCCATACCCTCTCCATCATTCCAGTAGGGCACAGTGGATCTCTATATGCCAGTGCCTATATATTTATTTCCCATTTACATGTAAAGTAATATTGATAATAGCATATATATGTATAAATATATATATATGAATATATGTATATATTTTAAACATTTCATTTTAAAACTTTGAATTCCAAATTCATTCCTTTCCTCCTTTGTCACCCACCATTACTGGGGAGATAAGCAATTCAATATATGTGGTACATTTGTAGCTATGCAAAGCATTTCCACAGTAGATATATGGAAAAAGACTGAGTATATTTCCCTCCCTCCTATCCCACCTCCCACATGATCTATTCTCAACTTTGATCCTCTCCTTTTTCAAAAGTAGGTGCTTCCAACATGCCTCCTTGCCAGCCTGCCCTCCCTTCCATTATCCCCTCTCTCATCCCCTTCCCCCCTACTCTCCTGTAGTGTGAGATAATATATTTAGTGTGTATGTCATTCCCTCCCTAAGCCAAATTGAATGAGAATAAGGTTAACACATTCCCTTTTGATTTCCTGTTCTTCCCCACCATTGTAACCATTTTCCCTTAGCTCTTCTATATGGGATAGTTCACCCCAATCTATCTCTCCCTATATCATATCATTATATTCCTCTCCCAACTCTTAATTTTACCTTTTAAGTATCATCCCTTTTGATTAAACTTGTCCGGTGCCCTCTAACTATGTATACCTGTTAACATATATACATACATACACATATGTATTCATACACCCATATACCCTCCTATATAGACACATATATATGAATGTGTATATATATATATGTATATATCTGTATATATATGTATATATCTGTACATATATATGCACATATACATATATACATATATATGTACATTTCAATTCCCTTCAATTATTCTCAGACTGAGAAGAATTTCATAAGTTACAGTTATGATTTTTCCGTGTAGGAATATAAACAGTTCAACTTTGGTAAGTTCCTTATGATTTCTTTTCCCTGTTTACCTTCTCAAGCTTCTCTTGCTTCTTGTATCTGAATGTCAAATTTTCTATTCAACTCTCTTTTTTTCATCAAGAATCCTTGAAAGTCCTCTATTCCACTGAACGACCATATTTTCCCCTGAAACATGATACTTAGTTTTGCTGTGTAGGTGATTCTTGGTTTTAATTCCAGCATATTATATTCCAAGCCCTTAGATCCCTCAGTGTAGAAGCTGCCACATCCTGTGTTACCCTGATTGTGTTTCCACAATATTCAAATTGTTTCTTCCTGGTTTCTTGTAACATTTTCTCCTTGATCTGGGAACCCCAGAACCTGGGTATAATAATCCTAGGAGTTGTCTTTTTGTGATCATTTTCAGGAAGTTATCAGTGGATTCTTTCAACCTCTATTTTGCCATCTGGTTCTGAAACATTAGGGCAACTTTCCTTGAGAATTTCCTGAAGGATGATTTCTAGGTTTTTTTTTTTTTTTTATCATGGCTTTCAGCTAATCCAATCATTTTTAAATTATCTCTCCTGGATGTATTTTCCAGGTCAGTAATTTTTCCACTGAGATATTTCATATAGCCTTCTATTTTTTTCATTTCTTTGGATATGTTTAATTGTATATTGATTTCTCCTAAAGTCGCTAGCTTCCATTTCCTCCAATGTAATTCTGAAGGAATGATTCTCTTAGGTAAGCTTTTGAGATTCTTTTTCCATCAGTCAAATTTGTCTTTTTAAGGTGTTCTTCTCCTCATTGGCTTTTTGAGCCTCTTTTGCCATTTGAGTTATTCTATTTTTAAGGTGTTATTTTCTTCAGTCAGGTTGTTGACTCTGATTTCATAGTTTTCTAGCATTTGTTCTCATTTCTCTTTCCAATTTTTCCTCCACTTCTCTCATTTGGTTTTCAAAATCCTTTTTAAGCTCCTCTGTGGCCTGTAACCAGGTCATATTTTTCTTGGAACCTTTTAGTGCAGGGATTCTGACTTCAGTGTCTTCCTCCTGTTCCATGCCTTGATCCTTTTTGTCCCCCAAATAAGAGTCTAATATTGGATTCCTCTGTTTCCTTTGCTTATCTAATTTACTAGTGTTGCCAATCACGTACTTGACTTTTGGGCTTTTTGCTACAGTAGGACTCTGCTACCAGCCAGGGAAGCTTTGTACCAAATGCTGGGGTTTTCTCAGCTACCAAAGGTATTAATTGGGTGCACTCTCTGAAGCCTCTACACACCCTGACAAGCTGGTCACACACCCCAGAGACCTCTACCCTAGACCAAAATCCAGATCCAAGCAGCTTAAAGCAAGAGCAGTTACTTCTCAGACTAGTCACTTGGTCCCCCTATAGCCTGCAGGCCAGGAGCTGAAGCTGCCATGTGGAGGCATCTGAACAGCTTTTTGCCCTTGGGGCAGAGGCCAACCTCACTCCCAACTACTGGATCCCAAAGTCTACACTGCACTGACCTCTCACTTTGTCCTTAGCATCTATGGGTTGATAATTGTGAAAACGGCCACAGCTGCCGCTGATCTGAATCCCTCTAGCCAGTGTCTGGTCAAGCCTGCCCTGGGGTTAAAACCTCCTGCTCCCAGAGTGTTGTGCTGGCTGCTTGCTGCCTGCCTGCTGGTCTGTCCTCAGTGGGAGGTTAGCTTCTCTGTGTCATTTTGTGGGCTCTGTAGCTACAAAGTTTGTTTGAGTTACCTTTTACAGGAATTGTTGGTGGTGAGAGCCAGAGCCCAGGGGATGTCCTGTTTCTACTCCTCCATCTTGACTCTGCCCAGTGTACAGACTTCTAAATGAGATTATTCCAGGAAAATATGGGAAACAATTAAAATCCCCATTCTTTTTCAGTCAATCCCAAACCAGACACTTTATATCGCATAAGATTAGATTTTCCTCCACCTTACAGTGGTGGAAGGGGCATGCTATCAAACTAAGATTGACAGCAATATTTCAAATGGAAGATTATTGTCAGGGGTTAAATTGAAGATGAATTGATTTCTCAGTTAAAATAAATTCATGAATTGAATATAAAGAAAGGAGAGAACAAGAGAGAGTTGGCATTCCATCTAGCATAATATTTAACATTTTAGTAATCGACAGTTCCCCTCATCAAGTATTTGCTGTGTAAGTCTAGCTTTAAACTTCATCAGTGGGAGTATATTCTGATCTAGATGGAGAGAGGCAACTCTCCTATGCTATATTAATATCCTGGATCCTAATTATTTTATCTTGGGCAAATTATCAAATTGCTTTCTTTCAGTTTGGTTCTGTATTGAAGCTGAAATGGTATTTCTGATCTTCACTAATAATAAAGCTGCTCACTCTACACCAGAATGTCTATTTGTGATTGCATATATTGTTTTTCAGTTATGTACAACTCTTCATGAATCCATTTGTGGTTTTCTCGGCAAAAATACCGGATTGTCATTTTCTTTTCCAAATGAGGAAACTGAGGCAAGCAGGTGAGGTGACTTCTACAAGGTAACACACCTAGTAAGTGTCTGAGAGCAGATTTGGACCAAGCCCTTTTTGCTTCCAGGCCTGGTACTCTATCCACTGTGCTACATAGCTTCCCTGCTCATTTGGTAGAGATAAATTATGGATCACTTATCTTATTGATGCTAATCTAACAAATGCTTACATCAATTAAAGTGCACTTGTTTTTCCATCAAAACCATCTGACATAGCAGAGGAGAGTTAGTAGTATGGGGAACTCAGCTCAAATTCTGGTTATGCCACTTACGGCCTATGTGACATTCAACAGTCTTGGATTTTCTGTGCCTCTGTTCCCTCATGTTTAAAAATAAGTTGTTGGGGCGGCTAGGTGGCGCAGTGAGTAAGAGCGCTGGCCTCGGAGTTGGGATGATCCGTGATCAAATCCGGCCTCAGAAAATGAGCACCCACACATAAATAATGCATAAAGCCATGTAACCTTGAGCAAGTTACTTAATCCCAATTGTTTAAAAAAAATTAAATTAAATTAAATTAAGTGGTTGAAATAAATGTTCTTTGAATGACCCTTCCATCTCTAAAGTTATATCCTGGGATCCCTTAATAATAATAGCTCACTTTTAAGTGCTTGAGCTTTAGAAAGGACCTTATGTGCACTTGTACCTTGTACCTTCATGATAGCTCTGAGTTAAGTGCTACCAGAATTATCATTATTATGATTATTATCAGTACTATTATTCATGTTGTAGAAATGAGAAATTAAAGACTTTGATACTTAGTTTATAGGTACTAGAGGTACAATTCAAACCCAGGTCCTTCTTAACTCTAACTCTAACATTAAATATACATATATATATATATATATATATATATATATATATATCACATTTTAAAAAAATGATTACTTATGAGGTCATATTTTCTTTAATGAACTACCCATTCATTCCTCTTTCCTTTTTGGCTTTTTTGGAGGGGTGAAAGCAGGACAATTGGGTTTAAGTGATTTGCCCAGGGTGACATGGCTAGTAAGTGTTAAATGTCTGAAGCTGGATTTGAACTCAGGTCCTCCTGACTCCAGGGCCAGTACTCTATTCACTGTGCCACCTAGAAGCCCCACATTAATTCCTTTTTTAAGGCAGAATTATTCATCAGAGATGGAACTATACATGAGGTTCTAGAATAAAAGCAATCAGCTCAATAAGGTTACAACTTTATGAACTAAACTAGAGAATACTAAAATTAATGTTCGTACTTAGCAACTCTCCCCACCCAAGGTCATGTGTGGAAGAAATGAACAAACTAACACATTGGCTTGCATCTGGGACTGATGCATAGATTCTGCCTAAAGTCTTACCTTATCACATCACCTTGCCCATCCCTCACCCCCATTATGATATTTGATAGATGTTGACTCTGACCAAACCCTTGAAGAGGAAGAAGAAAGGATCAGACTTCCTTTTGCCTTAGGTGGTCCCAAGGTGAGGGAACACCAAATCTATTTTGCAACGTCACTATGAACATTTGCCCATTCTACTCTGATCCTGGAAAATGCAGCAGAAATTTTTTCAATCTAGTGATAGAAGAGAGTGAGAACCAAGGAAAACACAGATATGGAGAAAAATGTGAATGTTGTTGTTTTTGTTTTAAGTAGACCCTAAAGTTAAAGGGATTAGTCTTTCCAGAATGTTCTTAGGGTAGAGATATATGACTATGAAAATAATCATTCCATCATGGGAAGCTATTGAGGAAGCTTTGCAATATAGCTACAGGAGAGTACCTAATAACAAAAAGAGAGAATTCTGAAAGTGAGTGAGAAAGGAATATAAGGAGAAAGGCTAAAACCATCAATGATTTCAAGAGGAAGAAAATTAAGTAAAAAACTGGAACCCAAACAAATAAATTGACAGAGGGAATATAAAAATTAGAAGGAAAGATGAGTATTCAAATCTAAAAAAGATTTTGAAGTTCTTTAAATATATGTTACTGTAACCAAAAGATTATTTTATAAGGACAGAAAAGATAATAATAAAATTTTCATGAAGAGGAAAATCTTAAAAGCATCCTTCAAGAAATTCTCAAGGAAAATTGCCCTGATGTTTTAGAACAATAGGGCAACATAGAGGTTGAAAGAATCCACAATCACCTCCTGAAAAAGATCCCAAAAAGAAAACTCCGAGGAATATTTTATACAGGTTCCAGAATTCCCAGATCAAGGAGAAAAGCAGCTTCTACACTGAGGGATCAAAGGACATAGAATATGATATTCCAGAGGGTAAATGAGCTGGGATTGAAGCCAAGGGTCACCTACCAAGCAAAACTAAATATCTTGTTCCAGGGGAAACTATGGTCATTCAGTGGAATAGAGGACTTTCAAGCATTCTTGAGGAAAAAAACAGAGTTGAATAGAAAATTTGACATTCAGACACAAG